>JADWQK010002403.1:0-567200 GCA_017933935.1 Sesamia nonagrioides | reverse complement strand
GTCTCAGAAGATGACAGGGCTATGGACTGTACAGAATTGCCGATGTGTTGCGCAGATGATGGCATCGTTGGAGAGTCCACATAATAAAAAATTTCATTTTCCTTGTCATCTTGTAAGGTTAACATCCTTATTGGCATTCCACGTGGATGTCTACTGTCCACAATTTCCGGTAATAAACACTTCATGTAAAATTTGACCAGCTTTGACTCCATTTGTGTCTTCCAGAAATTATCGTCCCTTTCGATACGTTCTGTAAGCAAGGGTTCATTTTCTCCACCCCAGATGCCGAGCAGACAGATTCGTCTTTCAGTAACGTGAAGCTGTCCTTGTATTTGATAAAACCAGTTCGATTTTTTATTTATTGTGCTAGTGCAAGTCTTTTTGTCGTATTTTAAAATTTGTATCTTGTTTTGCTGTACTGCACTGTTTAGTCCATTTTTTACAGCAGTTAAAGGACATTTGATTTCAATTAGCATATCATCGCCTACTAATCCGTCAGGAGTGGCTCCAATAAATGGATAAGTCCTATCAATGAACAAACCACAAGGCATAATACTTATATTTTCCTGCTTTTCAAGCTGTTGAAGTGCTTGCCTTTCGTGCTCTATTCCGTGTGCAACAGCAGTTACACATGTCAATTTTTTTTGGTATAATATGTTTTTCACCAAAGGAGCAGTATTTATACTAATTTTTCTTTTACAAATTTACCCAAAATTTGATGCGGTGATTAGGTTTTTCCTTATTTCCAACCATTCACTACTATCTCGTTGCAAAACTGTAGCCCTTTCGATAGCCTGCCTATCAGAAGTAAGCATTCTTAAATTATTTAAGAACTCTTCTTCAGCTTTCTTTAATTCATGTGGAGACATATCTGGTGCTGTGCTCGCTGAACCATAGTCATGTTGCTTCTGATTGCCGTCTTTTAATTTCCGTACTTTCTTTACTGGATGCTCGAAGTTTAGCTTTCGTTTTTGAGCTCTCCGTCTTTCAATAATTTTAACCCTGCCTTTAGGACTTTTGTTTAGAAAAGCTTTTTGGACGGCTGAAAGTCCCGATTGGCTGTTAAATGAAAGAACAGCTGCTGAGCACCTCCCTTGATAACCTCCTTTTAATGAAAAATTTATTCGTTTTCCACCAATGAATTTAGCGATGACACTATTAAAACACTCAACAGTGTTTGTGTCAACGTCTTCGATTAAGCTGCGTGATTTTGCAGCAACGTTTGAAACAATCGCGTTTATTCGGAAAATGAATGTGGAATTCTGGATCTTTTTGAGCTCATCGTTGTCATTTCTATGTTTATTGCAATAATATTCTTGGCACATTCTATGGTCGCCAAAAGCATGTGCTACACAGTTAATAATATCCCTATGAAGATTTGATATTGCTACATTGCGAGGACCTTCAGAGGTTTTGTGATGTCTAATACATTGTACAATCGATTTCCGTATAGTCAAAATTTTGACAATATTGAGCATTTTACGGTGCGCTAAAACATATTTTGTGTCTGTAATCAGATTACGTAGTTTTTTACAGAAGTTTCTTAGTACGTGGTTCCGACATTCAATTTTTTCGACGGTCACATTTTCGTTCTCATATGGCCTGGCTTTGAGGACTGCAGCATAAGTAGATGCATCTCCATCGCCTATCATTCGCTCATATATGATGCCATACATTGTGATCGACGATTTGAAACCTTCTACAATTATTTCCGTCTCCATGGAGCTTGAAGAACCTTCATAATTTTTAAAACATTTGTGTTGCTTTGGTGAGATATTTTTGTGCTCAGCTCGAGCGCATACCAAGCAATATTTGTTTTTTATTCCAATATAAATAACTTGACCTGTTTTTCTTCCGATTATGACTGCTGTGCCTGATGACGCTTTATAATTAGTGCCATAAGATCTAGCACACCATGAGCCGTCAACGCAAACATCAATCATAGGGTAGCCGTTCTTAATTCGACCTTCTGCGATAGCGATCTCTTTCTCCATTTGAGCTGCAGCTTCCATGGTAGCACTTGCCGTCTTATACCATTTTTCAAACACTTCTTCCTCCAATTTCGAATAGTATTTTGAACTGAAAACTGGAATGTTCATAGCTGAGCAAAGTTCCTCAAATTGGGAAAAGCCGATACCGGAAGCCACAATCCCAGTAGTGGCGGCTATGTTTATATTCACTTGTTCTTTGTCGTTTTGGTCTTCCGAGTTAATCAAGCAAACTTGTTTGCAAATATTGCATTCAAAACGAAATACTGATAAAAGTCCTCGTCGTTTTTCACTTATTAAACGGAAGTTACCTAATGTGCAGTTAAATAAACCGTTATGACGAGCTTTTTCTTGTAACTCCTGTAAAACGTAATTTATATCGATAATTCGCCGTCCCGAAATAGGTTGGAATTCATCTTTGAGTACATTTTCTACGATGAGGGAGTCTTCTGTGTCTTCAGTTTCTCTAAAAAAGAGAACATAAATATGGTAAGTCTTATAAGTTTGTCTTACACATCCGAGTAATTAAACATTGTATGTAAAATGCGGTAAAAGCATAAAATGTGGTACTTACGTTAATGTTACAGTTTTTTGTGTATCAACAGGTTCCAATCCAATAAAAGAGGTTTTGGATACATCAGCTGTGTTGCTACATGATGCATTATCCTTGTAGTACCTGAAAACCCATCCATGTTATGTTAGTTAATGTACATTATGAGAATCCAGGACTTTAATACAGTTGAGTATCGACAATCCAAAAGTCGTTCAACCTAATGACCGCTTAATAAGTTCCCCAATTAGTATGGATAATCGACGCTCTATTATAATAATAAGTTAATGTTTTCCTTACGTGGGATTAGAATGAAAAGTATAAGTATACAGCGTGTTTCTTTTAAATTGGCCAAAAAGCAGAAATCAGCATCATACAATTTGTATGAAAAAATATTTTAGTTTTGACCTACTTCCGCCGTCTGGATTTTGTTTCTTCCGATACAATGAAATTATTCTTATACTAGCTTTTGCCAGCGACTTCGCCCGCGTGGAATGGTTACTTTAACCTGAATTTTGAAGCATTATTCATTGGCGCTTTCATATTCCTGTATTGGATTACACACCCTATGATTGATTATTGGACACGTAACTATTTTTTTCGTATTTCTAACAGCAAACCCTTTTATTTGATTCAATATCATGGGGGTGGGTTTCAAACAGCTAGTCCGCCATCTTGGGGAGGCCGCCATATGGGATTTATAATGACGTTTCTTACCTTGTCATGTATTTTCATCAGAACTCAAAGCGTGTGCAAAATTACAGCCTGCTAGCTTGTGGGAAAGTGCCTCAAAATTGATTGATTGCAATCCAACCGGGTTCCTTTCACTGCTCTGCTGCTATTAATTATAGCGTGATGAAAGTATACTATAACCTGACCAGGAGTATGAAGAATAATTGTACCAAGTTTCGTTAAAATCCGTCGAGTAGTTTTTGTTTCTATAAGGAACATACAGACAGACAGACAGATGCATTTTTGGCATTAGTATCGATCACTAATCACCCCCTGATAGTTATTTTGAAAATATATTTCATGTACAGAATTGACCTCTCTACATATTTATTATAAGTATAAATAGATGAAACAGAGTAAAATGGCATTAAAAAATCGTCAATTTCACTCATTATTATAGACAACTCACACATGACTAAAAAATAAAAATCCCAATATTGTCAACATCAAAAAAGAGTTAAAGTTTCCTAAGAAAGTTTTCCGTATCTCTTATGGATACAAATTTCTCCCTTTGGCCAATTTAAAAGAAACACCTTGTATATAAAGTTGTGTTCCGATTATTTATATATTTCTTGGTCTTCCTGTAATCCTTCATCAGCATTTTTTTTAAAGTTCGACATTTTCTTAAATTATTTCGAAATTATTTATCGTAAGGGCAACCGAAGGAACAGGGCGGATTTAAGTCAGTACAAGTTTGAAAGTCCCTTCTGCTCCATTCAGAGCCGTAGAACTCATTTGATGATTTTACCACCCGAGAAAAAAAATGATATACCTATTTTCGTTTGAATCCTCAAGTATCAGATTTGTTGCTGCGGCAGTGTTTATATTAGTTTCTTCAGGCTGTCCAACTGACCTATAACAAAACAACTGACCTATAATAAAAATAGACAAAATGTAATGTGATTTTATCAAAAATCTTATCGTTCTGTAGTAGTTCTGATATTTTTGTACAGTGGTTCGCCATTCGCCAGGCACGACACCGAACGAAAAGACAAAATATGAATTAATTATCCAAAATCGTAGTGATCCTCGGTACTAATATTCATAAAATATAGTAAAATAATAAATCGTAAGTTTTACATCAATGAACAGAGACTGAATAAAATAAAATTTAATTTTGCGACCAAATTACATTGCAATACAAATAAAATATTTACGTAGGTACTTACTTGTTCACATATCTTTGGAGTGCATTCTTTCTGTTTGTGTCTTTTATCACTTTACGCGACTTTTTTCGCCTGCGTTTATTGCCCATTATAATTTATAACTGAACTCAACTGAATTGACTCAAAAAGAGATGATTTGGTGCGCGTAGTCGTCGTTGAAGAAACTGACACAGGTCCACCGTCGACAAGCGCCAGCACGCGACTGAACGGACCTCTGAGCCACCGCGACCGCTTTTAATTCTTATTAAAAACACAGTAATTAAGAAAATCATTTTATCAATTCAAACTCTGCGAATTTGTCTGTAACTAAATAGTTTCTTTATTATACTACAAAAATTAAATGTAAAAACACGGTAATATAGTCATAAAATTGAAAAAACGTTTTAAAAAGGGGTAACTTTGCGATTTTTTTCTATCGAGAGAAGTTCATCAGGTCTTGCAACTGAATGCGATTTTGACTAGATAAGATCCTTAACTAAAACATACATTTTTTTTTTAAATTTAAAACACTACAGTTTTTGTCTCAGATTGTTTTAAAAAACTTAAATTTGGGCCCACCTCGTTAATCTTTGCCTCTTCCGTTCCGAACTCATTTCTTTATGTTTTATTGCGTGTGAAAGTGAGTTAATAATAAATAAATCATCTCTATGGTGCATGGGTAATGTAATGACTAATAAGTGTTGTACTTTTGTAAATACTCGCTTAGGCATGTATTTGTACGTAGGTAGGTACATGATGTTAATTTGGATAAATGATAAATGATTTTGTTTTGTGAGTAGGTTTATTGACAGCATACGTGGAGTAGGGGTAGCGAACATGGCCGCTGCACAAGGAGGCGCGGGTTAGATCCCCGCGCAGTGCTTATATTTGTATGCATGAATATGAATATTTGCACTGGTCTGGTCGTGCCTCGGAAAGCACGTTAAGCCGTTGGTCCCGGTTGCCATACAAACATCTAATGGCAGTCGGCACGGGTTGATGGAGCCCTTAAAAGTTCAACAATTGGTCTAACTGCAATTCTTCGATATCGCCTTCGGGTTGTGGAGGTCAGACGGCAGTCGCTTCACGGAAAATATCGATTCATAAAGCGGATCCCAGACTCCAAAAGACGACTCCAGAAGACTTCAGACTTGAAAAGGCTTCGGATGGGACTGGGTTAATGCTGAGATGATGATGATGACTTTGTAAGTAGGTTTATACAAACACTTTTATAAGTCAATCATATTTCAAAATCTAAATCAGGTCGTTTGTTATCTGGCTAATATGAGAAAAAGCCTAAGGCTGAAACAATCTAGAATGTCAGTTTAAAAAAAAAAAGTTTGTCTCTATCTATGTAATTTCTAGGCTTAAAATAGATTGACGGCCTATACAGATTTAGATTCTGCGCATGGCCTCTATGGCTACGACGCGGTTATACGCGGTAACCACGCGACTATAACGCCACCCAATGCCCGCTTATTCTACGTATAGCCCACACTGTTACTCATGGATAGTTTTCTTGCATATTAAGTTTTTAAACAGGAACTTTCACTGTTGAAAAGTCTTTGAAGGATAACCATCATCATTTTTTGCCTAGCCTTTATCAACTTTATTGGGTCTGGCTTCCTGTCTAGCCTCATGAATACCAGGATCTTACATCTCCTCAATCGGGGTTGAGGAGGTGAGGTATTCAGTTGCTCCCAGTGACCCTCACAGCAACAAGGGCCAGTGCCCTTGGTAACACTTTGTTACTATGTTAGAAAACTTTTTAAACCTACATTTTAGCAGATGCTCCATAAGAGAACCGAGGTATATGATATAGTTAGGAGAATTGGCAACAGAACAGAACTACGCTGGTACGGCCACGTCTTACACAAACCGGCATGTTACGTGGGTAACAAATGTCTTGCCATGGCGCCTCCGCCGGGCCGGAACAAGCGGGGTAGACCAAAGAAGTGCTGGCTTGAGGTTGTAAGAGATGTCATGCGTGCCAACAAGCTCTTACCACAGGATGCTAAAGATCGTGCGAAATGGAGGAGAATGTGCAGGAAAGCGGACCCCGGGCTCCAACGCGAAAGCCGCGGATGCAACCGGGATAAACGCTGAGATGATGATGATGATGATGAATTGGCAACAGATGGGGGGGGTCGAAGTTGCGCCGCGTAGGTACCAAAAGTCGTAACATTGGGCAGCCTTCCACAAGTAGGACCTTGTGAAGGTCGCAGACATCCGCTTGGTGCAAGAAGCACAGAACTGCACTCTGATTACAAATCATCAATTTTAAGCAATTATTTTGAAGGATGTTATTAATCCATTTCTTCATAGGTTCTAAAAATATATCGGCTCGACAACCACACAATGAATATTGAATTTCTTCTTCTTCAGCCTATAGAGGTCCACTGTTGGAAAAAGGCCTCTCCCAAGGCTTTCCACTATGACCGGTCTTGTGCTGCCCGCATCCATCGGCTTCCCGCGACCTTCATCAGGTTATCGGCCACCTTGTTGGAGGCCTCCCTACGCTGCGTCTTCCAGTACGTGGCCGCCACTTCAGAACCTTAATGCCCCATTGGCCATCGGTTCTACGAGCAATGTGCCCTACCGGCTACCCACTGCCACTTACTTTTAGCGACTCGAAGAGCTATGTCGGTGACTTTGGTTCTTCTGCGGATCTCCTCATTTCTGATTGGATCACGCAGAGAAACTCCGAGCATAGCTCTTTCCATTGCCCTTTGTGTGAAAATTGATTATTCCTCCGTAATCGGTGGCCCTTGGCGAACCATAGAGGTCATTTGTAAAGATAAACGTTAAGAATCATAGACAATTCTTATCATGTAGCCTTGGGCTTTGTAAGTATACAATAAATCATGCTCCATACTACTAGTAGCCGCCATCTTTGTGTGATTGATTACCTTATTGTTTCTGAGCGGTGTGTGAAGTAAGTACCTAAACGGTTCTTTTTGTGTGTTTGGTAAAAGTACGTGTGTTTTAGAGCAAGGTAATCCATACTATAATATTATAAATGCGAAAGTATCTCTGTCTGTCTGTCCGGCTTTCACGCCAAAACTACTGAACCGATTGTAATGAAATTTGGCACATAGATAGTCTAGAGCCTGAGAAAGGACATAAGCTATATAATATCCCGCTATGACCAATAGGAGCAGAGAAGTAACAAAAAATGTTGCGAAAACGGGAGCGAACGCGGGTCTACATATTGCTCCCATTATTTTAACAGGCGCTTATTTTATATCAACTGAGCTCCGCGCGCTGTAAACTGAAGTCAACGCGGACGGAGTCGCGGGCAACAGCTAGTAAATAACAAATGTTAAAAATGTAATTAATATGTATATAAGATAATATAAAGGGACTAATAATAATAAGTAGTTTATTTCTCAGCTTTATAATTTTTTTTATACAATTTTGCTTAATTCTAAATAGTATTGAATGTATATTTTTTTTTTACAGCAGGTCGTCAAGTTACCCCAAACTGTCAGATATTCCCAATCAACCTTGAGCTTGAATGCTTTAGAGATAAAGTTGAAAATCTAATAAGGAAATCTGACAGATTGTAGTGCTAACAGCACAGCAACACATAATCAGCCTATAATTTTCCCTCTCCTGGGACGAAGGCCTCCTCTCGGTGAGAGGGAGTGGGCCGTAATCTACCATGCGTGCCCAGTGCGGGTTGGTAGATGTCACATGTCTTCCAAGTTTTGGCTCTAGGTTATGTAAGGATCGAAATTTCCAATATCAACCTCACTTTTATCCCTTCGGCCAAACAAACTGACCCATCTCAAGTCCTCGTACGAGCCACAATGCTGTCATCAGCTCTTCACATATTCACTAATACCCATTATGGAAGTCCTTAAAAATAAAACACCTATCAGGTAGCCAGGATGAAGATATGGACTCAATCACTAATTAAATAAGAAGTGGAATACTTAATATAGGAATGAATTTGAGCTTTATTTGCAAAGGTATAAAGGAAGTATTGGCTTGGCGAGGAGCAGCTGAATCAATATGTATCGGTTTGAAGTGATATAAGTTGCTTTGTCAGCGTTACACTTGCGACCAGAATTATTGACCGAAGTTAAAAATGACTACGCATTTTTTCTTTAACGTTATAAACTTGTGCTTGATTGCGATCCCGCCTGGTGGTAAGCAGTGATGCAATCGTTGATGGTAAAGTTACTAGTATATTAAAAGCCTATTCACTCAAAAAGACTTAGTGAATAGGAAGGAAGACGGCAGTTGAGCGAGGTGATGCAATGTTAAACCCAACAACACGACCAGCGATGCTGCGCCAGAGGGAGTTTGTTCTGGCGACCCTCCACGACCAAACTCCCGACACAACAACATTTGGCGCATTGTACCCGGCACACATTGTAACACAACTACTCAGATCCGGCTTACGGACGGCTTCACCGCGAACACGACGAATCGCTTAGCGGTAAGACTTTTTCTGGCGGGTGGTAACTTCTGCCGGCAGCCGATCTTGTGGCCTACTACCTAGGAAAATCCAGAGGATAGGCAGTCGCTCCATCTAAAGTACCTACTGGTATTCAACGGAGTCTGGTTAGATTGGAAGCCGAACCAACATGGTTGGAAAAGGCTAGGCAGGTGATTATTCATACATAGGTACATAATCAGGCTTGATTAATCCCACTATTGGCACACTGCTGGCCCAGTGCGGGTTGGTTGATGCATGTTAAAGCATGAATATTGAATATGAATATTTACACTGGCCTGGTCGTGTCTCGGAAAGCATGTTAAACTGTTGGTCCCGGTTGCCATGCGAACATCTAGTGGCAGTCGTTACGGGTTGTTAGAGCCCTCAAAAGTCTAACAATTGGTTTAACTGCAATGCGTAGATATCGCCTTCGGGTTTTGGAGGTCAGACGGCAGTCGCTTCACGGAAAATATCGAAGTTTAGCCAAAATCAGCAGTTAGACTGGTAAAGCGAACCCTAGACTCCAAAGCTGAAAAGCTAAGGATGCGACTGGGATTAACGCTGAGATGATGATGATGAATTTATACAAAGTAAATCACCTGTTATGGTTCGAACATCTTTTTTTTCGGAGGGAAACCTTCAAAAGGCGCCCGACCCCCGAGGTAGGAGGTCGGATAGTGTAGGATTTTTACCTCACTAAAACTACCCCGGTGATCACCATCTGCGCATAGGGGTGGTCCAGGTTCCTCTCGGAACAAACACAATCTTGCTGTACATCACACTCGTTTCCACAGAGTAGGCAACTCGTTCATGGGTCAATGTATACACTTTTACAACAAGCTCCCCATGGACATTCGAAACTTACCCATTAAACAATTTAAAAACTATATAAAGGCCAAACTTTGCAAAAAGGGGTATTATAAAATCACAGATTATTTAGAAGACAATAAAGCTTGGGACTGAGCTGCTCGCTCTGCTAAGCATTGTTATTAAGCAATATGCGTAATTATAACTTAAATTATTGTAAACATTTTCATTTTAAATGCCTGGACTTGAAAAAAGACGATGATCCCTGAGTTTGTTTCCGCTATTTCTTCTCAGAGGTAAAAAAACCCGCCACACTGTTCCCAACCCACTGCAACTCCTGAAAGCCAGAATCAACAGTCATCAAGACCGCCAGAAAAACGCCGAGCAATGAAGCTCGACGAGTCCCGGAGAAACGATTCAACTGTCTTGGGTCCCGCAACGAAATTAATCAGAAAAGATATTTTTTCCACTTTTTTTTTATTTTTTTTTATGTATATTAAAAACTAGCACTTGACCGCAATCCTGCCTGATGGTAAGCAGTGACGCAATCGTTGATGGTAAAGCGCACTAGTTTATTAAGAGCCTATTCACTCTAGCCTTTCAACACCGCCGCTGGCAAACTATTCCAGTCCCTCGATGTATGCGGTATAAAGGAGGAGGCGAAACGCTTCGTCCGGATCGTAGTGGTGTTAACAACGTAAGGGTGGAAACCAGCCGTACGACGGGTCGTCCGCTGGTGGAACGGAGATGGGGGAATTAAATCATGCGATTCCATCGCACACTCCCCGAAATGCAACCTATAGAACACCGAAAGGCTGGCTACTCTACGCCTGTGCTCTAGGCTTTGGAGACCGACTCGAGTTAGATCAGGGTCACCAATCACAAGCAATCCCTCCATAACAAGCAGGAGACAGAACAGAACTAGGCCAATCGGCACAAAGGGACATTATTGCAACTGGAAGGAGCCCAGATTGCCAAGCACCACGGAATAAAATTTGATTAAGATAATGGGTCCTAAATAGGTATATGCTGTTACAATTGATTCCAATAATAGGTATGGCAAAAGCGCCTGAACGCACGGAAATTAGTTCTAGTTTCTACAAGGTCCGTATAATAAACAACTCCGGATGTAACTTGTACACTATCCAACATAATATTGCGTTCATTCTGCCAAAGAATACACTCCCACAAGATGTGATTTGCGGACAGTTCAAATTCACAGTTCGATGTAGATCACTGACACAAAGGCGAAGGAACAAGTTTAAAAGAATACAGTTTACTTTTAAAGTTGCCATGACCTGTGAGAAATTGGGCAACGCAGTGGTCAACCTCCAGCCATGTCTTAGCCAGTCAATAGCCAACAGATGGAAAGAACCTGATGAAAGAACTTGATGGAATAATCCCACCTACTTTGCCATTCGGATAAGAGGTCCTCCCAGACGTCAGTCTGAGGTTTAAATAATCTAGAAATTCTATTGAGGTCGCGTTGTGTAACAAAGTTAGTGTCCATGGCCTCCCCCCTCGCGGAATAGTACATTGAAGCACGTCGCTGTACTTCAAGATCTCTTATCTTCTCAGAGGTAGTCACTTAGGTAACGCCGGCTTCATCTACTAGTTAAAAAAAAAAAATCACTTGTAAGTCGCGGAGGATACCACTAAGCCACCCCTCCACTAACCACCTGCTTCTTTATTCAGTGACCACTTATTTCTGTCCGCCAGTATCCGGCGCCTGCGTATAAACCGCCAGTCATCACAGTCGGCGCGGGCGCACATCAAATGGATGCTAATGTAATTTGTTAGCGCCGCTTACTGCATTAGAGTTAGTAGGGATTTTTGGAAGAAAATCAAATGAATCATGAAGTTCAAGGTTGGTTCAGTGGCTGAACGATCGACTGCTACGCTGCGTGTCGCAGGTTCGATTCCCGCACGAAACAAATATTTAGCCTATTGGTAGTTGTTCCGGGTCTGCCTGTGCGAGTTTAATTTTTTGTAAACGCAACCACGAGTCAGCAATAATTCCTAGTTTAGGGCCAAATAAAAAAAAAAAAATAGTTTGATTTTACCACCGCAATCAGTAAGAATCCAAGCATTGAAATCTGATAGTCATTGGTGCCATTTAAAATTCTATCTAGGTCATGATAACTGTGCAAACCTCTGTAAATCTGGTGGACAAACATGGTCTGCTGTGCTGTGGCTGTTGAGAGTATGTCATCACTCAAATGTCTCGCTGGTGGTGGCGTGTGTGTTGGGTCATTAGGTTCCCTTCAATATGTTTGAGCTGAATGATACTGATCCATACTTCATGTTCGTGAACGGACGCCGGCAGAGGGGACTGGTCATTTCTTAGCTGCCACGGCGTATTTTAATTTTGAATTGTTGTTTTTTTTTTGTGTTTTCCATAATGGACGCTCTCAGCTTACAATATGTTTCTGCATCGTTCTCACACGGTTGATTTCAACATGAATGATGTAATCAAATATTTGTATCAATAGCTTGCTATTTTAAAAGAGTGTCCATGGAGTTTCTTGTCCGTTCTTCTCCATAGATACCTACTCTTCGGAATGGGCGACTAGCTTCATCTTACTGACTGACCGACCTTCTGACACTTCAAAAGTGCCTGTAACTGGTTTATTTGAAATAAATGCTTTGATTTTGATTTTGATGGTCTTTGACAAACCAGTAAAAGGTAAACCCTCAGGGCTTTCAGAAGATCTATGGTATAGAGTATTCAGGATACCAAACTAACAGACAATTAGAGTAATTATGTAACATACTATCAGCTGCAATGGGCTTCATTTTGACAGTTCAACAACATTCATTGCGTTATTCGCTCTGTTGAGAGTTGATTGTTTATACTTATCATGAAATATAATAAATAAATATACCTATACGGACAAATCACACAGATTGAGCTAGCCCCAAAGTAAGTTAGAGACTTGTGTTATGGGATACTAACTCAACGATACTATATTTTATAATAGATTCAAATATAGATAATCATCCAAGACCCCGGCCAAGCAGGAAAAGATCGTTTTCCATCATGACCTTCACAAAACACGTAGCATATACCTTCGGTGGTGTATCACCCCGGTGTTCATACGAGCAACGTATTAAAAATTACGCAATGACAACACTGCGCGACCGGCGACTGGTACAAGAACTTATGTTTTTTTACAAGTTAGTTAACAATAAATTAGATTGTATTAATTTGATTAATCAAATTGGAATAAAAGTCCCCTATAGAATACCAAGATATCCCATTACCCATTTATTCCACACTAAAGCTTCCAACACAAATATTGGAGAAAATTCACCTCTCAATAGGCTCAGTAAAGAGATAAATTGCTTCATAAAATCAAACCCAGATGTTGGTATATACCATAACACTATGAAAACCTTTAAGTCAATAGCTCCAAAATAATAGTTGTATCTGTTTATTCCTGTATATTTGCAACCTTCTTCTTTCATGACAGCCTCCGTGGCGTAGCGGTAGCGGACGCGGCCGCTGCGCAAGGTGGCGCGGGTTCGATCCCCGCACATGCAAGTATTTGTATGCATTAATATGAATATTTGCACTGGTCTGGTCGTGCCTCGGAAAGCACGTTAAGGCGTTGGTCCCGATTGCCATACGAACATCTAGTGGCAGTCGTAACGAGTTGTTGGAGCCCTCAAAAGTAAAACAATTGGTCTAAGCAATGCTTCGATGTCGCCTTCGGGTTGTGGAGGTCAGACGGCAGTCGCTTCACGGAAAATGTCGAAGTTTAGCCATATCAGCAGTTGGACTGGTAAAAGCGGACCCCAGACTCCAAAGCTGAAAAGTCTTCGGATGCGACTGGGATTAACGCTGGGATGATGATGATTTGTAACCTTTTTCTTGTATGTTTTAAGTATTTCTTTGTATTTAATTTTGTAAGTTTCTTAGTTTATATTTTTTAAGTTTTAGTCTAATTTTTGATCTCATGTTGGTTTTAGTTTTGTTATTTTCTTTTTATAGTTTATTTCCACTTAATATTAGTACTTACATTTATTTAGTTTAAGTTACCACTTATGTTCGTGAATGTTGGTTCACCTGTGTTTGGCCTTTTACTCATAACAACTCTATTTGTTAATTTATATACAGAAGCTATTGGTGTACCTTTATTAATAAATAAATAAATAAATGACCTGGCCGGAGATGGAATCCGGGGCCTCCACGTCGCAGGCAGGCGTGTTGACCGCTGCGCCATGGAGGACGACAATATCATGCTGAGATAGAAGCCTTTTGGCCTCGTATAGTACTTTCTGGTTATTTTTCTAATTTGTTTTTTTTTTTTAATTACGTTTAGTTAATTAGTATCATGACAATAAATGCGTTTTTTTTTTCTTTTTTATGATTGAACATGTAGAAGGCAGGCAGGAGTATGAAGCTGTAGACAGTCTCAAGAGTCTCATCTACAATTCCTTTACTTCCACCACTCCGTGCACTACCAAACCACAAATAGATATCTATAAAATAAACTTTATATTTTTTGTTTATCCGCTATCTGCCTTAAGGTGTAGACTGATTAACTGCCTCTTCCGGGAACTGAATCCCGGCGCTCTGAGTCATAAAGCGGTACTCGGAACTGGAGCGGTATCTGTGTAGTAATACAATTATTTTGTGTTTTTTCCTTTGATTCGAGTATAATTTGATTTTCTACCGACTTTTATTGTAGGAGATGGTCAACTTTGTATATGGCAAGGGACCTACGTGGGTGATGGTGGATGCGGCTCCCTGAGTTGGCTTCTGGGCTTGCGTTCACAACTCAAGTCATCATCATTTTGAGCGTTTATCCCGTTTGCATCAGTAACTTTCGCGTTGGAGCCCGGGGTCCGCTTTCTCGCTCAATTTCCTCCATTTCGCGCGACCTTTAGCATCCTCATTTCTCGGTGGTAGGCCATAACAGACAAAGTCTTGTCGCCAAGCGATTCGACATGTTGCCGACATGATGAAGCCGTACGGAGTACTGGGCTGAGAATTTATGTTGCAATGTATCCGGGTACGAAGCGCCTAATGTTGTTGTATCGGGAGTAGGGTTGCCAGATAGGAAGTTACAAAATCCGGGACAGTCGTCGACAGACACTCTCTCGGAAAAAGAACGGCTAAAAAAAAAAAAAGCTCATTCGAAATCAAATCCGGGAGAGTCGGAGAAAGAACGGCTAAAAAAAACGGGAGAGTCGGAGAAAGAACGGCTAAAAAAAAAAAAAAGCTCATTCGAAATCAAATCCGCGAAAAAAGGTCGTCAACACTCGTAAATTCTTACTATCATCTTTCTTAAAGATCCGGGACAATTACCGCTCATTCCGGGACAAGAGGTCATTCCGGGACAAGAGGCAAGATTCCGGGACAATCCCGGATTTCCCGGCGGTCTGGCAACCCTAATCGGGAGTATGGTGGTGGGTCTCCAGATTAATCTCCCTCTAACGTAACATCGATGATCGTGTTGTTGGGTTTAACATTGCATCACTTCACTCAATTGCCGCGTTCTCTCCTATTCACTAAGTTTGTTAAGTGAATAGGCTTAATAAACTAGCGCGCTTTACCATCAACGATAGCATCACTGCTTATCATTAGGTGCACTAGTTACTAGCACTAGTTTATAACTGCAAAAAAAAAAACCTGTGGTGTGAGATTGGAGTAAGCACGCACGTCATCTCTTCTCTATCTACCTTTCTTCTCTATCTTTTCTCTTCTTTGGTCTACCTCGCTTGTTCCGGCCCGGCAGAGGCGCCATGGCAAGACATTTTTGACCCACGTAACACGCCGATTTCCGTAAGACTACTTACTCAAATAACTATAATAATGTAAGCGTTGTATTAAGTAGGTACCTACTTTAAGATGGAATATTGTATAAACTATTGTGTTTTATCTAAATGAACAGACAGCTGTGCTGCTGGGGAGTTTCTTCCGCCACTTCTTTTTCTCAGCCAAAGCACTTAGGAAGTGTCGATGGGTGGGCGTTATGGGGGACTGTCTTATGTAATATCGACGTTCAAAAAGTGCTGATTCTCAGTCTAGTTTGAATAAATGACTTTTGATTTTGATTTTGAATAAGCATATGCGTGTATGTTTGGTTTTCTATGATAGAAAGTAGGTATGCGAGAGAATCCGCCGTGCCATGTTGGTTATAATAGTAGTTTTGAAGTTAATTAATGTAATTGTTTGATTCTAGGTATGTTAATTAAAACAACGCGACACGACAACCGTTGGGGTAAACGAGTCCTCGAGTGGGGACCGCGTCTCGGCAAACGTAGCGTAGGACGCCCTTGGGCGAGATGAAGCGACGACATCAAAAAGGTGGCTGGTAGTGGCTGGCGGAGAACTGCTCAGGATCGAGCTTGTTGGCGTGCCATGAAGGAGGTCTATGTCCTGCAGTGGACGAGTAGAGGCTGATGATGATGATGTTAATTAATGTAATTGGAATTGCACCGTTTAAATTAACCATAAATAAATAAAATAAATATTATACATTATTATAATCAATGCACCTTTGTTAATGTTTATATGCACTACTGTAGATACGAAATATTCATTCATTTCAACCGAAAGACGTCCACTGCTGGACATAGGCCTCCCCCAAGGATCTCTGTGCCCCCCGCATCCAGCGATTTCCCGCGACCTTCACCAGGTCGTCGGTCCACCTTGTCGGGGGCCTACCCGTTGCGTCTTCCGTTGAAGGTCACTCGGGAACCCGAAATATATTTCTGTTTTATCCGAGCCTTCACTAGTTTCATGTTCAGTCCACAAGGCCTTACAATAAAAAAGAAATAACTCTCTTTGATTTTCTTTTGTCCTAAAACTTTTTTAAACGGAAAGCTTAAATTTTCATTCTAATGTTAAAAAGCGAGAGTCATTGTCATTGCGTTAGAAAGAGATGGTAGATGTGTAAGGGAGAACGAAATAGTCCTCCGTTGGAAGCAATGACGGCGCCATGGTCTCTATGTACAGATAGCAAGATTAAGTTCAAAAAAATTTGAAATTTCTAAAAAGTCATGAAGTGCCTGAAACAGTTGTATATTGACTAGCTGCTGCCCGCGACTTCGTCCGCGTGGACTTCAATCTACAGGAGCTCAGTTGATATAAAATAAGCGGCTGTTAAAATAATGGGAGCAATATGTACGCCCACGTTCACTCCGGTTTTCGCAACATTTTTTGTTACTGCTCTGCTCCTATTGGTCATAGCGGAATGTTAGGTATATAGCCTATGTCCTTTCTCAGGCTCTAGACTATCTGTGTACCAAATTTCATTACAGTCGGTTCAGTAGTTTTGGCGTGAAAGACAGACAGACAGAGATACTTTTGCATTTAAATAATGTTAGTATGGATTTTTTCATCATTTTATTAATAGGCTTTTTGATGTAGGTAGTGGTTACAAGTGTTGCAGCGGAGTATGAGGTATGAGGTTTGGGTCGGTATGAGGTATCAGGTTTGATGCTTGGAGCGCACAAAGTGTCATTGGATTTTTCCGTCCAGTATTTCTCAGTAGCATTCAGAAGTCTTGATCTGTACCCAAATAACGACCATAGACTCGCGCCTGTGCTAAAAGGAATATACTTTTTAAACGTTCTATACTAGTGCTTGACCGCAATCCCGACTGATGGTAAGCAGTGATGCAATCATTGATGGGAAAGCGCACTAGTAGGTATATTAAGTACCAGACGCGAAGATCGCCGCAGGCAAATAGCAAACTGACATAGACTAGACATAACTGACTAAGGTGCGTATTACAGAACGTCACTCAAAACTCAAGCTCTACTTAAGTCTCGTTTGAAGCCATTTGATTGGTTGAAACTAGTTTTAAGTAATGCTTAAGCAGAGATCAATGCTTGAGTTTCCTTCTGGAATACGGACCTAAATGTAGGTATGTCTATGTGAATTATTTATTATAGGTCATCTTTACATACAACACACACACCACACAACATGGTACATCTTTAGCTAAATTTGTTTTCATTTATTATGGGACAATAAACAGCTACAATATAAAATATTTACAAACAATTGTATTACATTATAATATAACAGACGTAACACGGTACATAATGGCAAACAAAGCGTAGGACGCCCTTGGGCGAGATGGAGCGACGACATCAAAAAGGTGGCTGGTAGTGGCTGGCGGAGAACTTAAAGCAGTTCTCGCTTTGTTTACGGTTACGTTTTACGTTACGTACCGCGTTACGTTTGTTATATTATAAAGTATTACGATACGAGCTTGTTGGCGTGCCATGGAAGAGGCCTATGTCCAGCAGTGAACAAGTAGAGGCTGATGATGATAATGATAATATAACAATATTGCAGCCCACTATATTATACCTACCTAATGTTGAGAGTTTTTACTACGTACGACTGGCCACATCGCAATTTAGTGTCAGATTTCGTGGTTATCAATTTTTTATTATATAATAGGAGCTATAGGTAGTTTAAAAATGTGTTCTATTGACAGCTTCCGTGGCGTAGCGGTAGCGAACGCGGCCGTTGCGCAAGGAGGCGCGGGTTCGATCCCCGCACATTGCAAGTATTTGTATCCATGAATTCTTTCAGATAAAACCAAACATACACGCATAAGCTTATTCCATCTACAAGTTGGTACATAATACAACGCTTACATTATTATAGTTATTTGAGTAGTCTTACGAAAACCGTTACGTGGGTCAAAAATATCTTGCCATGGCGCCTCCGCCGGGCGGGAACAAGTGAGGTAGACCAAAGAAGCTGGCTTGACGTTGTAAGAGATGACATGCGTGCCAACAATCTCACACCCTGTTCGATCCCCGCACAGTGCAAATATTTGTATGCATGAATATGATCATTTGCATTGGTCTGGTCGTGCCTCGGAAAGCACGTGGAGGTCAGACGGCAGTCGCTTCACGGAAATTATCGAAGTTTAGCCAAATTCAGCAGTTAGACTGGTAAAGCGAACGCCAGACTCCAAAGCTGAAAAAGCTGCGGATGCGACTGGGATTAACGCTGAGATGATGATGATTGACTATATAGGTAAAAAGTGTGTAAAATATAAGAAATCATTGCGTTTATAGTTCTATTTATATGCAAATAATGCATTATAAACTTGCAAGCATGGGCGTACCCAGGTGTGACATGGTTTGGGGGGGGCAGCTTCCCCCCCTGGAAATCTCGCAGAACATGTATGAACTCCCCTAATTACTAAAAAAGTATAAACTCATCATCATCATCCCAGCGTTAATCCCAGTCGCATCCGAAGCCTTTTCAGCTTTGGAGTTTGGAGTCCGCTTTTTCCGACATTTAAATAAATCACGCAGTAGACACTGACATAATGTACGGTTTGCCAAAAAACAGCGTCAAGCGTACAACTATAGCGCACAAAGATTACTCACTCTCAAAATTTGACTTGCTCCCCCCCCCCCCCCCATTATTCTTATAGTAAAATAACTGCAAACATTACTGTTACTTACTTAATCAATAGGGATGTTTCCTGGGTAAAAAAAATAGATTCTATTTAGTCCGTCATTCAAATTATAGAAAAATATTGGATACGTATATTTTGTTTTATCAAATCAATAAAAATTGATAAATATAAAAGGCATCAAAGATCAGGAGTGGTGGCTGGTGACGTAACTCATCATCATCATCCCAGCGTTAATCCCAGTCGCATCCGAAGCCTCTTCAGCTTTGGAGTTTGGAGTCCGCTTTTTACCAGTCCAACTGCTGATATGGCTAAACTTCGACATTTTCCGTGAAGCGACTGCCGTCTGACCTCCACAACCCGAAGGCGACATCGAAGCATTGCAGTTAGACCAATTGTTGGGCTTTTTGAGGGCTCCAACAACCCGTAACGACTGCCACTAGATGTTCGTATGGCAACCGGGCTGGTGACGTAACTGGCCCCTAAAAAGTATAGCGTGCAGTGACGTCACACGAGTTTTCAACGCGCTATGTCGTCTTCATTTTTTGTTTATATGAAAAAAGAAAAAATACGTGTCTAGTATTTTTTTGGAAATCTGACTGACGGACTAATTAGTTTTTTTAGTCAAATACTGTGTCGTGGGTGCGTTTACAAAGGGTTAAATTCACATACACAAACAGCAAAATTCCACTTTGCGTGACGATTTTCCAGCGTGTTCTGCTGACGCTACACAAATAGACAACTTCAATCACGTCTGCGGGAGGAAACACGATTGTTTTTACGTCTTTGACGAGCCTCGATACACACGGGGCGAAGATCTGAGGACTAATACATAACATACATAATCACCCCATAATGTCCCCACTCTTGGGACAAAGGCCTCCTCTCGGTGAGAGGGAGTGGGCGTAATCTACCACGCGGACCCAGTGCGGGTTGGTAGATGTCACATGTCTTCGGAGTTTTTGGCTCTAGGACATGCCAGTTTCCTCACGATGTGTTCCTTCACCGTTTGGAGAGCAGTGGTGATGAAATGATTTACACAAAGTAAAGCGCCTGGTGGGGTTCGAACCTAACGACCTACAACTTGTATCTCACGGCTGACACCATTGATAAAATATTAAACTAAGGTAGATATGTCACTAGCGCACTAAAAATGAAGCGTACAAAAGGAGGTAAGTCCTGTACCTCGCTTTAGTCACTCTCGATACACTCGTAAAAACAAACGACAAACACTAACAGCGCAAACGACAAACACTAGCCATCTTTTTCTTCTCTATGCTTTAGATTGCGCCCCATCTCACTCACACTGTACCAATGTATGCCGAATAAAAATATGCATGTGTGCTGCTGCTGTGTTCGGCACATTTTTTTTGGTCAGTTTGTTAGAATATATCGTATCTGTTTAATATTTTATCAATGGCTGACACCATAGGGCCAGCGCTTCAATTCGGGCGGCGTTCCTAATTTAAAACATTCAAAATCTTGTCACATACTCATTTTTTTTTTTACTTTGGCGTCTACCGCTATGTGCGAAGCGGAAGGGTGTGTCAGATTTTTACTCCACCCACCCCACCCGTGTTTCTTCATTTGCCTGTGTGTGTTTCTGTCACAGACTCGTCTGGGCGACAAACTTATTTTGCATACCATGTAAATTGGATAAATATAGTCCACATAGGTATTTGTAGGATATACTATCTGTAACTCATACACTCGACAGCCTCCGTGGCGTAGCGGTAGCGGACGCGGCCGCTGCGCAAGGTGGCGCGGGTTCGATCCCCGCACATGTAAGTATTTGTTATGAATATTTGCACTGGTCTGGTCGTGCCTCGGAAAGCACGTTAAGCCGTTGGTCCCGGTTGCTATACGAACATCTAGTGGCAGTCGTTGCGGGTTGTTGGAGCCCTCTAAAGTCTAACAATTGATCTAACTGCAATGCTTCGATGTAGCCTTCGGGTTGCGGAGGTCGAACGGCGGTCGCTTCACGGAAAATGTCGAAGTTTAGCCAGAATCAGCGGTTGGACTGGTAAAGCGGACCCCGGACTCCAAAGCTGAAAAAGGCTGCGGATGCGACTGGGATTGACGCTGACATGATGATGATGATGATGACTATCTGTAACTATGCCTATGTTTCAGAAAATAAATGATTGATTGATGACATGCACATAGCCTACCTACCTACGGGGATTAAAAAGTTTTTCTTCAGTTCACTTTTTATAATGTCATCAACATCAACGTCACCCGCCTAGCCTTTTCACAATTATGTTGGGGTCAGCTTCCAGTCTAACCGGATTTAGCTGAATACCAATATTTTACATGGAGCGACTGTCTGTCTGACCTCCACAACCCAGTTACTGGGGAATACGATACCTCTTGGTAAGACTAGTGGTCAGACTTCTGACGACCAGTACTTAACAACAGCTATCAGACATTTGAAATTCAGGTCTTGTCTGAAGAGTAGCTGAGTGCTGAGTGGCAGGGTCAGGAACAGGTTACTTCATCCGGCAGTTCTTCTGGCCTGGTCAAACTCCTTTTCCCCTTTATTCTAAGATATCGCTTCCCATTCAAAGAAACAGAGTTCCAAAATGGCGCCGTGTGTTCCGTGCATGCGTGCTACGCCGGCCTGTCATTATAGCAGCGCAGACGCAGATCACATTATCCCCGATACATTGAGATTACATACAATTATATGCCTACCCGCCGGCCGGGCGACACGCGAACCAAAACTATTAACTTATGTATTGAAATCGTTGCTAGCCTTATGTATTAGAGATTTTTTTGTTTAGTTTATTTATGTATTTTGTTCTGAGGTAAGGTTGAGTTGTGGGTTAGGCAAGGTAGAATTTATTTTACTTAGGTAGGCGGCCGCTCCGTAAGCAGGCGCGGGCTCGATCTCCGCGCAGTGCAAATATTTATATGCATGAATATGAATATTTACACTTGTCTGGTCGTGCCTCGGAAAGCACGCTAAGCCGTTGGTCCCTGTTGCCATACGAACATCTAATGGCAGTCGTTACGGGTTGTTGGAGCCCTGAAAAGTCCAACATTTGGTCCAACTGCAATGCTTCGACATCGCTTTCGGGTTGTGGAGGTCAGACGGCACTGGTTTCACGGAAAATATAGAAGTTTAGCCAAAATTATCAGTTATACTGGTAAAGTGAACCCCAGACTCCAAAACTGAAAAGCTTCAGATGCGACTGGGATTAACGCTGAGATGATGATGATGAGATACATTCTTAACATAAAGAACAACATAAGTCTTGGAGTGGTTAGTGCTCATGTTGACGGGGTCGATTAGAACAGATGCCTACCAAAGCTGTGGGTCTTTCGAAAAAGATACCGTGGCCCTTGGTGTACAGACAGGTGAAGAAACACAGATAGCTTTTAGGTCAGTAAAAGTCTGACACGCCGTGCGGGTTTGTAGGTATGACGTTGATTCCTGATCTGAACTGTATTGAATCAGCTGATAAGACAGTTTTTCGAGTTTTGTTTTCATTGCGCTTTTTTGTGTAATTAGCGAATTAATTAATTTTTACTTTAAAATCTTATTGGGTTATAAAAGTATAGCAATTAGGAACGGTCTAAAGTGAAAAAAAAAACTGCGTATCTTTTTTTAAATCATGGAAAAGCCGACGAAAAATTCCACCACTGGGGGGTTCAGAATCATGTACTAGATCCATGGTACCTGTTTGTGCGTCGATGTCAGATACACCCTTTATATTTTACGAATGTAGGTATGGAACAGTGTAGGTATTAAGTAGTAAAAAAATAAAATGAGAGTATAAGTGTATTTCGCAATTAGGGAGCCGGTCATTGCTGGATCAGAATCAGGACTAGTCCAGTATCTAAAATACTTTATTACAGCCACAACCACATTAAAATCCGACTTCTTCTACTTCAACCTATAGAGGTCTACTGCTGGACAAAGGCTTCCCCCAAGGCTTTCCACAATGACCGGTCTTGTGCTGCCCGCATCCATCGGCTTCCCGCGACCTTAACCAGGTCATCGGTCCACCTTGTTGATGGCTTGCCTACTCTGCGTCTTCCGGTAGGTGGCTGCCACTCAAGAACCTTACTGCCCCATCGGCCTTTTGCGAGCAATGTGCCCCGCTCATTGCCACTTAATTTTAGCGACCCGAAGAGCTATATCGGTGACTTAGTTCTTCTGCGGATCTCCTCATTTCTGATTCGATCACGCAGAGAAACTCCTAGCATAGCTCATTCCATCGCCCGTTCTGTGACCTTGAGCCTTCATATAAGGCCCATTATGAGATCAAAATCCGACATTCTTGTACAAGAACATTATAACAGTATAAAGATATTAAACACAGTAGCAGTCTCCAACATTATATCCTTTGTTATTTTATTCTTATTAGTTATTTTTTTAAATAAACCCTAGTGTACATGGCCATTCAACCCTGTATTAAATACAGAGGAACCGCCGACGCATGAAATCCGATTTGCCACTTACAAAGATAAAGTTTACAGTTGATTTGAAAGGATTTGTTATAAAAAAAAAACTGTATGCCGTTCCCGTTCCACATCAAAGGGAGAGTATGTGGACGAAAATATTGATGTTTGACTATGATTCTTACTCATAGTAAAATAATACTTACTTTCTAGCTGTCCTTATGTTTTAACCCACTTTAGTAGTTTGCACTTATGGAAATAAAAACTAGGACAAACACTGTGACAGGAAAATTTTATATAATAGTAAACTAACACATAGGTAACCCACACAATAGGGTATTTGACTAAAAAAAAACTAATTAGTCCGTCATTCAGATTACAGAAAATATTGAATACGTATATTTTGTTTTATCAAATCAATAAAAATTGACAAATATAAAAGGCATCAAAGATCAGGAGTGGTGGCTGGTGAGGTCACTGGTCGCTAAAAAGCGTGCAGTGACGTCACAGGAGTTTTCAACGCGCTGTGTCGTCTTAATTTTTTGTATATATCAAAAAGGAAAAATACGTGTCTAGTATTTTTTGGAAATCTGACTGACAAACTAATTAGTTTTTTTTTTAGACTAATACCTTATTGCCCACGGAATAATGTTGATTTTATTTATTTATTTAAAGCACAGCCACGTCACATACCTACATTAAACTTATGCTAGAGTAATAATAATAAGTAAAGGATTAATGTACACGACAATTACGGCGTACATAGCATTGATTTATATACACACATCAAAAGTGTCTAGGGATCAAGCATTTTTATGCGGATTTCTTGAGATTGAGATGTGGCTTTGTAATAAATTTATGATTTTATAAATTTATATGGATCCTTTTTGGTGCATTTCATAATTTGAATCAGGAACTGTGAATCAAATTCGAGTAAAAGATGAAAATCAGCTGTCAATATTTTCCCTATAAAAACATACAACGCATTGAAGACATTATTAGTGCTACTGTTTCCCTACTACTGATTAAAACCAACGTTATTATGGAGCGGCGACGTCATTTAAGCAGGGAAGAAATGCTCAGAGCCGTGGGAATGATAGAAGCTGGTTCCCGGCAACGTACTGTGGCTTTAGCTCTGAATACAAGTCAGAGTGTTATCAGTCGACTTTGGACACGTTACCGAAGCACTGGTACCGTGGCTGAGCGCCATGGAGGACGGTATCGCTGCACCACACGGAGACAAGACCGATACATTCAAATCTTAACTCGAAGAGCTCCAACAATAACCGCCATGATGTTAGCCGTGAGGCTTCATCACTCTTCAGGGAACTTAATTAGCGACCAAACAGTCAGAAACCGCTTGCATGAAGTGAACCTTCATTCCCGAAGACCGCTACGGGTACCACCTATAGCAATGCACAATCGTAGGATTCGATATCAATGGGCTCTTGAACACAGAAATTGGGCAGAAGAACAATGGCGTTTCGTGTGCTTTTCTGATGAGTCTCGTTTTGGTATGAGACCGGATACAAGACGTATACGACACTGGAGAACCCCTGGACGCCAACAGCGATTAAAATCCTGCCAGGAAGTCCATCCTTATAGTGGTGGAACCATCATGGTATGGGCGGGTATTTGGATCGGCGGAAGAACTGAGTTGATTTGGATCAGAGGCAACCTCAACGCTCAAATTTATGCTGAAACGATTGTATCAGACGTCATCGTTCCTCTACAAGTGCAAATCGGTCCCTTATTTCAGTTAATGCATGATAATGCACGACCGCACACCGCAAGAGTTGTAAGACAGACTCTCGCCGCAGCTAACATCAATGTCCTGCCCTGGCCTGCTCAGTCGCCAGACTTGAACCCGATTGAGCATGCATGGGATATGCTACAGAGAAGAGCTCTGCCGAATATGGAGGGTATCCAGTCGCAAGAAGACCTTTTTTTGTTGTTGCAACGAACATGGGCGGCCATTCCACAGCGTGATTTGGATGAACTCATTTTGAGTATGCCAAACCGATGTTCTTGTGTTGTTAGTGTTCGCGGTAGAAACACGGATTATTAATTGTTTAAGTTACCCAATAAAATTTTAGAGAAAACTGTTATTTCAGTCTTTTTTTCGAACTTTTGTGTTAGTGGTTCAAATGTCAAATATCCCTTTATTAGGAAAATGGCAAATTTCATTATTAATGCAAAGGTGACTTGGTTTATCCTTACTGTGACAAACGAAAACACTTTATTTGATGAATCCTTAAAGAAAATTTTAATTAATATCAATCAGGAGAAAAGTTATTGCAAAAATATATGTTGATCCCTAGACACTTTTGATGTGTGTATTTTGCTGCCTTGAAAAATATACTACGCTACACTAAGACTAATACAAACAAGACGGACTAATAGTGAATCAGAGAGTGACAAATATTTAGAACAAAAGTTAAGAGCATATAAAATACAAAAAATTAAATTAAAAATAATAATGTAGGTATAAAACAAACTATATTGAAAAAAAAGAAAGTAAGTTGGCAAGAACAGCGTGTTTTTTTTTTAATACTGCTAGCTTGTCGCTGAATATATCAAGGTCTGGTATATTTATTACAGCAAATTTTACAAGAAATTAGGATTCAAAATTTTCCATGACTAACCTATGGATTCTGTAATCAATTTAACATGTGAAGTCAGATGAAGAGCTTAGAAGCTAGAGCAGTTAATACTGCCCCAGCATTCGTTGGAATTATAGCTCACTCCATGCTCATTTCACTTGAGCTCCTCAGTTACAGAATTGCAATGAGGGGGCCGTATACCCTACGGTGGAGGTATGCCCAGCTTGGGTAGAGCACCGCCGTGTCCTTGTGGCGGCGATCGGTGGCGATCTATCGCGTCCGGCCCTAGTCCAGGCCATCGCCTCCTTCTGCTAAGCAGTGATACTGGCAAAGAGATGGGGCGCGGGAATCCCAGCGCCTTCACGCCTCTAGCCACCACTAGAGACGCCCTGGTCGGGAGACAACATCGAACTCCCAGCCACCACAGGCGCGGGCTTACGGGCGGCGTGTTGCCCACTGCTCGCTCGGTAAGGACCTACAGGGTAATTGCGAGACATTGTGAGTAGCAATGGGTTTCAATTTGACAGTTCGACTACATTCATTGCGTCGTTTATGTACTTGAGCAAACAAATTTTTGGAACTTAGGAAACAATAGACTCGCAATATGCTTCAAAATGATTCCAAATGATAGCAATAGTCATCATCATCCCAGCGTTAATCCCAGTCGCATCCGCAGCCTTTTCAGGTTTGGAGTCTGGCGTCCGCTTTACCAGTCCAACTGCTGATATGGCTAAACTTCGACATTTTCCATGAAGCGACTGCCGTCTGACCTCCACAACCCGAAGGCGACATCGAAGCATTGCAGTTAGACCAATTGTTGGACTTTTGAGGGCTCCAACAACCCGTAACGACTGCCAATAGATGTTCATATGGCAACCGGGACCAACGGCTTAACGTGCTGTTCGAGGCACGACCAGACCAGTGCAAATATTCATATTCATGTATACCAATACTTGCCCAAAATTTTTATTTTGGGCAAGTATTGGTTTTTAAAGTTGTTAAAGATTAGCCCCAAGGTCACTCACTGGCTTTATACCACAGTCATCCGGCCAATTATAACATACGGCTCACTAGTCTGGTGGCCAAGAACTAGTCTGAGCACAGCCCAAAAAGACCTCGAGAAACTGCAAAGGTTGGCGTGTGTGGCAATCACCAGTTGCATGAGAACCACGCCTACTGCCGCGCTGCAGGCGATGTTGGGACTGCCCCCCCCTTCACCTCGTTGTGAGGGAGGAAGCGACATTGGCTGCCTTCAGACTCCACCTATCGGGAACCCTGAGCAAAGACTCCAGGGTCAAACATACACGCCTGATGCTCGATGCAATCGAGAGGCGGCCAATGTTACAAGCACCCAATGACAGGGTACCAAAACAGTACTGCTTTCAAAAGCACTATCAGATAGTACTTGAAGAAGAGCAGTGCGACCACTCAGGACCGGAGGAGTTGAGAGTATACACCGACGGATCGAAAACCGATCAAGGAACGGGCGTTGGAGTGTTCTCACAAGACCTCAACATAAATATATCCAGACCGCTAGGGATGCTCAACACAGTCTATCAAGCAGAGTGTGTGGGCATAACTCTGGCGGCCCTAGCCATAAAAGCCAGAGGAGTTGCGGACACGCGTGTCCGCATACTCACTGACAGTGCTTCCGTCCTCCAATCCCTAAAGCAGGGATGCATCACATCAAGTCTTATACTTGAGTGCCACGATGCATTGGAACGGATAACCGTACCAAACCGCAACACTGTGACACTACAGTGGATAAAGGGTCACAGCGGCTCACTGGGCAATGACGCAGCTGACGAGCTGGCTAGAAGGGCGTCCAGCGCGTTGGTCAGCGGACCGGAGCCCATTGTGCCTATCCCCTTTATTCAAATACGCAAATGGCTACAAAAGCATACTTACGAACAAGCGGAGATCTGGTGGTCCTCGTCACCGGGCTGCAGGCAGTCCAGGGAGGCCATGCCATCCCTGGATGACAGGCTAACCAAAAGATTGCTGCGCCTGGATAGGAGGAACCTACGATTGATGACGGGGATCATCACGGGCCACTGCTCGCTGAATAAGCATCTCCACACAATAGGCATAACAGACAGCCCTCTGTGCAGAGCCTGCATAGAGGCTGACGAGACAGTTGCGCATGTACTCTTCGAGTGTACAGGCGTTACCCAAATCAGAAACGAAACCATAGGAGCACCAAGATCTTACACAGATATTCTCAACAGGCTAGGAGACCTGATGGGCTTCTGGAGGGAGGTGGGCTGGTTGGAATAACCGCCAAAGGCCGCCATGGTCCACGCACAATGGTCCGCTGGAGGGACTGAGTGCGGAAACCAAACCAATAACATAACATAACATAACATACCAATACTTGCACTGTGCGGGGATCGAACCCGCGCCACCTTCCGCAGCGGCCGCGTGCGCTACCGTTACGCCACGGAGGCTGTCAATTGATAGCAATAGTATGTTACGTAATTAGGGTGCTGGCCCGGCAGTCTAATCGGCGAACACATTTTTGTCAAATGATTGCGACTAGTTGGGATCGTTTGGACGGCAGTTGATATGATTTTAACTACAATGCTCCGTATGATCGAAAAATGTGTCAGCTCAACAACGTAAATAACGCAATGAATATTGGTTTAATGTCAAAATGAAACCCATTGCTACTGATAGTGTGTTTCACAATTACCTACCCTGCCGATCGATTCGTAGAATTTTAAGCTAGCCTTGAAAACACTTAAAGCCTACTTAAGAGCCTAATCTCTAGAGAGAATAGGCTCTTAAGTAGGCTTTATGTGTTCTCTAGAGATAATAAGCTCTTTATACCAAAACTAGCGCGCTTTACCATCACCGATTGCATCACTGCTTACCTTCAGGCGGGATCCTTGTCAAGCACAAGTTTATAATGTTAAAAGAAAAGTAAATCATAAAATAATACACGTTACAATTTAAATGGATTCCGCACGTCCAACATTCTTTGTCGGTCGTCAGGTAAATGCGCCATTTCTTTTTGAAAGTAGGTTCTTAACAATGGGGATGAAAAAAAAAATTGTTTGACAGATGGACGGTATGTTAGACTTTTTTTTTGCAATTGACGTTTTTGTAGATTCAAGAACTGTTGGTCAAAAGTGTTGGCCATTTTTGACATACCTAAGTAGGTAGTGGATCTATGTTTTCATGACGATTTGTGTAATTAACTTAAATTTTTCATCATTGGCTAAGTCCATTCATCAGTCATTCATCAGTCAGTCGTTCAGTCATTGGTAAGTATTGCCGCCAAGCGATTCGTCGTGTTCCGGCATGATGTCTGGTGAAGCCGTGCGGAGGACGGGTCTGAGCAGTTGTGTTGCGATGTGTGCCGGGTACGATGCGCCAAATGTTGTTGTGTCGGGAGTTTGGTCGTGTTAGTCTTGGGTTTAACATTGCATCACCTCGCTCAACTGCCGTCATCCTTCCTATTCCTTAGTTTTTTAAGTGAATAGGCTTAATAAACTAGTGCGCTTTACTATCAACGATTGCATCACTGCTTACCATCAGGCGGGATTGCAGTCAAGCACTAGTTTATAATTATTTAAAATAATAAATTAATAATAGACATTGTTCATAGCCATAAAGGAGAAAAAAAAACCTTTTTTTTTTTTAATTTATTTGTTTTGGTCCACCAACAACTATTTTACATAAAGTAATATGTAATTTTAGAAGATGACAGAGTAATGTAATAATCACTTATAATAGGTGATCTCCGCATGCATACAAAAATGGAGTTGTACCAGAAATCAACTTAAAACTAAAAGTTAAACTAAGTTATTGGAAAAGAAATGCTTCATTTATTGCCAGAAAGTGAGTGCTAATTTAAATCCGGGAGATGTTTGTAAATTATGGCTTTCAATTTGCTAAACGAGTCAAATTGCAGATTAATTTGATTGCTATAATTGTGCTTAATATAGGACAATGTGAAAAACAGTTTAAAATATCTAATAGGTTCTTATTCTTTTTCAGCCTGTGGAGGTCCACTGCTGGACAAAGCCCTCCCTTAAGGCTTTCCACAAAGACCAGTCTTGTGCTACCCACATCCATCGGCTTCCTGTGACCTTCACCAGATCATCGGTCTACCTTGTTGGGGGCCTCCCTACGCTGCGTCTTTCGGTAGGTGGCCGCCACTCCAGAACCTTTCTGTCCCATCGGCAATCGGTTCTACGAGCAATCTGCCCTGCCCAATGCCACTCAATTTAAGCAACTCGAAGAGTTATGTCGGTGACTTTGGTTCTTCTGCGGATCTCCTCATTTCTGATTCGATCGCGCAGAGAAACTCCGAGCATAGCTCTTTCCATCGCCCTTTTGTGTGACTTTGAGCCTTCGTATGAGGCCCATTGTGAGCGACCACGTTCAGTTCCGTAAGTCATCACTGGCAACACACACTGGTCAAAGACTTTAGTATTGAGACACTGTGGTATCAATTATCATGGACAACAAGAAGATTATAAATTATTTATTATCTGCAAAAAGGTTACATGCAAACACTTCTAAATGTCAATTATTCTTTCATTACATTACTCTATCTGAGTACTCTGAGAAGTAGGTAAGTCTGAAACAACCTGAGAGGTGATGGTCCCTTTAGTCAAGACATAATCTTGCTCAAATCATGTGGATCTATATCTGAGATGGTCTTTTGAGGAGAGAACTACACATACTGAGAGGACCTGCCCAGACCCAAACTCTCAGTTCAACCCAAAGCTTAAGGAGGAAGTATTCTAACCCAGTTCTAATATCGGTTTCACATTTTTCTGTTACCTGCATGTATTCCAATAAAAAAAAATCTCCATAAGTACATTTTTTGACCAACCCGCACCAATCCGTATTGAGCCAGCGTGCAGCGTGGTGATTACGCTCAATCCTTCTCTGTATGAGAGGAAGCCTATACCCAGCAGTGGGACGATAAAAAGGTTGAAGATGATGATGATTAATATTGTAAGTACATTATTCATCGGTATTCAAAGTATTAGCTTACACAGTAAGATCATTGTCTATTTTATACAAACTTCAAGAAAATTTTGTTTTTTTAAGGTTTTACTATGAACCATATTAACCTCATTCTAGAACCTCTTATAACCTCTCTTACTTACCTTTATGTAAGTAAGGACCGATGTTATAACAACCATTTTCCTATGTTTAACAAAAGAGGGTAGGTACCTATCAATTTAAATTAATTTACCTACCTAAAAAACAAATTAGAACCAATTCTTTTTTTCATTAAATCTCTTGACAATGTCCTTAAGGGTACTTACTAGGTTACTTACTTTATAGGTATATAATGGTATAAAGCTTTCATTGATATTCTTATAATCCATTTAGCTTAGAAAGAAATGGTTCATAACATCTTCACTACTATTTTACCATCATCAATCTCCTAACAAAAGATAAGCCTTTAAAATAAACACAACTAGAATAAGCAATAAATCAAAAAATATCTTCACTATTACCAATATTTTGACACAAAATTAACAAAGACATCACAGTCAGCTACCATTTCGGCATGATGACGCGACAATATTCGGATTTTTTATTAAAATACATTAGTCAATGAGAATGCACTTTTCGATGACACGTCAGAGTCAGCTACTTCATTTTGCCAAGTTTTTTTTTAAGATTTCAAAATGCGTTTTGTTCTCTGTTTCAAATTTTGAATGTGTTGTTTTTTTTCTGACTAAAGAGTGCCAAAGTCAGCTTCCAACCATCGCTGGGCCCGCGCTGCGAATTATACAACCTACTCCCACAGTGAGAAGGCTGAGTAGAGGAAACATTATCTATAAGCTGATTATGTAAAAATTAACCTTCAGGGCTACTATGACATGTGAAAACCGTCATGGTTTCGTTGTGAAAAAGAGATAGCGGTATTTATCCTGTATAGCTCCATTTTTATCTGAGATTGGAATAATTAGCTTGAACTGCTGCGCTGCGTGTCGCGGGTTCAGTTCCCACAAGGAGCAAATATTTGTATGATCAAGTAGTTGTTTCGGGTCTGGCTGTTACTGTATGTGAGTTTATTTGTTTGTAAATGCCCTCACGATACAGGAGAAAGTCTTAGTGTGGGGTAAAGTTAAAAAAAAATTAGCTCATTCTTGTTCACCTTTTAATTAAGGGTTTTAAAATTTAATATTGCTTTGAAATTATTGAACTATATCCTCATTCTTAATCTGACTAATTCATCGTCAAATAATCAGTTATTTATATACATATCTACCTTACAGTAATTTATTCTAAATTCATTTTTGAATGACCATTTGCAACAAAAGGTCATTGATAAAATATTAAACAGATACGATATATTCTAACAAACTGACCAAAAAAAATGTGCCGAACACAGCAGCAGCACACATGCATATTTTTATTCGGTATACCTATATTGGTACAGTGTGAGTGAGATGGGGCGCAATCTAAAGCATAGAGAAGAAAAAGATGGCTAGTGTTTGTCGTTTGCGCTGTTAGTGTTTGTCGTTTGTTTTTACGAGTGTATCGAGAGTGACTAAAGCGAGATACACGACTTACTTCCTTTTGTACGCTTCATTTTTAGTGCGCTAATGACATATCTACCTTAGTTTAATATTTTATCAATGCAAAAGGTCCAATAAGTTTTTGACTGCAATGGGATTTCAACTTTGTTATGTCTGACATACCTACAGTTTCTTGTTGCCTAACTTGAAAAATGTCTCAAGTTCTTAATTCAAATTAAACATTCATTTTATTAAGGCAAGGACATTTATGATTTTATACAGCCGACGGCCGCGTTCGCTACCGCTACGCCACGGAGCCTCCGTGGCGTAGCGGTAGCGAACGCGGCCGCTGCGGAAGGTGGCGCGGGTTCGATCCCCGCACAGTGCAAGTATTTGTATACATGAATATGAATATTTGTACTGGTCTGGTCGTGCCTCGAAAAGCACGTTAAGCCGTTGGTCCCGGTTGCCATACGACCATCTAGTGGCAGTCGTTACGGGTTGTTGGAGCCCTCAAAAGTCCAACAATTGGTCTAACTGCAATGCTTCGATGTTGCCTTCGGGTTGTGGAGGTCAGACGGCAGTCGCTTCACGGAAAATATCGAAGTTTAGCCAAAATCAGCAGTTAGACTGGTAAAGCGGAGTCTAGACTCCAAAGCTGAAAAAAGCTTCGGATGCCACTGGGATTAACGCTGAGATGATGATGAACATGATTTATGATTTTATATTTATTCCAATCATCTGCAAGCTTCCATTTTGATAAAATTAATTTCTTTCTACACCATAAAATAAATTTAATTAATACTTAAGTAGGTACAATAATAAAACAAACCTATGAGTTTATTGCTATTTTTAATGGCAGTACATTTATTTATTAATTGATACAAAATTCATTCCAGTTTATTACCGCACCTTAATAGAAACAGCCATTTTTTTTACAGATTTACGAACTTTACTTTTAAAAAGCTGGTAGCTGGTAGCAAACGTATATCTCCATACTGCCAAAGGGACAATTAAATAAACAATAAAATTTGAAACGCAATTTACTTCGGCACATTTCGAAATACATGCAAAAATAAAATTTCCCATCACATGAACATTGCTAAAGTATTCTCAACCTTATTCCGTTGTGTTAAATTGGACTTATTTTAATTGACTGCAGAAATAAAACGGCTATGTTATAAAAACATCGAAGTCCCACTAACAAGGTGAGTTTTAATTATTGAAAATTTTGTGTTAATTTAGTTTTTTTTTCGGCAGAACGCGCGGTGCCTTTGCTCGGCGGGTTCTTTGTTTTTTTTTTTAAGGTTTGTATAATCTGTAAAATGGCATGTTAGCGCCAGTTTAGCCTGGTTGATCTTTTTTAAATTATCATCTATATTAAATTGTGCATTTCCGCTGGTATAGGGCCACCCACTTGTCTTTGATAGACTATTGTCAAATATTTATTTAATGATTTACTTAATTACCTACTTTATTTAAATCTAAAAATAAAATATTAGTGTTATAGGTACTTTAGGATGACTCTCGTGGTCATTGAGTAGAGGAAGACAAAAAAACGCGATCTATGAAAAGTGGCGGGAATCTGCTGGATGCAGCGTTTTAATTACGTAACACTGACTAAAGCACAACGGCAATTCCACAACATTCAGTGCGTTGTATAAGTTCTTGATTCCACGATTTTTTTTAAGGGTTCCGTAGCCAAATGCCAAAAAACGGAACCCTTATGGATTGATCATGTCTGTCTGTCCGTATGTCGCAGCCATTTTTTTCCGAAACTATAAGAGCTATACTGTTGAAACTTGGTAGGTAGACGTATTCTGTGAAACGCATTAAGATTTTGATGCAAAAATAAAAAAATAATGATAAATATTGGGGGCTCCCCATACTTAGAACTGAAACTCAATTTTTTTTTTTCATCAAACACAGTACGGGGTACACGTGTGGGGTATCTATGGATACCTAGGTCTTCAAAAATGATATCGAGGTTTCTAAAATATTTTTTTTTCTAAACCCATTGATATAATATTAAACAGATATGATATGCTCTAACAAATTAACCAAAATAAATGTGCCGATCGGAGCAACAGCACACACATGCAAATTTTTTATTCTGCGTACATTTCACACGTTGACAGTGTGAGTGAGATGGGGCGCAATCTAAAGCTTACAGAAGAAAAAGATGGCTAGTGTTAGTCGTTTGTGCTGTTAGTGTTTGTTGTTTGTTTTTACGAGTGTATCGAGAGTGACTAAAGCGAGATACTGGACTTACCTCCTTCTGTACGCTTCATTTTCAGTGCGCTAGTGACTTATCTACCTTAGTTTAATATTTTATCAATGTCTAAACCGAATAGTTTGCGTAACAGACGCTTCCAAAGTGGAAAAAAGTTGGTCCCCCCCTCTAATTTCTAAAATCTAAAAAAAAAAACATATGATTTACATTACTATAAAAACTACCAATGAAAATTGTTTTGAACGAGATCTAGTAAGTATTTTTTTTAAATATATGATGCAATGGATTAGTAATATTTTTAAAATCTATTGAGATCGTGATTTACCATCTCAATAAATTTAGTCTTACGCAATTTGGGCGCTATTGCTGGAAGATCTGTCAATCTGTGTCGATGTAGCTTTTTTGGGTTGGAGGTGGACGTAGTGGGGCGTTAAGGAGACCAGCAGCCTATTTGGGTACCTAAGACACTGTAGCGGTAGCTACAACAGCCGCAGGCGAACAACGCGTAATACTGACGTCACCCGCATTCTACATCTCGCAATCAGAGTTTACCGTGCAACTAGCATATATACAACTTCCCAATAGGGTATTTGACAAAAAAAAAACTAATTAGTCCGTCAGTCAGATTTCCAAAAAATACTAGACACATATTTTTTCTTTTTTTTAGTCAAATACTCTATTTCAAGCATTGGGTAAGTGGCCGCCAGACATAACACCTGCCTCCCTTTTCTATGGAGGATGAGTGATCTTTTTACTCCCTGTTCCTCATTCCTCCACAACACTGTAGAGTACTTATTTCTAATGTACTTACCTAATTGTCGCTGATTTCCTAGTTCACAAATTAAATTCAAATGTAGATAAGTAAAGTCAGTCCATACTTTTCTTACCATTTCATTAACAAAAGACAAGTCTTTTTTTTCAATCTAAGTATTTCAACTATCCACATGGGGTACCTACACGACTAAGTCTAAGTACTTATATTTTTTTTAAATTCGTAGTAAGTAAAGTTGTAAGTAGTATATTTTCTTCTGTACTTTCTTCTTCTAAACTTCATTGTCATCCATAAATCCTTGTGCTCACATGATAGAAGCAACAGAAATATGTAACAAAGAAATGTAACCCTTATGATTTTAAAAGAGTGTCCATGGAGTTTCTTACACGTTCTTCTCCATAGAGATCTACGCTTTGGAACGTGCAATTTAGCTTCACTTTTTTTGGACTGACCGACATTGACTATTCAAAAGCACCAACGAAAGGTTAATTTGAAATAAACAATTTTGATTTTGATTTTTAGGTATCTTTCGAACAACTAATATTATCATCATTCATCAATCATCATCATATTAAAAAAAAAACACCAATCCGCATTGGACCTGCGTGCTGGCCCAGTTTTCCACAGGGAGGAGGCTTGTGACAGAGGAATGGAATCGTTAGCTAATTTATGCTTGTTACTTACATCAATTTCCTCAGATTACCATAAACTTGACAACATTATACTCTCCATTACTTACCAATTTGTATCCACGCCATAGAACCTGCAATGCAACCTATGTACACCTCAACCGAACCTCTATGGTAATTTACAGCGCTTTTATGTCGAAGCAATAAGGGTGGTTTTCGCAGTTCAAGTGCGAGGTTGGCTGTATCAATTGCGCGCACGCATGTAAACTAAACGGTCGCATCTGATTGTGATGATCGTTTCAATTGTTTGCGTGCATACAGTATGGGGGGTTAAGTAAATTGCTTAACTGATGTTATTATAAAACTGTGGGATTTGTCATAAAATGGGATTTAGGTAACAGTTTTATTATAGACTAGCGGTCGCCAGCGACTTCGTTCGGGTGTAGTTAGTTATGCTCCGCCCCTATTGGTCGCAGCGTGATGTTATTTTTATTATTTGTTTAATGGACGAGTATAGTGCTGCTAAATAGAGAAATTGGAAATTCAAGGAAACCCGTCCCATTAACAACCGAAATTTAACATTACTTCTAGCCTTAACTTTTGAGTCCGAATTTGTATGTCGAACTTCATTTAGATTTATGTAAAGTTTTTAATACGAAAGTGACAACTTAATACTGAACTCAGCTGTCATCCATATCCAGCAGCACTATACTCGTCCATTAAGCAAAGCGCTTTTTGGCAGGTGACACTAGTGATTTTAGCAACACAAAAAAACATTGATTGATTCTATAAGAAGCCATAAATGTGATAATCCAATACACAAAGCAGTATATTTTAAAAAAATATAATTATAAACTAGTGCTTAACGGCAATCCCGCCTGATGGTAAGCGGAGATGCAATCGTTGGTCAAATCGTTGGTGGTAAAGCGCGCCTATTCACTCTAGATGCAATCGTTGGTGGTAAAGAGAGCCTATTCACTCTAGATGCAATCGTTGGTGGTAAAGCGCACTACTTTATTAAGAGCCTATTCACTCTAGATGCAATCGTTGATGGTAAAGCGCGCTAGTTTATTAAGAGCCTATACACTCTAGCTTTGAAGACACTTAAATTATAGTCAGACAGAAACACCACCGCTGGCAAATTGGTCTAGTCCCACGATGTACCTACGCTGTATAAAAAACGAGGCGAAATGCTCCGTCCGGAATTCCGTGATATCAACAACGTACGGATCTCGCTGTACGACGGCCACGACGGGCCGTCCGATGATGGAATGGTGATATTACATCCCAATAATATTCTGCCTGCACTGCCCCCTAATCGGCGAACACATTTTTGTCAAATGATTGCGACTAGTTGGGGTCAGTTGGGATCGCTCGGACCGCTCATTGGTCTGTTCGGTCCAAAAGATCCCAACTAGTCGCAATCGTTTGACAAAAATGTGTTCGCCGATTAGGGGGCTGGGGATTGAACCTTGAATATTGGAGTTGTCTGTCTTATCTATAAATACCTGGTTAGTCAGGGTATTAATAGAGGATTATCAGAACGACAACACAACCAGCACCATGATTGCGTTACAACACACTATTATTATAAACTAGCTGTGCCCCGCGGTTTCACCCGCGTAAGCTTTTAGCCGAATGAGCTCAGTTGATATAAAATAAGCGCCTGTTAAAATAATGGGAGCAAAATGTAGTACGTCCGCGTTTGCTCCCGTTTCCGCAACATTTTTTGTTCCTGCTCTGCTCCTGTTGGTCATAGCTGGATGTTTTATAGCCTATGTCCTTTCTCCGGCTCTAGACTATCTGTGTACCAAATTCCATTACAATCGGTTCAGTAGTTTTGGCGTGAAAGCCGGTCAGACAGACAGACACACAGAGATACTTTCGCATTTAAAATATTAGTATGGATTGGAATCATTTTGAAGCCAATTGCTAATCCATTGCTCCATATAGGTATTCGGAAAGTGTGTCTTCTCAACAACGCAAATAACGCAATGAATGATGTTGAACTGTCAAAATGAAACCCATTGCTACTTGCAGTACCTTGGTACCCAGTAACTGAGTGATGCAGGCGACTGGCTCTATGTGAATACATAGGTACGCAATTTGGGAAAATATAAGGTAGAAGGCAGACCGCAAGACGCAGCGTGGGTAGGCCCCCGATAAGGTGGACCGAAGACCTGGTGAAGCTCGCGGGAAACTGCTGAATGCGGGAGGCTCAGGACCGGTCGTCGTGGAGATCCTTGGGAGAGGCCTATGTCCAGCAGAGGACGTCTTTCGGCTGAAATGATGATGATGAAGGTAGATGATGAGAATAAAACAACAATTTATCCAGTTAATTCTATTATAATAATAAAACATACAAATTTACATAAATACACAGCATCGTTCCGTAAAACGTAAGTAACCATAATTACTTAACTAAAATATACAGAGCATAATCCCAAAGAATCACAATATTAACACAGCGTACAAAGAAGAATATCAATAACATGAAATAAATTGGCAACCCCTTTTGAACACTTCACCTGTGTTGCAAGCCAAAAAAAAAAATTGCAAAGGTTCTATTAGACCTCCCCGTAACAATAGATGAATAGGGTAACATTATTGAGGAAAAAAAATGGCAAAGAGCCGACTCATTTTGATTGTCATTTTGCTAATAAAAAATGATGGACTAGCCTAAATAAATTTACAAAGGGACCGACGGGGTTCGGCTTTCTCCGCCAGTGTTCGAGTGTCTTCGTGGCGCATGGCGCTAAGTTTCTTTCTCTCCTTCTATGATGCTTGTACTTTCTTTGTTAAATAAAATAGAATGTATTAAAAGATCTTTTCATGGTTCAGAGGTAGTGTTGGACAAAATTGTAACAATGTGTGCGTTTAGGAGCGTGCTCAGGTACTTATGTTAAATAATTAACTGACAATACATAACAAAAACTGTGCTTACCAAAGTTGTAGTAAGTACTTATAATGTTTTTATTTTTATTTTTCTCTCTCCAGAAAGGTTCACATACTTATAATCATAGAGAAAATACTTATAGGGTTATGACAACAATGGACAAAATATACAATATAAATATATATTTTTAATGTTAGGTATAAACTAGCGCTTGACTGCGATCTTGGTTGATGGTAAGTAGTGATGCGATCTTTGATGGTAAAGCGCACTAGTTTATTATCTAGCTGGGGAGTTTCTTCCGCCACTTCCCAGCGAAAGCACTAGGAAGTGTCGATGGGTAGGCGTTTTGAGGGACTGTCTTATGTAAAATTGACGTTCAAAAAGTGCTGATTCTTATACTTAACTTGACATTGGCTAATGCGATGGTAAAGCCATAAAAAAGTGCTGATTCTCAGCCTAACTTGAATAAATGACTTTTGATTTTGATTCAGTCTAGCCTTAAAATATGAGCTATAATATATAAAATATGAGGGATAAAGGAGAAAACGAGTAAAGGTATGATGATGTATTAGATGTATTAGATGATGTATTAGACTCGTAATGACAATACTCACTAAAACACATCACTACAATCGGGCCCTGAATAACCTACCAGTTACTTCTGCAGTCCCATTATTTCTTATAAAAACATAATTAATTTTAAACCTCCTACGCACAGTAGTTTAATGAACTGTTATTGTATTTTACGACGATATTCTTTTGCTGTTATTTATACTCTGTGACATTAATCGTTTGTTGCCAGCCTTTTTTGTTCCATTTTTAATTTTATGAGGCGTGAAGCGATTGTTGCCAGCGTGTAGTTTATGGTTTTACCTTTTGTGGTGATAGGCATTATTAGAACGTTTGCTTTGAGTTTTTAACTAATTAGGAATAGGATTGTAAAAATAGGTTGAATAAATGTATCGATTTGTTACTGAGAGCTTGTTTTTGTTGGTTTTATTGTTTTATTAGGCGGCTTGGTGTTGTTTTGTGGGCGCTAACTGTTGATTTAGATTTTGGACGATCTGAGTCCCGAAAGGAGTACCTAAGTGTGATGATTTTTTTAAACTATTTTTTCAGGTGGACGGTGACAAAAAATGGACTGGCTCTACAGTGTTCAGTTTAACGGTAAATATATAATTATGATAAAGAATTTGGAATGGTTTGGGAATTCCGACAAAAAAAAATATGATCGTGCTATAGTTATTAGTACAGACGACAGCACATCAAGCTTCTAGAATCTGCCAAATTTATTTATTAGATTTTCAACTTTATCGCTAAGGTATTAAGGGTTAGGTAAGATTGATTTGTTTGGTAGAATGACATGCTTTGGCACCTGCTGAATCCATAGGGGATTGTAATAATTAAAGCAATCGAATAAGTTAAGTAAAATCAATACCCCATTATACAAATGACTGCAAAAGCTCAAACTAATCAAATTACAATAAAAAAGCCCTTTTTTTGAAATAAAATCAACCTTTTCACGGAAAAATAAATAAACAGTAAAAATTATAATACCCTGTTCCACGTTCCTATTACAGATTCTAGGAAACGAAATTTGAATTTGGAACGGCTTTATTGTGCAATAAAGCGGCTTGAAGCGCTATTACAGATTATTATGTTATGGCTTCAAAGTTTTGTATCTCATTATGACGTTTAATGATTTTGGGTACCTAACGTTTTATTATTTACTAAAAGGATTTATTTACTATGTAAGTATGTTGAAATTGTTAGCACTTAGTCACCTGAATTAGAGCAGTTCTTTTCAATGCTATTTTATTTTATCTAAGGAAAAAATTTGCATTTTTGACACTTTGGTCCTGTCCTTCTGTATGTCAGTGAGGCGTGGCCTGTGCTTGAGCGACACAAGCTGGAGCTGCGTGTCACGGAGATGAATATGCTGCGGTGGATGTGGGGAGTTACGCGGAAAGACCGCATTAGAAACTCCCGCATCCGTGGCAGTCTCCGTGTCCGTGACATAGCAGCCAAACTGCAAGAGAGTCGCCTGCGCTGGTACGGTCACGTCTTATTTAAACTGGCAGGTTACGTGGGTAACAAATGTCTTGCCATGGCGCCTCCGCCGGGCCGGAACAAGCGAGGCAAACCAAAGAAGTGCTGGCTTGACGTTGTAAGAGATGACATGCGTGCCAACAATCTTACACCACGGGATGCCAGTGATCGTGCGAAATGGAGGCGTATGCGTAGGAAAGCGGACCCCGGGCTCCAACGTGAAAGCCGCGGATGCGACCGGGATTATACGCTGAGATTATGATGATGATGGTAGGTATTACCATGCAAAACTGTCAGAGGTCAAGTTTATTCCACAGATAATAATCATCTGTCGATTAAAAAAATAACTCATAATCAATTTAATAACACCTAAGTTGTTTTGAAAATGTATGTCGTGAAATGTACCTATCCTTTCTACCGCATTAGGTTAAGCAACTTGTAAAGGTAGTAAATGAGATAATAAATATAGAGCCGATGGCCGATGGGCAGAAAGGCTCTTGAATGGCGACCACGTACCGGCAAGCGTAGCGTTGGACACCCGCCGACTAGGTGGTCGGATGACCTGACCAAAGTCGCAGGGAAGCGCTGGATGCATGCGGACAGCCTGCATCCAGCGCTTTGTTCTTTTTGGAAATCATTGGGGGAGGCCTATGTCCAGCAGTGGACTTCATGTCGCTGACATGATGATGATGATGATGATGAAATAAATAAAAAAAAAACTTGTTACGTAAGCAAGATTCATATTCTGTTTGTTTTTTTTATGATATTTTGATTACTTATATCGTTAAGAAAGAAGATGGATACTTACCTACTTAGTTTCATTTAGCACAGACTTGTTGAAGAGTTTGAACCTATTTATGTATGTGATTTTAAATGTTTGTAAATTTTTGTAGTTGCTCCTAGTGTGGGACAACTTTATTTAAAAAAAAATACTAAAAGACACCAGCCACTAACAAAAAAAAAAAATATTGTGAGCCCGGTGTATGAAATTACAGTGCGTTTCATCAAATAGTTCCTTTGCCGTCATGTTGGCACTAATTCAAATTAGTGTGTGAGAGAGAGAGACGCAGAGTGCGTCTACCTTGTTTAAGATAGTGACAAAAAATGAATGCCAACATGATGGCAAAGGAAGTATTTCATGAAACGCAATTTAGCAGGAAAGTGTCCCACACGACTGCGTCAACTAGGAATATGGATGGTTCTGGGCCCGCGTGGTAGTAACAACCTATTCTCTCTAGCTCTTGAGACATTTGAGGATTTTTTTTTCTTTTTTTTTTGTTGGCGGAGTGGAAGGGCGTCTCCGACTTTTACTGACTAAAACCCACCGGTGTTTCTTCACTTGCCTGTGCGACGGCCAGGGCCACGGTTTCTTTTTTTTAACCAACCCGCAACCCTGACCCAGGAGGCATTGGTCTTCATGGACCCCATGACGATGTGCTGACATCTCTTTGAGGCTCGCGTGAAACACAACACGCCGTCGACTCGGGCCTGGTCCTTACCGGGCGGCAAGCTGCCCACTGCTCACCGCAGACTTTTGTGGCTTATTATGCTACGGGTCGTGGTAGCCTGTAAGTCGTGGTGGCCTTGTAAGTCGCGGTGGCCTAGTGGTTAAAACACCAGACCCCAAGTATGAGTGTGCGGGTTCGATTACAGGTCAGGCACGTACCAATGTAACTTTCCTCGAGTTATATGTACTTTCTAAGTATGTCTTGGGCACCAATGACTGATAACAAGGTGAAGGAAAACATCTTGAGGAAACCTTGCTTTAAGTCTGAAATCGCCAACCCGTATTGAGCAAGCGTGATGATTGCGCTCAATCCTTCTCTGTATGAGAGGAGACCTGTGCCCAGCAGTGGGACAATAAAACGGGTGATGATGATGATGATGATGATACGGGTAGCGGCTCTGTAAAGGAGGTGGGCACTACAGTTGGCTTGATGTGGTAGTGGCAGACGGAACAGAGCCGAGAAGCGGTATAATGAGTGTTGGCAGACCAATAACAATGTGGCTACCATATGTTTACATTACGAGACTCGATCATCGATATCGAGCGCGTTTGACTCATCGATTGGCCCGCTTCAAGGTTGTAAGAACTCTCAAGCAACGAGAGCGCCAAACGCGCTCAATGCCTATGATTGAGGCTTTCTTTTTTTTGTTTATAAAATTATAAACTAGCCCTTGACCGCGATCCCGCCTGATGGTAAGCAGTGACGCAGTCGTTGACGGTAAAACGCACTAGTTTATTAAGAGCCTATTCACTCTAGCCTTGAAGGCACTCAAATTGTAGTCCGACGGAAACACCGCCGCTGAGAAGTTGTTCCTGTCCCACGATGTAGGCGGAATAAAAGACGAGGCGAAATGCTTCGTCCGGATCGTAGTGGTGTTAACAACGTAAGGGTGGAAACTCGCCGTACCTACGACGGGTCGTCCGATGGTGGGACGGAGATGGGGGAATTAAATCATGCAATTCCCTCGCACACTCCCCAAACTGCATCCTATAGAACACCGAAAGGCTGGCTACTCTTCACCAGTGCCCCAGGCTTTGGAGACTATTTGGAACTAAATCTGAGTCACCAATAATTAGCCTCTTCGCACGCCTCTCCATCGAATCTAAAGTTGCCAGGTGGCATTTTGTAGCACCAGCCCAAATATGACTGCAGTACTGGAGTAATGCAGCCATATTTGATTGGCGATGGCCACACACGAACGGACTTGTGCCTGTATAACAATATAAGTGTCAAAATCAACTTAGATTTCACTAAAGAATTAATTGATTAAGTAGGTACATGAGTGGCGATGAAATGTAAATAATCTTATAAGTACCGCTGTAGTGCTTTTTACCTATTTACATTTAATAAAAATAGGTAAGCATCAAAATTGGTGATAGGCCATTACATCGGCTGCCGGCTGAAGTTACCACCCACCAGACAAAGTCTTGCCGCCAAGCGATTCGTCGTGTTCCGGCATGATGTCTGGTGAAGCCGTACGGAGGAAGGGTCTGAGCAGTTGTGTTGCGATGTGTGCCGGATACGATGCGCCAAATGTTGTTATGTCAGGAATTTGGTCTTGGAGGGTCTCCAGATCAATCTCCCTCTGGCGCAGCATCATTGGGCGCGTTGTTGGGTTTAACATTGCATCACCTCGCTCAATTGCCGTCTTTCTTCCTATTCACTCAGTTTTTTTGAAAGAATAGGCTTTACCATCTACGATTGCATCACTGCTTACCATCAGACGGGATTGCAGTCAAGCACTAGTTTATAATTACTAAAAGAAAAAATAGTTACGCACAAACAAGATTAAAAAATAAACCTGAAAGAATACACGCTTTAATATTTCGACTTTGATATAACCGGCGCCATTTTATACATTAAAATGTGACATAATTGAGCAAATTGCCTATTAATACAACGTTTTTTAATAAAGACAAATAAGGCAGCCATGACAGTTTTGTAATACGGGTTTCTTAATTCGAAATTGAACTGATTTTGTTTTTAATCTTTATGATTTGCATTCCGCCATTTTGTATTTTCAATTAGATTTGTGTTCAATGAAATTATCTACGTAGTATTTTTAAAAGAATGCAAAGTAAGTCAGTTGTGTCACATTTTTTCGTTTTTATGTTATGAAAGATTTTAAAGGATGTTTCCTTTATAATCTTTCAGCTGACCGCAGACCAGAAGCATTCTCTGACCTTCTTATTCAGGGCATGCATACAAACAGGGTTACAAGTAGGTAGTAGGTACATCCATAGGTATTCCCAACAGCCGTGAAAACAAAAAAAAAACATTATATATCTACCTATATATTGATCACTAGCTGCGTCCCGCGGTTTTACCCCTGTAAGTTTAGATCTCGTAGGAATATCGGCATAAAAGTAAGTATCCTATGTGTTATTCCAGTTCATCAACTATCTTTGTGCCTAATTTCATCTAAATTCGTTCAGTAGTTTTTGCGTGAAAGATTCACAAACATTCATTCATACTCACAAACTTTCGCCTTTATTGTTCGCCATGTAAGATAGATTAAAAGTAAGTAGGTAGAGCTAAGTGAAGGATTTTTAGAAATATTTTAATTTTCAGTTTCTCAGGATGATAAAATCCTGAGAAACAAGACAATCATCACCATCATCAACCTTTTATCGTCCCACTGCTGAGCACAGCCCACAGGACTCCTCTCATACAGAGAAGGTTTGAGCGTAATCACCACGCTTGCTCAATGCGGGTTGGCGATTTCAGACTTAGGTAATGATGGTGTCCAAGATATGCTTAGAAAGTATATATAACTTAGCAAAGTTACATTGGTACTTGCCTGACCTGGAATCGAATCCGCACACTCATACCTGAGAGGCTGGTGTTTTAACCACTAGGCCACCACGACGGCAATGTTACCAAAGAATTTCTTTCAATCAATTACATTGTTCTCAAAAACGGCGATGGAAAACATCGGGAGAACAGACATGTCCTAGAGTCGAAACTTTCAAGACATGTGACATCTCCCAACTCGCACTGGGCCAGCGTGGTAGATTACGGCCCACTCCCTCTCACTGAGAGGAGGCCTGTGTCCCGTAGGAACAGTATAAGCTGATTATGTTATGTACCTATGTTACCAAAAAGATCCTAACACACTAAAAACTCATTTTAGACAATCAATCCGCAGGCTGGAGCTAACAGATAGGTAGGTCCTACTAATAAATACCTAATTCATAAACTCTTAACATTAGAGTCCATTTCCTGACCCTTAAAGTTTCGGGCCATAGATATGTAACTACCATCTTTGATAATTCAGTCTACTGGAAAAGATGACAGGGAACATCTGTAAAATAAAGTTTTTTTTTTTTGTAAATTATATAAACCAACACTTGACCGCAATTCCGCCTGATGGTAAGCAGTGATGCGATCGTTGATGGTAAAGCGCGCTAGTTTATTAAGAGCCTATTCACTCTAGCCTAGATGACCCTCAAATTGTAGTCAGACGGAAAGACCTTCGCTGGCAAATGGTTTCAGTCCCTCGATACACGCGGTATAAAAGAAGAAGCGAAACGCTTCGTCCGGATCGTAGTGGTGTTAATAACGTATGGGTGGAAAGTCGCCGTACGACGGATCGTCCGATAGTGGAACGGAGATGGGGGAATTAAATCATGCAATTCCCTCGCACACTCACCAGAATGCATCCTATAGAAGACCGAAAGGTTAGCTACTCTACGCCTGTGTTTAATGTCGTACTCGTATATGTTCATGGGCGTAGGTAGGTACCCAGGTGGGGGCAGGGGAAGCAGCTGCGCCCCTTGGAAATCCCGCAGACATGATGAACTCCCCTAATTACTAAAGACAGTACCTATGAACGAGGACTTATCTCTAACTTTTAAACAAACCACGCAGTAGATAGGTACTAACAAAATGTATGGTGTACTTAATTGGGAAAAAAACGTGTCCGACTATAGCGCACAAAAATTACTCACTCTAAAAATTTGACTCGCCCCTCCCAAGGCCTGACTGACTCTTTTATACCGCGTACATCAAGGGAATGGAACAATTTCCCAGCGGCGGTGAGTCCATCTCAGTACAATTTAAGTGTCTTTAAGGCTAGAGTGACAGGGCTCTTAATAAACTAGCACGCTTTACCATCAACGATTGCATCTCTGCTTGCCATCAGGCATTGCGGTCAAGCATATCTAGTTTAGCTATGCTAGGAGTTTCTCTGCGTGATCGAATCAGAAATGAGGAGATCCGCAGAAGAAGCAAAGTCACCGACATAGCTCTGCGAGTCGCTAAACTTAAGTGGCAGTGGGCAGGGCACATTGCTCGTAGAACCGATGGCCGATGGGGCAGCAAGGTTCTGGAGTGGCGGCCACGTATTGGAAGATGCAGCGTAGGGAGACCCCCAACAAGGTGGACCGATGACCTGGTGAAGGTCGCGGGAAGCCGATGGATGCGGGCAGCACAAGACCGGTCATCGTGGAAAGCCTTGGGGGAGGCCTTTGTCCAGCAGGTCCACTGCTGTCAGTCACTGCATCTATAGGCTGAGGAAGATATCTAGTTTATAATGTTAATCATCATCATGATCTCAGCGTTAATCCCAGTCGCATCCGAAGCCTTTCCAGCTTTGGAGTCTGGGGTCCGCTTTACCAGTCCAACTGCTGATATGGCTAAACTTCGACATTTTTCCGTGAAGCGACTGCCGTCTGACCTCCACAACCCGAAGGCGACATCGAAGCATTGCAGTTAGACCAATTGTTGGATTTTTGAGGGCTCCAACAACCCGTAACAACAACGGTGTCAAAAACTAATACCTATACAAAAACCAAAGACACCGACTTCCGAAATTAGTTATTTCTCACTTTGTAGTGGTTTTTAGAAGTCGGTTGTTTTTTTGTAAAAAAGTTTTTTTAGTTGTCATATTTGTAGTCACGTCTAAGTACTTAGTCTTGCTTTGTACCTAAGTACCTAACAGAAGAGAAATATCTGTTGATATATCTACCAGCTGACAGCCTCCGTGTATGAATATGAATATTTGCACTGGTCTGGTCGTGCCTCGGAAAGCACGTTAAGCCGTTGGTCACGGTTGCCCTATGAACATCTAGTAGCAGTCGTTACGGGTTGTTGGAGCCCTCAAAAGTCCAACAATTGGTCTAACTGCAATGCTTCGATGTCGCCTTCGGGTTGTGGAGGTCAGATGGCAGTCGCTGCACGGAAAATGTCGAAGTTTAGCCATATCAGCAGTTGGACTGGTAAAGCGGACCCCAGACTCCAAAGCTGAAAAGGCTTCGGATGCGACTGGGATTAACGCTGGGATAATGATGATATCTACCAGCTAACTAGAAGATTTGAAACTATTTCAAGACATTAATATTAGCTAGAGATTCATCAGCTGCCGGCAGAAGTTACCAGACAAAGTCTTGTCGCCAAGCGATTCGTCGTGTTCCAGCATGTTGTCTGGTGAAGCCGTATGGAGGACGGACCGATCTGAGTAGTTGTGTTACGATGTGTGGGTACGATGCGTCAAATGTTGTTATGTCGGGAGTTTAGCCGTGGAGAGTCTCCAGATCAATCTCCCTCTGGCGCAGCATCGTTGGTTTAACATTGCATCACCTCGCTCAACTGCCATCTTCCTTTCTATTCACTCAGTTTTTTTTTATAGTGTATAGGGTCTTAGTTAACTAGCGCGCTTTACTATCAACGATTGCATCACTGCTTACCACCAGGTGGGATAGCGATGTTTATAATGAGAGAGGATAAAAATGATTTTGTCCGTAATATTTCAATGTTACTAAGCAATTTTGAACGCTTCCCAGAACCCCGTAAATTTATTGTAAAATTTACGAAACCAATAGTGAAGTCTTAGGTTCCCATTACGTCAAATCGACGTTGACATGACACAATATTGTGACAACTTGACATCACTATTAGGGCAATAATAGGGGCTATTTTATAGCTCGATAGGGCAGCAATTAACTGTTGTGTAGGTAGATTATTTAGCTGTGTACCTAATTTATTTATTAGTGTTGAAACGATTTGTTTGAACAATATAAACTATGGTTTTTGAAATATTTTCTGAAAAAGTTAGTGAAGGGAAGTAGAGGTAGTAAAGAAGGAGAAAACAGGAGATCATTTAATAAGGAGTCCATACTTGTTTTTTTTTTTTTTTTTTTTTATAAACTAGTGCTTGACTGCAATCCCGCCTGATGGTAAGCAGTGATGCAATTGTTGATGGTAAAACGCACTAGCTTATTAAGCCTATTCACTCAAAAAACCTGAGTGAATAGGAAGGAAGACGGCAGTTGAGCGAGGTGATGCAATGTTTAACCCAACAACACGACCAACGATGCTGCGCCAGAGGATGATCTGGAAACCCTCCACGACCAAACTCCCAACACAACAATATTAGGCACATCGTACCCGGTACACATCGCAACACAACTGCTCAGACCCGTCCTCCGTACGGCTTCACCAGACATCATGCCGGAATACGACGAATCGCTTGGCGGCAAGACTTTGTCTGGTGGGTGGTAACTTATGCCGGCGGCTGATGTTGTTGCCTACCACCGCAAAAGTTGTTTTTTTTATACCTAATTATAAAGTACATAGTTAGGTAGTGCTTGACTACAATCCCGCCTGATGGTAAGTAGTGCACAGCCGTGTCCTCGTAGCGGCGATCGGCGGCGATCTCTTGCGTCCGACCGTGGTCCAGGCCATTGTCCGGAGTGAGCATGGCAGGCCGTCACCTCCTTATGCGAAGCAGTGATGCTGGCAAAGGAGGAGCCGGAGCGCGTGAGGGAGTGGGAATCCCAGCACCCTCACGCCACTAGCCGCCGCAGGAGACGCCCTGGTCGGGAGACGACACCGAACTCCCATCCACCGTAGGCGCGGGCCTGCGGGCGGTGAGCAGTGGACAGTTCGCCGCCCGGTAAGGATCAGGCCCGACTCGACGGCGCGTTGTGTTTCACGCACGCCTCAAAGAGATGTCAGCACATCGTGACGGGGTCCACGAAGACCGATGCCTCCTGGGTCAGGGTTGCGGGTTGGTTAAACCAGAAACCGTGGCCCTGGCCGTCGCACAGGCAAGTGAAGAAACACGGGTGGGTTTTAGTCGGTAAAAGTCTGATACGCCCTTCCGCTCCGCCCAGAGCAGGAGAAGTCATTTGATGATTTCCCATCCAAACAAAAAAAAAGGTAGGTACCTAAGTAGTGATGCAATCGTTGATGGTAAAGCGGGCTAGTTTATTAAGAGCCTAGGTATATGTTATTATAGGGGTTATAAAATCAAAATACAAAGATCTTTCTTTTCCAAAAATATTAAGGAACCGATTGCATTACCTGGGTAGAGATAAGGCCACTATTTTGTAGTGTTGAATGTAGGTAGGTACCTATAGTTGAGCCAAATTCGATAAAGAATAGAGGTAAAGAAACCGTTGCTAGGCAACGGGTAGTTTACGCTTAAAAGACAGATGTTAATAACCTTTTCTACATAGATGATTTTCATTAAAGTAATAATCCTACTTCCTACTAATCTAAACAGTTTATTTATGTTTAGATATTTATGATTTGCATAGAACGCTTAACCTATTTGAATAAAATATAACATACCTACATGTAAGCTAATTTCCTAATACATTTTTTGATACATATACATATAGGTATTATAATTAGTCCATTTTTGAAAATGTTACTGATATTACAATGCATGTGTTATGTAGTTGATATAAAAGTAATTAAAATACGCAAAATTGCATTGACAAATGCCTCAACTTTATTCATTGGTTGAATTTCACAAAATGTGTTTAATACCTGGATTTCGTCCATCTTTCTTTTTTGTAGGGCTATCACTTAAAATTAATGTCGACTTTTTAATGGTTTTTCGAAATACCAAGTTATTATGCATGTTATTTTAGTGATTCTGTTGAAATATGCTGCAATAGGAATTGTTAATAAATAGCTATAATGTAAAATTCGATAATCATGTAAATAACAGGAGATTTGTAAAATGTGAGTTGTGCTAACCCTAAATTGGTTTCTTTACCTCTATTCTTTAAGGAGCTAGGCGATGGTATAGGTATTGTTTCAGTAATATGTTTTTCGTGTAGGTACCTATAATCCACACTTATACTTATACTTACTAATATTATAAATGCGAAAGTAACTCTGTCTGTCTGTCTGTCTGTTACGCTTTCCTGCTTAAAACTCTGAACCGATTTTGATGAAATTTGGCACAGACAATCTTTAGACCCCGAGAAAGAACATAGGCTACCTTTTATCCCGGAAAATTTTGATGTTCCCGAGGGAAATCTAAAAGCGCGATATAACCGAACTCCACGCGGGCGAAGCCGCGGGCGGATAGCTAGTAAAATATAAATGAATAAATAAGAAATTTCTAATTAGGTTAATATACCTACTTAAACGCGTTTTACAAGAATGTATGGGTACCTACTTCTCACTCTTTCACAGGAAAGACTACTGAACAGATTTATATGAAACTAGCGGCCGCCAGCGACTTCGTTCGCGTAGAATTAGTCATGCTCAGCTCCTATTGGCAATATGTACGGCTGCGTTAGCTCCCGTTTTCGCAACATTTTTTGTTATTGCTCCGCTCCTATTGGTCATAGCGGGATGTTATATAGCCTAAAGCCTTCCTGGATTAATAGGCTATCCAACGCAAAAAGAATTTTTCAAATCGGACCAGTAGTTCCTGAGATTAGTGCGCACAAAAAAACAAACAAACAAACTCTTCAGCTTTATATATTAGTGTAGAGTATAGATGATGCACACAGATTTCTATACCTAGGTATTTATATCTAAACTATAATCAGGACTACTAACACAGAAAAAATAGATATATACCTGCTTTTTATCCCGATATTTCGACGGTATCCAGTTTTATACGGATAAAACCGCGGGGAGCTGCAAGTTTCCCAATTAAAAGTTTAACTAGTAAAAATATGAGTAAACCTGAGTAAATTATCTTTGATATCTGAAAAATATTATTCAGTAGGTATGCAATGAAATCTTTTTTGTATGTAATTCTCGATTTCGTGGCCATTTAATTAATTCAACCATTTTATTACCATTTGACCAGCTATTTACCTGCACTTAAGTAGGTATCTATAAGCTTATTTTTTATCTTTAATATCTAGTAAATTAAATAAAAACTATGGGTAAGTAGTTAATGACCATTAAATATTTAAAAACGCTGGTTTTGACTGTACCCAGTTCTTACTAGATAGGTATTATACAAAACTCACTTTAACCTCTTTATATTACCTAATAGGTAAGATGGTGGATTACGGCCCACTTCCTGTTACAGGAGGAGGCTTCCCAACATTGGGAACATATCTTATAAGTCTATAAAAATCTAGATAAGGACTTACTTAGGTCACTATCATCCCCATAACCTTTTATGCTACTTATGTTGGGGTTGGCACCCAGTCTAATTGGTTTCAACTACCAGTATTTTACATGGAGCGGCTATCTGACCTTCACAACCCAGTTAACTACTGGGTAATACGATACCATTGGTAAAACTGATGGTCAGACTTTCGGACTTCTGACCTCCTATAACAACTAACTTAGGTATCTAAAACAAATGGTTGGTGAATCAGTTCAGTGCCTACTTATAACTGGGTAGGGACCACCACTGCCTAGGTATATCATCTCTATTTAGTATATTCTATAATCCAGAGGAAACACACTTTTAAACCTACAAAAGTAGCTTCGGTATGTAACTAGGTACAGTCACTTACAAAATTGTTTCCAGTACCTAGATATGAAAAAATATTAGGTATGTCTTTTCAATTTTCGTTCATTTTGATTAGGAAGGTACAAATTTTGTAACAAAAAAATATATATATTACCCTCAAACACTTAATTTATCATTAAATAGATGAGAGAGCATTGTGAGAGATCATTAAATAGATACTATATCGTAGGTGATACCTACGTTTTGATTTAGCAACTCAAACTGAAAATAATACTGAATACAATCTCCAAAAAATATACAGAGATAAAGAAGATCCAAATAACAACACATCAGCATTGCCTTCCAAAGAAAAAACCAAAAAATCAACCGATGCATTACATACGAAATACAAAACACAATGACATACAAACAGTCACAGCACAGAGTCCAAACACTCACGAAAAATTAAAAAAAAAAATATAACCGCACTTAAAAACCCTACGGCTTGAGCCCCGATTGATAGCCGCTGTGTCTCTGTCTGTTCGTGCCCGCGAAGCCGACTGGGCGGGGCTTCTATAACAGGTTACCAAAGCACTGAGCACCGCCAAAAATACCCATAAAAAACATATAATAGTACCCTGGCGCCGACGATCGATCTTACATTGCCAACCCGAGTCCTCTGCACGTACGGTCGAAAAAAATCGCTTCACAACAACCAACCAATAGCAAAACAGCTCCTCCTTTGACAAATACCGCCTCAGATTAAGCCACGCCCAAGCTGCTACAGTGGCGCCACAATCCCCATACATGTGGCGAGGCGGAGAACTAATTAGAACGAGACGGAGCTACGCTGGGCCGTTCGTTTCTCGCACAATTTCCCCCAACCGATCATTAAGTGCTTAAATCCAACAGGAGTTGGTTGTGTCGGGTTTCTTCGGAGGGGTACGCTATTAAAATATCCACAAACATTATCTTTAATTGGACAGAATTTCGTGCTTGTGTGCGTCGACGAGCGTGTTTTTTTTTTCGAAGCCAGTGACGATTCGGTTTTTTCGAAACTTGATGACTGTTATCATTTGTGTTTAGTGTGAGGTGACCGCCTGTGATTTTCTATAGTTTAACTCTACGAATATTATGACTCGATTAGACTCGATACAGGAACCAGTGTTGTGATTAAAAATGACATCGGTGACGTAATAAAAGCGCGGTGAAAAACAAAATCGACTATCGACGAAGTAAAATTGGAAAATGATGCCACGTGCTCCATAATTGCTAAATCGTAATGCATGGATCGTTAATTGATACGCAATTATCATTCTGTCCTGTTCTTTCTAATTAATAGCAATCATAAATTTGATTGCTACGCCTCACCTCTCTAGTGCTGTACCCCATCCGTTGCGAATTCTCTAAAATAACAAAACGTTACGATTTAAAATTCGAATTCGACCATAGATTTCCTAAAGTTTTGGAGAGTATAGTGAAGGACCAGTGTTCCAAAAAGACAAGTGTACAATTATAAACGGATAAACTAAATCAATTTTGTGTGACTATTTTGTGGTGTTAGAAAAATATTGTGAAAAAGTGATGCTGTGTAATATCGCGTGATTGCTACAGAAACCGTAAGTACCTATTATTCATTACACCCTTGAAGTTTTCAGGGTTAAAACGAACAGGAATAATCATTCTCAAAGCTATAAAGTTAGTTAGGAAAAAAATGCTCCAGACATTTGCGAAAAAAATTTGGGGACTTGAAAGACAGATCCAAATTCAGCGCAAGATAAGTTAAAGTATCTAAAGTAGGCGAAAATTTCATCATTTTCGCAAAAATGAACATTTTATTGCAATTTAATTTAGGCCTAATAAGACGCTTATTGGAATGAACTAATATTACATTATCTAGACTCGTCTCAAAAAATCTAAAAATTTACAGACTCACATACTCTCACCCTGTATAATCTCTAGGAAGTTGACAAAAAGCGCCAACACGATTTCCTAGGCCTGCTTGGGGTCCAAAGGTACCGAAATGCTTTAAAAAACCTTAATTTCAAGACAAACTCTTTCTTTATCGAAGTTCTTAAGTGTCTGACAACCATACATACCTACTCATTTTGAAAACAGTTGACAAAAATATCCTTGGGACCGAAATTTTTTATACCGAATTCTGTCCATAATCTTTTAGTCTTGGCAAGTTTTTCTTAAATCTAGAATTAAAAGACCAGTATCTATATAGTTATTTGTACAAACATAGGTACCTATTTATCAGGATTTGTATTAGATACGAATTTACTCCTTAAATTCTTAAGACAAGTAGATTATCTTCCCGCGCTTTTTAAAGGCTAAATTTAAAAGCGGAAACTTTAACTATGAAATAGCAACTCAATATCAGAAATTGAAAAGGTAACAAGATTTTGTAAATATATACATTATCCTTACCTTTCGATGATTTTGGAGAAGGCTGTTGTAGAAACTGATGTTCATTACAACTCCACTTAATTTCCCTTTCATTATCTGGTTAGCTAAATCAGATCACGAAGATTCAGCGTCATTGCACCGATCTTATTTCATTATTTTTCTGTCGTCTTTATGGCGATAATAAAAATAACTGCCCGATTCGGGAATTGAATTGAAGGTTCGAAGGACGGAATTTAGATTTTTTCTGACAGTCGATCCTAGCAAGTCATTGATGGACATACACCTAGATAGACAAGTCGAAATTTTGAACAAACGCCATGATTCCAAAGCTTGGCGTATTTTGTAAATTGGATTGTAACTCAAAAAAACATAGGCTACCTTTTGTCCCGGAAAAATTTGATATTCCCGAGGGAAATCTAAAAAGCGCGATAAAACCGAACTCAATGCGGGCGAAGCCGCGGGCGGAAAGCTAGTTCTCTATAATTGTGTATAGTGCGGCAACGAAACTTTGCTCGAAGGTCCAAAATCTTTTCAGTATAGGAAAGTCGGAGGTCAAAAACATTTGAAGATGAATCATAAACTACTTTGTTCTTGTCCGAATCTGATTTCCTCTTTTTTTGCTTCGAGCATTTCGAGGAATCCCGCGGCGGCGATCGCTTTCGTCACAAAAGGAACTCCCATTTAGCGTCATCCGGACTTATTCACTATTTGGGCCCCTCTCCGACGATTTCATCCTCATAAAATGATTGATTTAAGTACGAAAAGATACACAAATGTAAGATTTCAAAACCAAAGTTTAGTGCATTTGCAATACCTAAACGTCTTTTGGATCTTAATGTGGCGTTTGATCAACTTCAAATAAAATCTTTTCACTAATTTTTTTTTTTTGTTTCTTCAGAATCACGGTTTAGAAAACTATGGCTAGAATTAGTTTCTTTTAGGACTATTTTTTTAATTTACAATCCTCTAAAAGTACCTATACCTACTGAATAGAATGTTTGCTTTTGTACCTACATAGGTACCTACAGAAAATTTAATTATCAAATGCACAAACATTTCTTAAGCTATTAATATCACACTAATATCGGGATCTAAATTCAGATATTCTTTATTATCGCATATTGCATCTGTCAGACTGTTAGCTTACATATCACCTTTCAAAACATCATGTCAGCGCTTCTTTGACCTCCCGTAGAGCATCACTGCAGGTATCAGTAACGGAACGTATTCATATCCAACACCTTTTTTTTTTTATCATATTTCTATCTATTAATAAAGTAATTCTAAAAAACATCTTCCACAAAAAATGCTAGACTTTCTTTCGGCATCGCTTCTTAGAAGTTGTCATTGTCAGTTAAACGACATGATAAAAGATCATTGAGGTGCTTGCGAAATAAAATTATCCGTTTTAATTTGATATATTCTTAATTTGATGCTCATAGTTTGTCCAAAGCTACCATTCGAAGTATTCTCTAGGTATTTTACAAATAAAAGTAACATAAGGTCTTAAATTTCATAACATATCTATGTTCTACCAACGTTAACCACATCATTAAAACTAAGACCTGTTTTATTAAACTCTTTACGATGATTCTAAACTCAAACTTTATCCACTTGATTAAAATTTATGACATTAACAGGTTAATTCACATCACCCCGCAAATGTCAACTGTAACTAATTAATTTTGCATTATGTATCTTGAAACTTATATAATAATCTCATAGTATATGAAACGGTAACAGGCAAGGTTATTTATCAATCATCGCGGTATGATCATTGTAATTACTTTTAGATTAACTGCGGCTCTACATGATTTATTTTGCTACATTTTCCTTGTAGTTGGTATTTTTATAAAAACTAGATTGAGCGCATGCGCGGTGTTAAACGGAACCTTACTCAAAACTCCAAAATGATTTGAATGATTGTAAAAATTGTGTAATAAAGTCTAGCTATTCTCTAAAACATTGAGTTCTCCAAAGCTGTGAATTTGTTACTTAGTCATCGTTGCTGCATATAATTCTACATAAAATTCTTTTTCCATTAAGTAGCTACTTTTCAAAGCTAGAGTAGAGTTACAGATCTAAGAAGATCTCTCTGGTAATGATCATTATAAAGCAAAAAATAACATCTAACACTGAACTGCACAATGCTAATCATATACACCATAAATAAGACATGGAAGTTTTCCAAAAAGAGTCGTCTTGACTGCGCAGAAATTTAACTAAAGTAACACAGAAGCTTCCCAGAAGAAAGGTTTAATTCAGGCATACAACCAGCTAGACGTGATAGTCAGCTTCGTGTTGTGACATTGATTGAATGCGTAGGATCTTTGACTTTTGAGTCTTTCAAATCTCATAACATATTATCACTGGATCATATAACTTTGAATGATTTCAATGAGCTTATTTAGAAAGGGAAATGAATACTGTTCATTAATTTTGTGAATCTATCATATTATATATTGTTTCTGGTATATAAATCCATTTTTCTCCCCTTATACGCAACCAAATTTGACAAACCAGTTATCAAAATGCACAGAATTTATCGGAGATTATGCTTCCGATTGTTTAAATTCATAAATATGATAAATTTTTCAAAAATGTACTTTACGTGGATAGGGGACGTCCTCCCTGAGAGCGTGCGCAAGCCGCTTGTGTGTAAAAACTAATAAAAAATGAACTTATTGTCATTTTATTAACTACAGGTCTTGCTGCGAGCCAAAACTGAGTTTCTTTAACTTAGGTATTTCCTCTATATTGCAACAGAGATCAATAATTTAGCCTATATTACACTGGTCTAGTCGTACCCTGGAAAGACGTTAAGCTGTTGATCACGGTTGCCATACGAACATCTAGTGGCAGTCGTTACGGGTTGTTGGAGTCCTCAAAAGTCCAACAATTGGTCTAACTGTAATGCTTCGATATCGCCTTCGGGGTGTGGACGTCAGTCGGCAGTCGCTTCACGGAAAATATCGAAATTTAGCCAAAATCAGCAGTTAGATTGGTAAAGCGGACCCCAGACTCCAAAGCTGAAAAAGCTTCGGGTGCGACTGGGATTAACGCTGATATAATGCTGATGATCAATAATTTAGCCTAACCAGAACTTTAGATTAATTTTAAAAACGAGAATCTAAAGTATTGTATTGATATATACTACCTATTTACATATTATTTTTATTCCTTTCTTGTTGAAACAAGTCAAATTTAGCAACTAAGTCTATGTCGACTACCAACCTTGGCAGGTTTTCATCTTCAGTAGCTGAAAACTACCGCTTTTTCACTTTTTCTTACCGCTAGGTTCTCAAATAGACGCGTTTTTTTAAATATACTTATGACCAAAGTAGTCTGATTTTTCAAATCAGCGTTGTATATGTTCTTTAGTTTTTCGTTCGTCTCATTTTGCCTTTTATCTTTCACAAAATAATGTAGTCTTTATAATGTATTATTTTACCGTTTACATCAACGATTTCATCTTAAACGTTGTCAGTAGGTACCTACTTCCTCAAAAAATCTCAATTCATTAGGTCGGGTCCTTCAATCAATAAAATATTAAAATATAGTCGATTTCACGAGTAATCACACATATAGTTTTTATGGCAGCAATTATTGTTAAAAATACCAGTTTATTTCTATGAGCGAGGCTCGTTTTAATTAAGAATTCTCGTACCTATATGAATACGATTTGACCTGGAGTTCAACTCTTTGATAGATTCATGACTATCACTTGTACATTGGGTAGGATTCTATGAATCAAAGATTCTTCAAAACTTGGACAAGTCACCTGTATAACTTTCCTTTTTTGGCCTAATTTTATTCTACCAGCCACAAGCAATCACTGCATCCTTCCAAAATTCTATATCTTGTGCAATCTTTGGCTGTGTTACTCCTTTATTAATGTCAGTGCATTAAAATAATTTCCACTCCTCATCAACATCATCATCTCAACGTTAATCCCGGTCGCATCCGAAGTTTTTTCAGCTTTGGAATTTGATGTCCGCTTTACCAGTATAACTGCTCATTTGGCTAAACTTACATATTTTCCGTGAAGCAACTGCCGTCTGACCTCCACCCGAAGGCGATATCGAAGCATTGCAGTGACTGCCAATAGATATTCGTATGGCAACCGGGACCAACGGCTTAACGTGCTTTCCGAGGCACGACCAGACCAGTGCTATTCATATTCATGCATACAAATATTTGCACAGCGCGGGGATGGAAACCGCGCCTCCTTGCGCAGCGGCCGCATTCGCTAACGCTACACCAAGGAGGCTGCCTAATTAAAAATAGTCTCCAGTCTCAGCTGTTATCCTCGCTACTAAGTAGCCGAGTGGTGTTATCGTAGCAACAGGCACAGTAGATATTGCAATGTTGACTTTGGTAGATGTCTCTTTATTTTAAAGAAGTCTATGAAGGTAGTAAACCGTTACAGTTAGCATAAGATAAATTAAAAACTCATTGACGGCAATTTCTATATTCACAAGCTAAACTAAATTGAAACTCAGGGTATAATATTATTATTTTTTTAAATTAATTATAAACTAGTGCTTGACTGCAATCCCTCCTGATTGTAAGCAGTGATGCAATCATTGAGTGTAAAGCGCACTAGTTTATTAAGCCTATTCACTTAAAAAACTTAGGAATAGGAAGGATGACGGCAGTTGAGCGAGGTGATGCAATGTTAAACCCATGACCAACACGACCAAACGATGCTGCGCTAGAGGGAGATTGATCTGGAGACTCTCCACGACCAAATTTCCGAGACAACAACATTTGGCGCATCGTACCCGCCACACATCGCAACACAACTGCTCAGACCCGTCCTCCGTACGGCTTCACCAGAATATTCTTTCTATTATGACGCCTATTCAATTGAATAAGAGGTGGCCTAGTGGTATCGTCCCGTCCGCCACTTACAAGTTGTAGGTCGTAGGTTGAAACCGCATAAGGCGCCTTACTATATTTAGGTGTGTATTGTAGGTGTCCGAAGAGTGGTAAAAATATAGGCTGATTATATTATGTGTCTATGGAGTATCTTAATTTGACAGCCTCCGTGGCGTAGCGGTAGCCGATGCGGCCGCTGCGCAAGGTAGCGTTCGATCCCGCAAAGTGCAAATATTTGTATGCATGAATATGAATATTTGCACTGGTCTGGTCGTGCCTCGGAAAGCACGTTAAGCCGTTGGTCCCGGTTGCCATACGAACATCTAGTGGCAGTCGTTAAAGGGTTGTTGGAGCCAAAAAGTCCAACAATTGGTCGGCTGCAATGCTTCGAAGACGCCTTCGGGTTCTGGAGGTCAGACGGCAGTCGCTTCACGGAAATTGTCGAAGTTTAGCCAGATATGGCTAAACTTCGACAATTTCCTAGTCTAGTCTAACTGCTGATAAGCAGTTAGACTGGTAAAAGCGGACCTCAGACTCCAAAGCTGAAAAAGCTTCGGATGCGACTGAGATAAACGCTGATGATGATGATGGAGTATGTTAATTTGACATGACTAAATTAGCCTCAGTTTGTGAACAAAGGAATCTGCCTAGCATTTTTCTAACTATATCTACATTAGCTCCCAGTCTAACCGTAATCTACCACCCGGCCCCAGTGCGGGTTGCTAGATGTCACATGTCTTCGGAGTTCTTGCCTCTAGGACATGCCGGTTTCCTCACTATGTTTTCCATCACCGTTTTGAGAGCAGTGGTGATGACACAATTTACACAAAGTATAGATACCATTGGGCCACCTCTACTCTAACCGTAAATATAAAGTGATCTATTTTATAATCATCATAACAGAATTAATCTCCAATACTTCCTTTATGAATAAAACGTCAAACAATAAACGTTTTCAACCCAGTCATATCAAATTCAATTTTGAACTCTTTACGTTTACAATTCAATCAATAATGTACCTTCCTCACCCCTTTGCCGACGTCTATAATAGCTGTTTTACCTTTCAAGCATTGATTATTGCCTCTAATATACGTTTTCAGTTCATTCAAATTGTTACTGTTACCTTTTGTATTGATTTCGACACCTGAAAAGTGGTTTTTAGTTCTGAAATCGTCTGCTGTTAAAAAATATTTATGTTTATTAATTATTTTATTATTTTAACATTTTGTTAGTCTTAATGTCTACTCTCTAATCATTCAGCCAAGCTTTTTACCCTTTATTTTCTGAATGGGTGTCAGTGTAACTGTCTGTAGGTGAAGTCTGCCTAGTCGTTAAAAGCTATAAATCTTGTGATGAAAATACTGAACTACGCATTGTCATATCATTAAACTTGAAGATATTTCAGCTTTGTCTCGATTATAGGTTATAGCTACATCGACTGGCAATCTATTACCGTGCATCCAGTATAAATATGATTATGAATCAAATTGCGTTGAAGCTTTGGAAGATCAATAAAAAAATGATATATAAGCATTATCTTATTTGGGGGAGGCCTATGTCCAGCAGTGTCTTTTGGCTGAAATGATGATTACCTGCCCAGCCTTTCCTAGCTTTGTTGTGGTCAGCTCAAATTTGAATACCAGAATGCGTAAGCGACTACCTATCCAACCTCATTCCAGTGACAACATAAAAAAGAAAAATTATCTTTTAACGTTGATAAGAAAATCAAAACGTAAACAAAGTGACATAAATATCAAATGACATCGAAAACCAACATTTGATTTACTTAGATAAACCATCGTAGCCACTGAATCGATAGTTTTATTCGAATATTTGACGTCTTATCGCAGCTAATCGACGTCACTTGACGTCTATTTTGTCTATTGACATGTCATGTTGACAAAACGGCTACTTAGTCGACATGAGTGTGCCACCGCGCGTTAGCCTGCTTTTTTATAAGACATCTATACCAATACAATAAAACTGAATAGTTTATTTGAACGCGCTTGGTACCAGTTGGATTAAAAAAACCTTTTATTGCGTTTTTTTGCCTAATTTCTAAGGAAAACTTTTGGAAGAGTCGATGCATGTTCAACAGATTTACTACGAATCTTAAGAGCCCACTAAAAAGAGAAAAATTTGAAAGCTAGGTGAGCAGAAACGAAGTAGTATCGCGAGCAGACGATGCGATGCAATGCGCCGATCGGGGAGCAAGAAACTTTACTACAAAAAAGTCATGAGCTGATGACAGATTTTATTTAAATGTCTCGATCGTTGATTTACATAGACGGAGCGCGTGAGGCAGCGGTAATCCCAGCGACCTCACGGCTAGAGGCGTTGTCTCCCGACCTGGGCATCTGCCCTGGCCGGGAGACAACATCTGGCGTCAACATCTCATCAACAGCAGGCGTTGAGCAGTGGGTTAAGGACCAGGCGGCCACCGTCGGCGGTAAGGACCAGGCCCGGGTCAACAGCGCGTTGTGTTTCACGTGCACCTCAAAGAGATGTCAGCATAGCGTGACAGGGTCCACGAAGTCAGGGTTGCGGGTTGGCTAAAAAAGAAACCATGGCCCTGACACACAGGCAAGTGAAGGAACACGGGCGGGTTTTAGTCAGTAAAAGTCTGACACGGCCTTCCGCTCTGCCCAGAGCGGGAGAGGTCATTTGATGATTTCCCTTCAACAAAAAAAAAAAAAATTGGGTTTATTTGAAGGAGTCCGTGGGATTGAGGTTATCATTAAGTATTTGTAAGCCCTTAGATTTGTCACCAATTTATAACAATAGCCTCGTTGTCAGATATTTTACGAGATATCTGACATAACTTTCTAATTGTTGCTATAAACCACTGCCTACCTGTGCGGGCTATAGAGGCGTGAAGTTTAGTTATTCTTTACAAAGTAATATATGTGGCGTGTGTTGGACATTTAGGCTATTATTTGACAACATGCAATTACTGTCTATTTGCAAAAGAAATAATACCGAAGGAGTAACGTGCTCTTTGAAACCAGTTCAACTGGTATGCATCAAATAATCTTGTCATTCTAACTTTCCTATTTCTGACTGTCTTCGGTGACGTGTAACGATAAAACTACTACTAGTACTCTGTCATCCGGCATCCTAGTCATCCGGCTCGAAGGACCAAAATGATTAGCTGTTTGAAGGAATGAACCGAAATGCCATATCCATGTAAAACAGGGCGACCTTTTCGACGTACAAGTATATCTGGATATACCTACAACTGATACTGTATCATTTCTGATTTCTCTTACATGCTTGTTATTGGCAAAAATAACACTCAAAATATACTTTTAGTTGTTTAAACTTTTTTTAAACCAAATTTATAGTCATTTTACTTTATCTTTTTTCTTGATATGTTCAGGTCAGCTTTCAATCTAACCGACTGTAGCTATCACCATTATAAAACATGACGCGACTGGCGATCTACTGTCCATAATCCAGTTTCTGGTCCCTTGGCAAGACTGGCAGTTAGACTATTGGGCTTCTGACGACTCATAGCAACGGTCAGAGATACATGAATAACAGCCAAGACTCTGCTTTCGGAAACACCGACGATTCTTGTAAAGATATCTATCCAAATAAGTACAGTCTTCTTCTTCTTCTTCTCAGCCTATAGAGGTCCACTGCTTGCACTTGCTTCTACTTGGGTAATGTTATTGTGTCGGGAGTTTGGTCGTGGAGGATCTCCAGATCAGTCTCCCTCTGGCGCAGCATTGATGGTGCTGTTGGATTTAACATTACATCACCTCGCTCAACTGCCGTCTTCCTTCCTATTCATTAAGTTTTTTTTTAAAGTGAATAGGCTTAATTAACTTGCGCGCTTTACCATCAACGATTGCATTACTGCTTACCATTAGGCGGGATTGCAGTCAAGCCCTAGTTTATAATGATAAAAAAGGCTTTCATTCCATTGGGCAAGGGCATTGCCACAATACCCATGCTTGGCAGGCGGGTTGGGGATCGCAGTAATTTGATATTCCATAGGAGAAGCTCTGCTGCCCGCTTCTCTGGTGAGAGTTCCCTTAGTTGCCTCTTAAGACACCCACGGGAGGATATGGGTTGGTACTATTCTAAGCCCGGTACCATACGGGGTAAGTACAATAAGTACAGTTCTACTCATTAAATCGATGCTATTACATAACAGAAGCACGCAAACTTCAAAATCGCTCTTCGAAAGTCGGCCATTGTAACGAATGTATTATCTATCTAACTCACCCTGTCAATTCGGTAAGACGTACGAAAAAAACCGCCATTATAGTAAAATTAATGACCTGCCTAACGAATCGAATTAAATTTAAAGAATTTAATTGACACACCACGGTAGCTCTTCTTTATTATTAGATTGTGATAGAGATGTTTCAATCGACGTGTAGTGTTGTGCTTTGTTTCGGATATTGGATTGTTAGTCGAGTTGAAAAATCGAAGTTGTATTCATTCATCTTTTGGTTGTTATGTAATATTCCTTTAAAATATGAGTGCACCTGTATCTAAGTTTTTCGGGAATGCAGGCTTGATATTATGTTACTTATGTCACGTTGAAAATATTAACCTTACTATTTACTTACCTACTTTAACTGCAAAATAGTAACTGGTTCGAATAGTTCATATATACAAAAAAATATATATATAAATAAAAATATATAAGTATATCTTGGACACCAATGACTGGACTTTCAAGTCTGAAATCGCCAACCCGCATTGAGCAAGTGTGGTGATTACGCTCAATCCTTTTCTGTATGAGAGGAGACCTGTGCCCAGCAGTGGGATAAAAAGGTTGATGATGATGAAAACTTTTTTTCGTTTGTTTACATCTAGTAAAATTCTCTTACTTTACAAGATGAGCGTATAAATAACCCAATTTATCATCTGCCTAGCCTTTTCCTAACTATGCTCAGCTTCCAATCTAACTGAGTTTAGGTGAATACAAGTATTTTACATGAAGAGTTTGTTTGTTTGTTTGAACGCGCTTATCTCAGGAACTACTAGTCCGGTTTGAAAAATCCTTTTAGCGTTAGATAGCCCATAAATCCAGAAAGGCTTTACGCTATAATATAACTCTGCGACCAGTAATAGCGGAGCATATCAAAGTGTAATAATGTATCTATAGAAAACGACTCTTTTGGGGTTAAAATAAAATGTTCAAATAACAAACTCCACGCGAACGAAGCCGCGGCCGGCCCCTAGTTGTGTAAAACTAAAATAAAATTAAAAGCAGCCCTGCATCCTGCTTCGAATAAATCGAAACAATTCGTTAACGAATTCTCGCCCAAACCTAATCGACTAAACTAACTTCATTACTACCCCATCCCTAGTTGCGCCAGAGCACACCAACCCTTCATAATTAGCGCGCTTTCCTTTTAAGGTTAATAAGACAAAATGGCGCATTTGACAAATGATTTATTAATGTCTTCGGAGCAAATGTTAACTGCTCTCTTATGTCGAGTTTTTTATTTCTAAGTAACGTACTTATAAATAAATAAGTATAATTCTATATCCAGGTACTGGTTAGATATAGAGTTATACTAACTGCGCCGCGCAGTTTGACTCGCGTAAGTAGTAGTAATATAAAAATAGATAAAAACCTATTCTCATGCCTAAGGAATGTATATACGAAATTTCTTTAAAATCAGTTTAGCCGTTTTGTAGGAGTTCCAGAACAAAAACTTCTTTTTTTACTTCTCAGCCTATAGAGGTCCACTGCTGGACAAAGGCGTCCCTCAAGACTTTCCATGATGACCGGTCTTGTGATGCCCGCATCCAACGGCTTCCCGCGACCTTCGCCAGGTCATCGGTCCACATTGTTAAGGGGCCTCCCTACGCTGTGTCTTCCGGTAGCTACGTGGCCGCCACTCCAGAACCTTACTACCCCATCGGTCATCGGTTCTACGAGAAATGTGCCCCGCCCACTGCCACTTAATTTTAGCGACTCAAATAGCTATGTCGGTGACTTTGATTCTTCTGCGGATCTCCTCATTTCTGATTCGATCACGCAGAGAAACTCCGAGCTCATTCCATCGGCCTTTGTGTGACTCTGAGCCTTCGTATGAGGCCCATTGTGAGGGACCACATTTCAATTTCCTAAGTCATCACTGTCAACACACACTGGTCAAAGACTCGCAACTAGGCTAGGCTAGCGACAATCGCAGCTAATACTAATGGATAGATAAATAGGTAAATCAGTGATCAAAATGCTAGAACATATTTCGACATTATTATATTGACCTCCAAATATTTTCATTACAAGTAGGAAACAGTATAACAAAGCTTTAAACTCTGACCAATTATAATGGCAAAAACAAATTAACTTTTATAATTATTGTCATGGATAAAAAAACGATGCAGTCTTTGATGGAGGCCAATACCTATTGTATATTAAAAATATGAACGAATTTGGATTTCTTCTTTTAAATTTGCTTGTTCATTGCCTTTTTCTATATCCTCTTCCTCATACCGTACGGTTCACTCTTAAAAAAACACGTTTAGTAAATATATGTAGGTATACCTACTTATCGTCATCATCAATCTTTTTATGGTCCCACTACTGGGCACAGGTATCCTCTCATACAAAGAAGGATTGAGCGTAATCACCACGCTTGCTCATGCGGGTTGGCGATTTCAGACTTAAAGTACAGGTTTCCTCAAGATGTTTTCCTTCACCTTGATCAGTCATTGGTATCCAAGATATACTTAGAAAGTACAAATAACAGCCCCAATACAAGTGGTTTTATAACTTACTGGGGTTGCCTTAATTTATATTATGCACCTACGCAATCTTAGATGAAATAAAATCTTTTTATTTTCGTATTATAACTTAGAAAAGTTACATTGGTACTTGCCTGACCTGAAATTGTCGTGGTGGCCTAGTGGTTAAAACACCAGCCTCTAAAGTATGAGTGTGCAAGTTCGATTCCAGGTCAGGCAAGTATCTACTTATGATACTGATATTAAATTTAAATCCGTTATATATCTTATATTCATCTGTCTTCATTTTCTTAAAAACATATGCCATTAGGACTTTTCGGTTCTATGTTGTTTTCTCGATCCATAGTCGGCTGCTGGATATGGGCTTCAGGCTCAGCCACAACACTCAGTCCTTGGCCTTTCACAACCAAAGTCCCGCCCAGATTTTTTAAGTCGTGGATCCAACTAGCTGCAGGGGTTGCACATTACGCTTGCCAATTTGAGGTCTCTACTCTAGCTTCATCAGTTCCATCTTTCTGTTCACATGTTCAGCCTACAGTCATACCAGCTCGCTTGCTCTGCAAGCTACATATGTCGGTTGTTTCGGGTCTTTTCTATATAACTTCGTATCTAATTTTATGCTCAATTCCATTTCAATTTAATTAAATTCAGTTTCACAAATAACTATTTCATTAACTTAAACTAAATCAACTCAATTTTAATATGTCTTCCTTTTGAAAGCAATCAGAATGAGTAGAAAAAATGACTGTCTCGGATAGTATACGTTATCTCACGAAATCTTAGTACGCTCTACGCACGCCATCTAGCGGTGGTTACTCGGAAAATGCTGATGTCTATCTGACGTTTCTTTTGTTAAAACCGATAGGAGTGATAGCCTGGTTAGGTCTGGTGAAATGTTAAGGGTTGAAGAGTGATTTTAATCTACGTCTAAATGTCTTTAAAATTACTTGTTGATTTTAGGTCTGTCTGTTATGGTATTTGACCTCTTTTACTATTATAATGCCTTAAGTGTCTTCTAAAGATTGTGGGTTTTCTGCGTGTTCTAGTTTCTGATACCTATTTTTTTATTAAAAACTAGCTGCGCCGCGCGGTTTCGCCCGTGTAGGTTTCGATTTGTTTTTTTTTTTATAATTATGCTCCGCTCCAATCGTTTGCAGCGTGATGTTATATAGCCTAAAGCCTTCCTGGATTAATGAGCTATCTAACGCAAAAAGAATTTTTCAAATCGGACCAGTAGTTCCTGAGATTAGCGCGTTCAAACAAACTCTTCAGCTTTATAATAGGTATTAGTATAGATATGATAACTAAAAATATTTCGGCACTGACTAATTTGAGAGGCCTGAACGGAGAAAGAAAAAGACTTGACTCACTTAACATAAATTTAGTTTAGTTTTAGTCTATAGTTAGTTAGTTTTACTGAATAAAGGAATCGGCGGCATTCTTTTAATGTACAATGTTCATGTTTGCAGTCTATAAAATGTTTACTAGCTTAAGATATGGCAATGGAATAAGAGATTAACATTTGAACAAGTTTGTAAGTAAAAAAAAAGTAATTGACAATGTTAAGTAGTGACTACTCCAGTTTACAATGCCTGTGCCACGTGCAATTCCCTTACAAATGCCATGCCAGTAGTATTAAACTTATTAGTGATGTAAAATGGCCCATATGTAATCGTCTTCTAAAAATTAACGTTTAAGTTGTCTAATTTAACATAGGGTTGTTCGAAAATGTTAATGGTAATATTTTAATTATGATATAACAGTGAGGTAATTGCGTAACGCACTATCAGTAGCAATTGGTTTCGTTTTGACAGTTCAACAACATTCATTGCGTTTTTTACTTTGGTGAGCAGTTACACGTTTTAAACATATAGAGCAATGGATTAGCAATTTGCTTCAAAGTGTTTCCAATTGATAGCTATTGCTATCAATGCTAGACTATTGTCTATTACGCATTAGGGTGCAGCTTGCGATCACGACCTCGTCTGCCTGGTAGTAAAATGTGCTATAACATATTTAACATACCAACATCATCATTTCAGCGTTAATCCCAGTCGCATCCGAATCATTTACAGCTTTGGAGTCTGGGGTCCGCTTTACCAGTCTAACTGCTGATTTTGGTTAAACTTCGATATTTTCCGTGAAGCGACTGCCGTCTGACAACAACCCGAAGACGATATAATAAGAAATGCAGTTATACCAATTGTTGGACTTTTAAAGACTTATAAGTAGAACCACAGATTAGAGATTACAACTTTTAAGAATATCTGAACCCAGATTTACACCAGCTAGAATTAAAATAGGGCATGTCATTATAGAAATTGACAGTTGAAACAATGAAATGCTCGTCGCAGCCCTGAGGATTTTTTATTTGAAATGAGTCGCGGTGGAGTGACGGGTTTAGCAGCGTAATATGACCAGCTAATTCCTTGTTTTACAGCTTTTATTGTTGTCACAGATAATTTTATTGCAACGGTGTTTAGGGCTGTTGATTATGACACAGGTGTACATAAAACTAGTTTTTTAGACTCAGAGTGGGTTGTTATAGGTCCATTTGACGCACGTGTCGGTCAAAAATGACGCTAACAATGTCAAATCAAAAACGCATTTTTTTCAAATTAGTTGATACTGCATTCATCATGAACCTTTTTATCGTCCCATTGCTGGGTTTCCTCTTATACAGAGAATTGACATTGAGCGTAATCACCACGCTAGCTCAATGCGGGTTGGCGATTTCAAACTTTAAGTCCAGGTTTCCTCAAGATGTTTTCCTTCACCTTTTAGGTAATCAGTCATTGGTGTCCAAGATTTATTTAGGTACCCAGAAAATAATGTAACCTAGAAAAGTTACATTGACATTCGTGAGTACCTACTACCTACATTAATTTTATGAAATTGTTACTAAAAAACAGGAAGACATATTTTCTGTCATATTGACATAACAGTAAGTAATAAATATCCTTTTAAATAATATTATTTTATCCTGATAGGTACTATTTATTACTAAATAGTTAGGTTAAGTAATATTGATTTCAATTCTATTGTTTTCTTCTTGTAACCCTGTCATTTTAACTTGTTACAATTATCATTAGGTATATACCTACTGTTTTTATTAATGGACTAGCGAATAATAGAGGTTTTGTTAGTTATTTAACTAATATATATATATTATGCATACATGCTAGCTGACCAGACAGACTTTGTTCTTTTTTCTCAGCTACAGGGTCCAAATCAATCCAAAATCTTCCTGAAGCTAACTCAAATATAACTTTTTATATAATACATAGTTGAGTGACACATGCAGAAGAATTCTTCTCTTCTTCTTTTCTATTTCTACTTTCTTTCTTCTTCTAAAATAAAGTAAATATAACCTAGATTTACTAAATTAACACCATTGCTAATCTCGATTATAATAAGTTAGCAGCAAAAACATCATTGACTTCCAAAATCACGGAAAAAATTTCTAGAAAAAGCAACGTCAAGTAATCTATTCAACTTCTAGCTTTACATTCACAAAAACTGTCATAAAATGTTAATCAGCCCATTTTTTATCGTTTCATGACGTCTAAAGATTAATAAACAACAATGACTATTCTTCGCGCCCTTTCTATCGTGGCCGCCATTACGCCTAGCTGTCAATGAGGTTAGAATAAAATGGCGGCTGCGACACGCGACTGTGTTTACTGATTTACCGCGCAAATTAACATTATATTATGTATCGTTGGGGTTATAGAGTATTATGTTTTTTTTATAGTGTGATATTGGGATTATGGAATATGTTTTGAGGGTAAATTTTTTGGGGAGTATATTCTTTTAAAGTGCCTCTTTTCGTTATTATTTTTACTTCAGGGTTCTTCTTTGGTTGTTTTAGTATATTCAGCCTATAATATTCTCCATTTTGGTACACAGATTTCCTTTTTTGAAAGGTGATCTACCACGCGGGTCCGATGCTATTTGATAGATGTCACATATCTGCGAATTTTTCTTTCTGATTCTGCTTTCTGATTTCTACACGATATTTTCATTCACCGTTTTAAGAACTACAATACATTTATTGTATGCATATGCGGTGGTAGGCCATAACCTCGGCTGCCGGCAGAAGTTACCACCCACTAGACAAAGTCTTGCCGCCAAGCGATTCGTCGTGTTCCGGCATGATGTCTGGTGAAGCCGTACGGAGGACGGGTCTGAGCAGTTGTGTTGCGATGTGTGGCAGGTACGATCCGCCAAATGTTGTTGTGCCGGGAGTTTGGTTGTGGAGAGTCTCCGGATCAATCTCTCTCTAGCGCAGCATCGTTTGGTCGTGTTGATCTTGGGTTTAACATTGCATCACCTCGCTCAACTGCCATCATTCTTCCTATTCCTAAGTTTTTTAAGTGAATAGGCTTAATAAACTAGCGCGCTTTACCATCAACGATTGCATCACTGCTTCCCATCAGGCGGGATCAAGTCAAGCACTAGTTTATAAGTAATTATTAAAAGAAAGAAAAGGATTTACTCCATTTTCATCAGCGTGTCGGTACTAGTGAGTAGGTACAACATTCTTGAGCTAGATAACTCAACATCTTTATCTGATGTTCAATCTATTGTAAAAGAATCACTATGCAGATATATGCATAGTAAAACATTTTGAAATAAACCAACATGGGTAGCCTATGTTTAAATTATCTATTGATTTACATCCGACATTAACTGATCCAGGATGTCTAAGAGACTAACTTGATAGGCGTGGAAACTAGTTAAGCTGACGTCCTTTCTAATATTCAATCTTAGTTTTATGAGGTTGTTAAAGTTATGACAAAAATCTGGATTAATCAACTATTTATGCAGGACGAGCTGGATTCACTAAAGAATATAGGAGGATACTCCTTATTATATATACCATATAAATTACAGAAATTAAATATGAAGATTTCACAACGAGTGACACAATGGGCGGTCTTATTGAGCAGCATTTAAACTGCCTGTCTGGATGGTAGCAAGCATTAGTGCTAAGCATGGTCTCTTGGACTAGACTTCAGGAAAATGTTAGTAGGTATTTCAAATAAAAATTTCTCAATAGCAGCCCGGAATCTGGATTAATGATAAGCCTGATCAGATTTCTCTTGCCTATAGACTAATTTATTCGGGATTGGCGTCACACTTTTTTCTTATACCATTCTCCTCTGCCAAGCTTGCTTTTCATCCCTCCTCATCACTTGCCTGTACTAAGTCAAACGATTTCTTTTCAACTTTTCTAACTCTGATTCCATTTTTAAAATTTCTCCTCAGATCATAAACAATAACACCTCTTCTACGTTTAAAAAAGTTAGTCAGTTATTAATTTGATCGTATAGATATTGCATTATTTCACGTAACGGCTGTTTTTGATATTACAGGATCTAGAATCGTGTACTAGTGGAAATTTGTGGCTACAGTTGGCGCGTATACAATATGTAAAGAAAACCCTGTCCGATCCGTGAAGGTATTGTTAGGTATCGATAACTGATTCTACTAATGCCTACAAAGCCGGGCTAAACTTAAAAAAAAACCCCTAAAAAAATAAATATTATTTCGCAAAAAGAGGTAACTTAAAACATATGCGGTAGGCCTACCAGGCGCGGGTGAAGAGGGGCAGGGCACGCGGCACGCGGTCGCATCGCTATTCGCTCAGATTTATACCGTCAAAAATAATGTTGTCACTTTTTAAAATTACCAAATTTTGGGGAGGTTGGAATTAATTCGCGGGAAAAGATAATTTCAAAATTCACTAGTGTTGTTACTATACTGATTATGTAAAATTTCATATGTTATTTGGTCATGTGTTTACCTAACCTTTACAATCCTTACGGGTCGGAGAGGGTTTTCTTAACATATTGTATATCCCTACCATAGAGTAGTGAATCTTTAAATGTCTCACCATCTAGTAAACTAACATTATCGTTGGCATTAGCAACATAACGTGCAACTGTAACTACATTACAACCGATCGAACAATTACTATCATCAATTGTCTTTTTTCCAACCTATAGATCTTCAACGAATTCATTTCTGATGCTTTTTTGATCAGCATCCGTTCGTGATAGGTTGGTCTTTAGATTCTAAATTTTTATAGGATAATCTGTAGAACAAAAACTCAGTGTCGTGCTTCATTCGACTTTGAATTCTCTGCCTTGAGCTAATTACTGTGACCATTAATGGCCGCCGGTTTACGTCATACTGCTAAAATATTGTATCTTATTTCCATGTTATTTTTGTGATCTAGTGATTTATGCTGAGATTAGTTCTTAGATCGTTCTTTCTTTTCGTTCTTAGTACGTTTAAAACCCCTAGTTTTGGTATTAGGCCCGGAATATAGAATATAGAAGATTAATTTTTAGTTTACCTACCTTCTAAAATAAACCTTTGCTAATGTTGCGCCTCGGCAAACGTAGCATAGGACGCCCTTGCGCAAGATGGAGCGACGACATCAAAAAGGTGGCTGGTAGTGGCTGGTGGAGAACTGCTCAGGATCGAGCTTGTTGGTTTGCCATGAAGGAGGCCTATGTCCAGCAGTGGACGAGTAGAGGCTGATGATGATGATGAATGTTGCGCCATTATCTTTTCAACACAACTTTCTACAAATCAAGAAACAAACAGAAAAACATTGTAACGCCGCATGTTCTCAATAAATAATCACAAAATAGTTAAAAAGATGATCGCGTGCGCAGCTTCGTAGTTTTACGTTGTACGATCAAAAATATAAGATTCGACATGGTTTTAAAACACCGTTACACGACCGGAGATTTTTTTAGTATTTTTCTTGTGTTTTTTGTGGTGATTGTTGTTTGGCGTGACCGTGAAAGGGGAGGGCCTTTGTGACCTACTTTCGGCCATGTTTCTAACTGGCTAGTGAGAGATTGTGCCTATGACTGTTTGAGATGCGTTCAATGTAGTCTTAAGCCGTCTCCTAGCTCAGGATACTAAAAAAAATATATTAGGTACAAAGAAAGATAGTCCAGAAGTAATTACGAAGAAAATTGATATCTACATTGATTTTAAATATTAGAACTGTGAATGCAAGCTTACTTGAATATTCAGTTCCTATTTTTAATTCAAATTCTGAGTAAATTTACTCAATAATTAAATTATCTTCTATAACATTAACTACACGTGGAAAATTAGTCATGCAAAAAGCTGGTAGATACCTACCTTTTTTTAGAAAGCACTACTTAAAAAATATACAGTATGTTAACTAACAGAGGGCGTTCCCGTTAACCCGAAATAGTATAGCATACATACATGCTAAAAAAAATATTTCCATTCGAAAACAAAATGTTTTAAAAAATTTTCCAATAAGAAAATATTCAATAAAAATTTTAAATTGACATGTAAAAGAAACACATTGTACACGCGAACATGAAAGACGGCAACGTCGCAATTTATTTATACATGACGACTACTATTTTGATTTAAAACAGGAGGTTTCAAATTTATTTCCAATTAGAATTTTTTTTATTCGGATTTTTTTATGCTTATTTTTCTATGCTGATATTTTTATTTTAATCTATTAATGATATATATTAACGAGTTTAAAGGAACGCCCTCTGTTATTTAACATACTGTATAAAAGGCAAGAAGCTAAAAATAAAGAAAAGACATTTATTCAGCACAGGTTAAAAGACACGCAATACACTTAAAATAAACATACCTACATAAGATAGCAGCTAATAAAATAGATAGTAAAAATCCCGATCTAAAATATAGCAGTGAATTGTGCCTCGCGGCTGCATCAAAACGGCCCAAAAAATGCAAAAATACCAGACAACTACTGTCTGGCGCTGGTTTTCAACTGAACCTAATATGTGAAGGATTTACAATTTATTTATTTAATCATTTACGAAGGTACACACACTTATATTGAGACAAAAAGGACAGAAAATGTAGGTACAAAAGTGACTGCTAAAGAAATATCTTTAGGAAACCTGTGATAGGAAAGTATCTTATTTAAAAGTGATTTCGAATTCATTTGAAATCCGCCAACACGCACTGGATCCGTATGGTCGAATAAGGCCCATTCTCTCTCAAAACGACGAGGCCCATGTTCTAACAGAGTACCTAACAACGATATATGCTCATTATACATCCAAATTTGTAATTCCCAACAAAAAATCCGTTGTCAGAAAGAGAAATATTTCTATCAACGGCTTCTCCTTATAAACCGTTATTAGTACGCCTACGACTAATAATTTTCCTAGTCATTTCTTTATACCAGACACTTCTATTACTTTAGAACAAGACCGTCAATTTACCATTTTTCTATCCTATCATTAATAGCAACTCAATAAAACAAAAAAAGAAATTATCAATTGAAAAAACTTGAAGTGTTTTCTAGAAACTACAAGGCGTATTAATCAATATCTGTGATGAATACTAACTCACTGAGTCATTAGAAGAAACAAAGGAATATTCAAAAAAGGGCATTTGTATACATGGCACACTTCGAGTGGATAAGGGTGGAGTCGATTTCGCGCGTACAGAAGGACCAAGTGAGCATTTCTGTTAGGATAAGGGGCGGCTTAGTGGCAACGAATGCGGCTTAAAAGTTCTAGGTTACATGAAGACACTCCGCGATTCCACCCAAAATCAGTTGCTCGTTTTTTTAATAATTATAAACTAGTGTTTGACCACAATCCCGCCTGATGCTAAGCAGTGATGCAATCGTTGAAGGTAAAGCGCGCTAGTTTATTAAGAGCCTATTCACTCAAAAAAAAACTGAGTGTTGCAATTGTAGAGGTATGAGGAACAGGGAGTAAAGTTCACTTATTTTCCATAGAAAAGGGAGGATCCTCCGACCAGACGGGTGTTATGTCTGGTGGGCCACTTGCCCAATGGTTGAAATTGGCAAGTTGTAAACTCTGATTGTGAGATGTAGAATTCGTGTGACGTCAGTATGACGCGTTGTTAATTTTTGTGGCGTTTGTAGGTACTCCTACACAATATTAAACCCAATAGCACGACCAACGATGCTGCGCCAGAGGAAGATTCTGGAGTCCCGCTACGACCATGCCGGAACACGACGAACCGCTTGGCGGCAAGGCTTTGTCTGGTGGGTGGGATTTTCTGACTAACCGTGAGATATGTCAAAGATCTATGACCTAATTTGAAAAAAATCAAAGACTTAAATTTGCTTGTTGAGGTGCTTACGTACGTCCAAGTCAAGCAAACGAACTAATATAATTGTAGTTTTCTAACGTCATCTAATCTAACAATAAAACGTTTGCGTACAAGAACCACAAGCTTAACAAAGAAAACTCAAGAAAAACTACATCATTAACAAATAGCATTCAACCCTCTAGTTCTGCCCATCATCATATAATTAATAAGTCTAGGTCAGACATGGCGCCAATTTTTTACTTACCCTCCGATTCGTTTCACGACATTGTTACAAAGGGAATAACGTAATTGTTAGTCAATCATTTCGTCGCACTTGATTGATAATTCTATGGTAGGCACATACTCTAGCAGTTCTTGTTCCTTCTTCAACAATCGATAGGTTTGTTAAAGCAGGTTCAAAAATTTACTTGAGTCTTCAGAATTCCAGTCATTTGAATTGTCTTAAAATTAATTACAAATGGTATTTTTCAAAAGGACCACTTTTTTATAGATTTCAGTTACTGCAAAAAATACGTAATTTAAAAGTCAGACAATTACAACACTGACACTTTTTCAAGACAGGTGTCAATTATTAAAGCCAAAAATATAAGAAGAAAACTTGTAAAATTGTCGCGTGTCACCTGTTACCTGTTGGTATTATTTATTAGGCCTTTAAAAAATGTTAACACTTAATAGGTACATATTTATTACATGAAGCACATTCCACTTAGAACGCTAATAAAGTGGAATGATGAGAAAGAGTATAGAAGACAGGCGGTAGACTAGCAAGACAAAGATAGGTATGGAGAAAGTTAGAGAAAGCCTTAATCAACCAGGATAATGACATAAACAAACACCAAATACGAAATTGACGACTGCACATTACGTTTGTCGAGCGAAATAGCTAATAATAAATACATTAAACTTACGTATCAAAGGACCACGAAGCTACTAGGTTATTAATGCCAAACGGCAACCACCTCCTGGCTTCCCAGAAGCAAAGTAACCAGTTTCCCTCATTTTACTTTTATAAGGTACACAGCTGGGATGTTCTGTGTCGTTTTTTGATTCTCATTCTAGATCAGTGGCGTATATAGTAGAGCATGAATATTCATGTGCTTGTAAATTTTTGCCATGCCTGTCTTTCATACGTAAAATGGAATCATCCTATTTAAAAAAAAAAACACCTAAAGTTTGAATCGAGAGTATTCTAAATAGGATTCTTGATAAAGATTAAATCCAGATAGACGTTCCTGCTTTTTATTCGAAAGCCATATCGTAGGAAAAAAACAAAATGAAATCGTAATACAAAGACGAAATGGATGCACTGTCTTTGAAAGATCTATCATAGTATTTTTCATAGCAAAGTAATGTAAAAGCAGTGGACATATTTATATACAGGTTAAAAATATATATCATAATAAGTTAGGATAAGAATAATATATACATTCGAATTAGTATAATCTGTAACGATAGATATAAAAGAAAAAGTGAAATTAGAGAGTAAGGAAAAAACAGGATACAAAATATACCCAGTACAGAAAGAAACACAAGAAACAAAGATAATAAATGAAGATATAGCAAATATGAAATGACCGCTACTGATAATGACGATGAATTCAATGAGAAGTCTCATAATCTTAAGGTTATCACAAAATCGTATGTTAACACTGACACCGTACTAATGAATAGTAATTTATCCTATGAATAAATAACAATAGGGTAATTAGACAGATACCATCAATGATGATGAAGAATGTTCGTAAATTATTGTTTTTTGCTAATCTCAATTTTAAGCTTATGTATGCATGATTAGATAAATCTATTAGTACTAATTGATTGTGTTGATTGAAGAGTTTTGATTGAATATCACTTTATTGTTACAGCATTCTTCAAATTTAATGCTAGTTCTGACTATAGTTTAATTAATGTAACACATATTTTTCTGATCTTAATATTTTTAGGTCCCTTTGTTAATTCCCTTTTCAGAAGGGTTAGAGAATTAATCTAAATATAATATAATATTCAGTAGATTTTGACGAAAAGAAAGATATATTTAGTAATATCTCTTAATGCTTTGAACTTAACTCAGGACATTTGATTTTTATATTGTAAAAATGTCTATCTATTCTATTCTATTTATACTAATTTATTTACCAGTATATCTATTCATACTAAAGCTGAAAATTTTGTTTGTTTGTAGAATACACGTTAGAACTACTCACTAGATTGGAATAAAATATTATAACATTTGTTAGCTAAATTTATGCTTAGGATTATAGGCAGTCTAGCATTACGACAGCATATTTAGGAGCCGACCAAAAACCAGAAACGTGAAGTTGAGACGTTACATTTAGATACGTTACGTAAGAACGTTACGTTAGATATGGATTGGGGAACAGGAAATTTCACACAGTGAGCCGCAACTAGTAATAATCTACTAGACAAATACTTCTTCAACCCTAGATGCAAGATAAACCAAGCTTCGTCGTATTGAAATTCATAATCAATTGTGAAACAAAACCTCAAACCTAACTACAAAAATTTCGTACATCAAGCTACAAAACTTATTGGACCATGGACACAGTCTAATGAATACTTAATAACATTTTATGGGGCACCCATTATTAATGGGGTTTTTCCATGGGTTCCCATGAACCTTTGCGTCTTGGATCAGTGGGTTTACGTGCCCGGAGTAGTTAGTAAGAAAATAATAGTCTAGATATATCTAAATCTAAACTTTAAATTGGACAAGGATATAGAATGGGCTTTATTTTTGAAAATAAACTATTGCTTTGACGTTTGCTATTTATTAATTATTAATAGTTTGATGCAGTCTAGCTGTGGACATTTTTTGGTTGGGTAAGGATGGCTGGCTCTTCTATGTTATATATTTGTAGGTTTTAGGATGAAGATGTTTTATAAGTTTTTTAATTTATTGTTTAAAATAATAGATTTTCTAAACTCATCTAAATTACCAAAAGGTGTGGAAAAAAATGAAGTCTGAATTCATGTCTAATGTATACTTCATTGATGGATTTTATGTCTTCTATGTCCTATTCATCCGTTGAAAACAAATGAATGGATTTTCTAAAGTCACCTAAGTTACCAAATGGTGTGGAAAAAAATTAACTCTGAATTTACGCCTACTGTATACTTCATTAGCGGGTTTTACGTCTTCTATGTCCTATTCAATATTATTAAGTTTTTAATTGTCAAAACCCGTTGCCCAGTTATGAACATTTTCATCAAATTCATGTCGTAATTTCGTCACAGGCGGCATTTCGTCTTAAACATCGTCACTAATTTATTCCCCACCGTTTTCACCCTTGATGGCTCTCATTTCACATTCATCACCAATTCCTTAACAAATTGAATCCTCCAATACGGTGTGATAAATATTTTTCAATAAAACTCTACACCAATTAGTTATGGCTAAACATTATTATTACTACATGAGCAATCAACACAACTAACAAACAGACAAAAAAACGAAACGATTTGACCCGACCTTTGGCGGCGCCGGCGGAACAGTCAGAAATGGAAGGAGACAGAGATATAGGGAATGTGGGGAGAGTGAAGGGGATATTGAATAATGATGTAGGGTTGGTGCAGTAGGTGAAATTGAATTAAGAATATTTTGTTGATGAAGAATTTGAGAAGTAAGAAGTCAGTTTAGAAATGTTTATACAATTTTTTTTAAGTCTTAAAGGTTTTTTCAGATAGAACCCGTCCTCTAGCCATGGATAATATTATTTTATTGCCAAGCATTGTGAAAACAGCAATTTGTTTATACCATCCTTAAGATAGATATGTCAAAAGTAATTACAAGGGTTTTATCCTACACATTTTATCAAAATCTCGTCGAATCTCCGTCCTTTATTTTTTCTATGTACAGCTCTTTCTGTTTTCGAAAATGCCAAATAAATCATTCAGCCATTGAAAACATTACTACTTCTGGCTGAAAGTCATACACAGCTATATTTAATGTCATTCATATTGCATGCAGTGCTGCCACTTTTTATTAACACTTGAAATCTAAATAGTGACTTACGTGACTATTTTTGCTTCAGTGGAATTTGGGTTAGACAAAGTTTTGGACAATTCACAAATCAGCTTGAAATTTTTGATTCTCAAATATGTGTATATAACACGTTTATTGACTTAGAAGATATTGTTATGACTGTATTTGATACGAGTTTAAAATAAAAGATACTTTTTAACATATGACTTTGTTAGAACAAGCTGAAAATCACAACAAGAACACAAACATCACTTTACGCCATACTTTTTTACCTCTTTTTTAAACACATCACTAAACCTATTTCCTAAAATACTGTAAATAACTGTTAATCAAAACCAGCATCCTCCCAGTACCAACCCTAACAGTAATTAACACAAAGATCTTGCCGAAAAGGGTTTTTTTCTCTCATTTTAATTCATCGTACCATTTGTTTTATACCAAGGCGCTGTTTCCAGTTAGGTGTGTGAGAAATCTCGTAGAATAGTATCGGTCCTCATTAATTTTTTGGGGCCATCAATAATGAAATATAATGGATATGGACCACACGTTAAAGTATAGATGGCGCTTCGTATTAGGTGTTTTGGTTGTGTTAATTTCGTTGTAGATTATAGAAAAGATTTTGAAGCAGGTGACAATTTGAGGTTTGATGGTTAAGTGACGAAATTAGCTACGACCAAACTAGAGAATTAAATGAGGCTGATTTGTTTGTAACTCGCCATTAAATGGCAGTTAGTTGTAAAATTTTGACTGAGTTACTTTAAGAATATTATATTAAGGATCGCGGTTTTGAGTACGCTAGTGATGATTTGAAACTGACACGTGAACGAGTACTTAAGGCAGATGATGAAGCTTCAGTTGTGGGCGTTTTCCGGCTGAAGATGATAAATCAAATCCTATAAGCACATATTTCTGTTAAACATATAATCATGTTTTGTCATATGTGGTTAAGCTGCGTTGTCGTCCACTCAACGGCTTCAAAAAGACTCAGAAGACTTTGTATTTCAGTTGCTTTAAAATTCCCATGATTGGAAAGACTTTCGAAATGTGTCTCCAAAATATATGCATCCTATATACCCTCACTCGGTATTACGCCATAACATCGACTGCCGACAGAAGTTACCACCCACCACACAAAGTCTTGCCGCCAAAAGATTCGTAGTGTTCCGGAGTGATGTCTGGTGAAGCCATACGGAGGATGGGGCTGAGCAGTTGTGTTGCGATGTGTGATGTGTGCTGAGTACCTACGATGCGTCAAATATTGTTGTGTCGAGAGTTTTGTCGTGGAGGGTCTCCAGATCAATCTCCCTCTGGCGCAGCATCGTTGGTTATGTTGTTGGGTTTAACATTGCATCAACTGCCGCCTTCCTTCCCATTCGCTCATTTTTTTTAGTGAATAGGCTCTTAATAAACTAGCGCGCTTTACCATCAACGATTGCATCACTGCTTACCATCAGGCAGGATTGCGGTCAAGAACTAGTTTATAATTATATGAAAAATAATATGGAGTACATTTTGATAATAGCCTGTGTTGTTTCCATATCGATTGAAGGAGATAACTGACTTTGAATTCCCTGGTATTTAAACAAATAAAATACTAAGCTGTAAAATAAAACCAATGACGTTTGTCTCCCCTACATGGTGGACAGTGTACGTCCACTTATTGATTCAATTGAGCGTGTCGACCAAATTGTTTTAAAGAAAACCCACAACTTTTGACCTGTTCTGACCTCGTGGGAGTGGGTGGGATTTTTTATATTTTATTATTCCTCTCTGAGGTATAATGTTTTCTGGCTTTGGATTGGTATCGTGTTTGACCTATGTAGGTCTGTCATTTTTTGGAAGTTGAACTTGGTCACTTCTAATTTTAAAAAAGTTAATAAAATGAAACAATTTTTCATGCACACATATAACAGTCTATAGGTACTTCAGTGTGTGATTTAATTTAAACAACATTAAGTTGGAAGACTAAAAATTTATATGGATCAGTACTTAATGTGGTTGCAGGACCTATAGACTCTCATCTCCTAAACTTAAGAGGAAAATTCTTAGGCATGACTAATTTAATATTTTTTAAATCCAAAGTCACACACACACATTGACAGTGACATTTTGCAGCACCAGCCCAAATGTAGCTGCAGTACTCCACACACGAACGGACCTGTGCTTTGTACAACATTATAAGCCGCCTTGGTGTAAAGTACCGCCGGACCTTCGGGATAGTGCCAAGATTATATAAATATTGCAATATTATAATTAATATCTTCAAATGACATTCAACAACATTATTGTAACGTTTGCTTACGGATCCCTACAATTTATTCAAAAAACCGTTACGGCTGATTGGTTCGCTTACAAATATGCGCAAGAGTTGAATATTTTGTGTTGATTGTGTTTCCAACATGGCTGTTTTATTACTTTATCTGTTTCAATTTGTGTTTCCTTTAGTTTGAAGTTTTTGATAGCAATTTTGTTTTCTATTTTGAAATGGAAAAATACCTTACTTACTTTTTTTTTAATAACTATCATAATACATAATTATGATATTACAGATCATTTCGAAAACTTATTTAAACTAGTTAAACAAAATATCATGAAAATATGTAATATGTTTGAAATGAAAAATGACATATGCGTGATCCGTTGCATAACAGGAAAAAAGCGTTCTCACAAAAATTATAAAAAAAGTAAATAATCAAAGCTCAAATTTAAATTAAAATAAAATGATTCACAGAACAGTGTTGCCATCCTTATATAAACTAGCGGCCGCCCGGGACTTCGTTCGCGTGGAGTTAGTTATTTGAACCCCAAAATATACAACATACATTTTAAATTGTTGTTTTGCTCCGCTCCTATTGGTCGCAGCGTGATGAAATATGACCTAATAGATTAATGAGCTATTTAACGTAAAAGAATTTTTCAAATCGGATCAGTACTTCCTGAGATTAGGGCTTGCAGACAAACAAACAAACTCTTCAGCTTTACATATTAAGTATAGATGAAAAGCTAACCTCATTCATTAATAATCTAGATCAAGATAATATAAGATGTTCTAGTTTAGCTTTAATCATTACTACAAAATATACATTCTGATGGTATATCAAATCTAACCAACTATTTTTTTTTGTTCCAGGCTAACCCAGCGGCCCTCTACCCAAGCAGAAAATAAAATCCCTCAAAATTACTCGAATTCAATCCCCCAACAGCAAACCATCCACCCTGAGTTTCACAGATCCGTTTGGGCCTCCCCAGTCTTCGGACGGGGGGGGCCCATCCACCCCACAGCCGGCCCTCACCACCCAAGACTCAATAGACCACCAACACCATCATCTTGGGGGATCACAAACCCCACATGACTCTGCAAATTCAACACCTACAAATGTTTCCTCAAAATCAGCTTTTATTGAGCTTCAGCAACATGGGTATGGTCCTTTCAAAGGGGGGTATCAGCACCCCCATCATTTTGGGAGTCCGGGTGGACAGCAAAATCCTCATGAGGCGTCAGGCTTCCCCAGTCCTAGGTCGTTAGGGTACCCCTTTCCTCCGATGCACCAAAATACCTATGGTTATCATTTAGGGTCCTACGCGCCGCAATGTGCCAGTCCACCAAAAGATGGTAAGTTTGATTTTGCGTAGTATTTTTATAAATGTCTCAATCAGTATTTTTATATTGTAAATACATATATTTACGAACACTTAAAATTCATTGTGTAGCATCACGACTGGAGTCTTAAAAAAAAATACAATTACAGTCCAACTGACGAGAGAACAGGTTTTTGACAGCTGTCAATTACAACATCTGTCATTAACACAAACAAATAATATTACCTACTAGAGTTTTGGCGGGAAAGTCAAGCTGAGTGTCACGCTCATTTTTCATTGGACTTTTAAAAATAATTTATAGTGTTGTTTACAAAATAAAAGTACGTGATTTATGTAGTAAAAAGTGCATTCAGTAAATAATTTATAAAGAACAGTGAAATATCGCAGCATAGTGGCCACATCATGACTTTGTCTCAAACCTCCCTCATAAGACGGTTCACGCGGCCGTCTTTTTCGACATGAATAATTCATTACGTGACATTGGCTAAATGCACATGCGAAGCTAAAAAAGAAAGAAAGAAGAAACACTTTTATAAGATACACTTTCTATTACTAATTTCATGTTTATTAGCTTTAAAGTTTTCGCACTAATGTCGCATCATGAACGCATTCCTTCGACATCGACTGTAAATTTTTTTTTTATTCAGTCACAAACATGGTCCTTTGATTGGACTGATATTTTGTTCATAACTAGCTATGCGTCGCGGTTTTACCCGCGTAAACAAACAAAGTCACTTTCACGTTATAATATTAGTAAGGATGAGTAGTTTTCTGAATAGCACAAATAACTAACTTAAACGGAAAATTATAAAGAGGCAGTGAAAAACATCAAAGAAAAACAGTCTCCTAAGTCCCCGAAACTATAATATCTACTATTACAACATCACAAATTCAATTCCTAACACCTCCAACACAAAAGAAGCTATTTTGAAATTACAAATTACCCTAATTCGTCTACCATTACATTTCTCTTACGGAATACCCCATTTTTACAAGTTTCACCCCAAAATTATCGGCACCCGAGTGTTCTGATCGCCACATTAAGGCTTTAAACCATCACTTTGAGGCGTCAACCATGACTATTATGGAGTTTTATGGAAAACTTCTTCTAAGGAAAAAAAACTATCTCCTTTATTGAATATTTTATTGAGACTTCGATAAACTAATGAATTCTTTATGTGACACGATACGACTACGATTCTGGTTACGGATGGTGGATATACTTTGGAGAAGGACGTATAGTTACGGGTCGATTGATCAGGTTAAGCGCCGCTTGCCGCGGTTGCCTTGTAGATGGGTAACTATCTGCACATACCAAGGCCCGTTCATGCTTCGGAAAGCACGTTAAGAGGACTCTAGTGGCGCTTTCTCTCATCATCATCTCAGCGTTAATCCCAGTCGCATCCGAAGCTTTTTCAGTTTTGGAGTCTGGGGTCCGCTTTACCAGTCAAACTGCTGATTTTGGCTAAACTTCGATATTTTTTTTGAAGCGACTGCCGTCTGACCTCCACAACCCGAAGGCGATATCGAAGCATTGCAGTTAGACTCATTGTTGGAGGTTTGAGTTGGTGTTGAGCTGCTTAGACTGGACTGCTTTTTCTAGGTGGTATAATAATGGCCATAACATCGGCTACCGGGAGAAGTTACCACCCACCAGGCAAAGTCTTGCCGTCAAGCGATTGTTCGTGTTCCGGCACGGTGTCTGGTGCGTAGGACGAAGGTCACGAAATGTTGTTGTGTCGGGAGTTTGTTCGTGGAGGGTCTCCAGATCAATCTCCTTCTGACGTAGCATCGTTGGTCGTGTTGTTGGGTTTATCAATGCATCATCTCGCTCAACTATCGTCTTCTTTCCTATTCACTCAGGTTTTTTTTTTAGTGAATAGGCTCTCAATAAACTAGCGCGCTTTACCATCAACGATTGCTTCACTGCTTACCATCAGGCGGGATTACAGTCAAGCACTAGTTTAACACATTTTATTTCCATATCTAAAATGAAATTGTTCAATAAAATCACATATTTTCAAGAATTACTTTAAATAATCGTGACATATAAAGTGATATAGAAAACTGAACGTCAAAACACTAGTAATTGTACTACGGAACCGCCGAGTTAATATTTAATGAAGTCCCCTATAGGACAACTCGAGTACTTATATCTTATTAGGGTTGTCCACCATTTTTTTCTTTGTTTCCAACTATAGTAGTTTATTGAAAAATAAAATGTGTTTATTGCAATTTAGCAAATTTTTCCTTTAATTTAGGTACTAAAAGCATACTAAAAATAAAAATTTGATTAATTGTAGAGAATCTGAAAACAAAAAAACGGATCTTTATCTTAAAAAAATGCGTTATTAATGAATTAGTCTTCTCTTAATAAGCTAGTGTGTTTTTACAATCATGCGAGATTGCGCGAAAATACGATAAAATTAGTACGTTTTTATTTTTGGGTGTATTCCTTTTTAATAAATTACACTTAAAATTACTTCCTATTTTTCTTTATATTTTTCACTGTGTTTTTCCTTCCCAGATCAACACGGAAATGTCTCTTTTTCACATCTAAACCACTACTTCGGTAAGAGAAAAAATCACTATCCATTAACATACTAATGTCCAGCGGTGGACAAACGCTTACGGCCCTCACCAGGCCAAATTGCAAACAAATGACCGAATCGATTTCAGTTGAACACAAAGATCGATTGAAGGTCACGCGTGCAATGGTCGTTGGCTGACTATTTATAAGGTATCCAGATCACGACGTGTCCCTTTTAATGCAAAATCTTCAAATAACCTCTTCTGCTCTGGGTGGAGCGGACAGTCAGACTTTGACTAAAACCCACTCGTGTTTCTTCACTTGCCTTACAACAGGGGCCAAGTTTTCTCTTTCAAACAACCTGAGGCCCAGGCAGGTGTCTACTCTAGTCGACCCCATCACGGTGTGCTGTCATCTCTTTGAGGAGCGCGTGGAACACACTTCGCCATCGTCCTGGGCCTGGTCCTTACCAGCTAGAAATGGGTAGCTCACCGCCCGCAAGCCCGCGCCTTCGGTGGCCGGAAGATGGTCCTCCTGTGTCTCCTGACGAAAAACCACATTAAGCCCTTGGTTCCAGCTGATATTCTTACAACTTTGACAGTCGTTGCTGGTTGTCAGAAGCTAAAAGTTCAGACAACTAGTCTTACTAAGGATATTCTGTTACCAAGTGACAGAGTTGTGCAGATCAGATAAGCAGTCGTTCCATGTAAAATACCTGGTGGACATTGAACATTTATAAATTTGTTTTGTTTTGCACAACCCTAGTTTGAACGCCACCTAGCGGACTCGCATGAAACTTTTACGTGTCGCATTGCCTCCGACCAATTGTAGAGTTTGAATTTAGAATCATTCGCGTATCAGTTCAAAAGAACTTTCTTTGGCTCGGTAATGGGCGTTGAATTTTAAAACGTTCTTGCGAATGACTAGACCAGCCCTAGTGAATAAAAAATGGCGTCGTTTTTATGCAAATTGTCCCTTATTTCTAGAAATGTTAATTTTATTTCTTTTATTAGAAACTGGCTATAAAATGAAAAGTTTTTTTATCTATAATTTAATTTCCGCAGTGCGATTCTGTATAGGGGAGTGGGCTATTTTTCCAATTAATGTTACGGATTGATACTCATCATCTCAGCGTTAATCCCAATCGCATCCGAAGCTTTTTCAGCTTTGGAGTCTGGGGTCCGCTTTACTGCTGATTTTGGCTAATCTTCGATATTTTCCGTGAAGCAACTGCCGTTTGATCTCCACAACCCGAACGCGATATCGAAGCATAGCAGTTAGACCAATTGTTGGACTTTCGAGGGCTCCAGCAACCCGTAACGACTGCCATTAGATGTTCGTATGGCAACCGGGACATACGGCTTAACGTCCTTTTCGAGACACAACCAGACCAGTGCAATTGACACTATTAATAACTAACTCACAGTTAAATTCACACAACTTTTTACAGTGAGCTGAAATGCGTCAATGTTGAAAGCGCCAATAAGCGTTTAATAAGTTATTTAGCTAAATATTATAATTATATGCACGCAAGCGTATCTATTTATTAAAATATTTAGCGGTGCGAGCCATACAGCCAGGTCTTACAATATTGTTTAGCTACGGTTAGTTAGGCCATCGATTGGAGTTAACTTTACGCTCACTTCAAATAACTTTTTACAGTGATCATCATCATCCCAGCGTTAATCCCAGTCGCATCCGAAGCCTGTTCAGCTTTGGAGTCTGGGGTCCGCTTTACCAGTCCAACTACTGATATGGCTAAACTTCGACATTTTCCGTGAAGCGACTGCCGTCTGACCTCCACAACCCGAAGGCGACATCGAAGCATTGCAGTTAGACCAATTGTTGGATTTTTGAGGGCTCCAACAACCCGTAACGACTGCCATTAGATGTTCGTATGGCAACCGGGACCAACGGCTTAACGTGCTTTCCGAGGCACGACCAGACCAGTGCAAATATTCGTATTCATGTATACAAATACTTGCACTGTGGGGATCGAACCCGCGCTACCTTGCGCAGCGGCCGCGTCCGCTACCGCTACGCCACGGAGGCTGTCTTTTTACAGTGATAATATGGTTACATAATAGCAATGCTATCGTTTTATAATACCATACTTCTCCTTTTTTGGGTGAGATTCAACCTCAACTCTTGCCTCTGTGGAATAGATACCACATTTTTGCCAATACCACGTGTAACAAATTATAGAAATTCTTCGAAAAATTAATTTTACAATAATGACGGATATCGCCAATGACAGTTAAAAAAGATGGCCGCGTGAACCGTCTAGGATCCCGGTTTGAGGCAAAGTCATAATGTGGCCACTGTCCTGCGATATTTCAATGTTCTTTATGAATTATTTACTGAATGCACTTTTACTAAATAAATCACGCGCTTTTATTTAGTAAACGACACTTTAAATAGTTTTAAAAGTACAATGAAAAATGCGCGTGACACTCATCTTAGCTTTCCCGTCAAAACTCCTTTTATAGACTCACATATTCTCCCCACAGATGTAAGCAGAAAATGCAGGTCATCTGTTACGATCCTTAGCATATATGGTCGGCCTATACTTTTGAGGCGATTTCTGATACACAAACCTGTAGGTAACCATTATTGTTTCACACACTATTACTGTGAATTGTAATTATTTAATTCATTGCTCCTTATGTTTGAAAAATAGTGTCGGCTCAACAACGTCAATAACGCAATGAATGTTGTTGAACTGTCAAAATGCCCACTCCCTATCAGGCTGAGAATTGGCCTGTGTCCCAACAGTGGCAACATAGGCTGATTATGTTATGTAAATATTACCTACATCTAGGTTACTATAAGGTATTTGCTATGTAGTGAGCACACAACTAGACAGTGTGTATCTTGGGTACTACGAATGAGTACTTACGAATTCCATAGCGGAGATTAGAGAGGTAATTTTATTGTGTGGTATGGTACGGGTGTATGCGTAATATACAAGTGAAAAATGTCTACGCTGTGTACATTATATATCTTCCAAATAGCCAAATATCATGTATCTTCTGTGGTTTAGACTATACAGGGTGTATCTGACATCGTAACGCAAACTTCGCGAAAAGGCTAGACCGCATGCCACTAATAAAATTATGATAGTCATTTATGTCGTTAATGAACGGTTACAGAATACACACTGTTTAATATAAAGTATCGGCTCGGCTTTTGAACGTTGCAAGGGTGCCGCCGTGCGAGTTTGTAGGTATGACGTTGATCCCTGATGTGAGTTCTATTAAATTAGCTGATAAGATCGTTTTTCGGGTTTTGTTTTCATTGCGCTTTTTTATGTAATTAGCGAATTATTTAATTTTTACTTTAAAATATTATTGGGTTATAAAAGTATAGCAATTGTGAATGGTCTGAAGTGAAAAAAAACCACATTTATTTTTTTTAAATCATGAAAAAGCCGACGAAAAATTCCACCACTGGGGGGTTCAGAATCATGTACTGGGTACATGGTACTCGTTTGTGCGTCGATATCAGATACACCCTTTATAATAGGTACCTATGTATTATCAGTCAGTCACGGAAATGTCTTAGGTATATGCAAAATATTGTTATTTAAGGGTTAAACAGAATATCTATTTACAGAATAGGGATGTTTCCTGGGTACAAAAAATTGATTCTATTTAGTCCGTCATTCAGATTATAAAAAAATATTGGATACGTATACTTTGTTTTATCAAATCAATAAAAATCGACAAATATAAAAGGCATCAATCAGACCCAGGAGTGAGGGCTGGTGACGTCACTGCTCTCTAAAAAGTGTAGCGTGCAGTGACGTCACACGAGTTTTCAACGCACTGTTGTGTCTTCATTTTTTGTTTATATGAAAAAACAATAAATACCTACGTGTCTAATATTTTTTGGAAATCTGACTGACGGACTAATTAGTTTTTTTTAGTCAACGACTCTATTACGAAAATAGAGCAAATTCAACGAAATTGTCGATTCTAATTCACATATCTACATAAGTATAATCAAATAAATTAACGTAATAATAATATTGTTAAAAAATCGACAAATAAAAAAAATGATATCAGTTTCACTTTCGAGAATGCCATCCGTGAAAAAAACAGCACGCGAACCACAGACAACGCGAAAAAAACGTGATAACTTTTTTAGGCGTCAAAAATTTCGTGCAAAGGAAACTATGATTAAATTGATGCGTTCCGACATGCGTCTTCCTTGCTAGTTTAATACCATATAAGGATGGCAATATGTAGTAATAGTAATGTTATTATGTATTCATATAATCTATAATTACATGAATTACCAGTTATCTGACCTAATTAATTAATAATAGGTATTTCTGAGTCACAATCAACAATATGACGTAATTTTTTTTTTCATGCTACCAGATTCTGTCAAATTTCCAATCAACCTTCAATCTTAATGCTTTAGAGATAAAGTTGAAAATCTACTATAGGAATTTGGCAGATTTTTGTAGATTGAGTTGCTGGCGTATATTACCTCTGCTTACCTCTTCGGGGGATATAAAGAAAATTACTCATTTTACACTCTATACTTGTGTCTGATATACCTATAAAAAGACTATCATTAAAGAAACTATCTAGTACGATTTACCATCATTGCATCACTGCTTACCATCAGGCTCAAATGAAATGAAATGAAATCGTTTATTAAGCAAGTAGGATAACTGATCACTTTTACACGTTAAGTTTTTTTTTTTAACTAGATGAAGCCGGCATTTCCTAACCGACTACCTCTGAGAAGAAATAGCCGAAACAAACTCAGGGATCATCGTCTGTTTTCAAGTCCAGACATTAAAAATGAAAATGTTTACAATAATTTACCTTATAATTACGCATATTGCTTAATAACAATGCATAAAAGAACAGAGCGAGCAGCTCAGTCAGAAGCTTTTTTGTCTTCTAAATAATCTGTGATTTAATAATACCCCTTTTTGTAAAGTTTGGCCTTTAAATGGTTTTTAAATCGTTTAATGGGTAAGTTTCGAATGTCCATGGGAAGCTTGTTGTAAAAGTGTGTACATTGACGGTCAAGCAATAGATGAAGACATTTTCCTTTTTGCCATGCTGTACATTTCTTCGACAACCCTATGCAAGGTTGATTTGCACATCATATTATAGATAGTTGTTTCCCAAATGTACTAGGAGATTTCTAAATCCTTCCTCGTTTCAAGGCTTCGGTTAGGTTTTTAGTATGGCCTCGAAACGTCGGAAATACCACTTGGCTACCTGTTGAAAATATAGCTCTGTGTCAGTTCTAATCAGCTAATGATCTAGACTACCACCCACCAGACAAAGTCATGCCGCCAAGCGATTCGTCGTGTTCCGGCATGATGTCTGGTGAAGCCGTACGGAGGACGGGTCTGAGCAGTTGTGTTGCGATGTGTACCGGGTACGATGCGCCAAATGTTGTTGTGCCGGGAATTTGGTCGTGGAGGGTCTCCAGATCAATCTCTCTCTGACGCAGCATCGTTGGTCGTGTTGTTGGGTTTAACATTGCATCACCTCGCTCAACTGCCGTCTTCCTTCCTATTCACTGTTTTTTTTTTTTTAATAGGCTTAATAAGCTAGCGCTTTACCATCAACGATTGCATCACTGCTTACCATCAGGTGGGATTGCAGTCAAGCACTAGTTTATAAGTAATAAAAATAAAAAAAAAAACTACATCCTGAGGTCTACCGTCCACGGCGTCTGCAATACTTACAATGTATCGAGTAATGTTAGACCAGTCTTCCGCCTGTGGTGCCGGGCATAGAATAATACCAACCAAGCGACTAAGGGAACTATCACCAGGGAAGCGAGCAGCAGCGCTTCTCCTGTGGAATATCAAACTTCTGCGATCCCCAACCCGCTTTCCAAGCGTCGGGATTATGGCAATGCCTCCCAATGGAATGAAAGCCTTGGGGGAGGCCTTTGAGAAGAAGAAGTCTTCCACCACGGTCAGCAAATGTCGATCATAAGTAACCACGTTCCATCATCGGACGACCCGTCATACGACGAGGATCCACCCTTAGGCGTCGTCCTAATTGGCAAAGATCGCACGATCGTCACGAACATGAGTTCAAATATGCAGATTTCATCAGAGTGTCAATGCATACGATCGTTATTAAGCATTTCATGTGCTCGCACGATTAGTCCAAGGCTTTCCACGCTGACCGGTCTTGTGCTGCCCTCATCCATCGACTTCCCACGACCTTCACCTGTCTACACGTGCCTTCCTACACTGTGTCTTCCGCCACTCCAGAACCTTACTGCCTCATCGGCCATCGGTTCTACTAGCAATGTGCCCTGCCCACGGCCACTTAAGTTTAACGACTCGAAGAGCTATGTCGATGAATTTGGTTCTTCTGCGGATCTCCTCATTTCTGATTCGATCACGCAGAGAACCTGTGTGACTCCGAGCCTTTGTATGAGGCCCATTGTGAGCGACCACGTTTCAGTTCCGTAAGTCATCACTGGCAACACACACTGGTCAAAGACTTTAGTCTTGAGACACTGTGGTATCTTGGACGACGAGAAGATGTAGCGTAGCTTCCCGAACGCTGCCCAACCGAGCTGGATTCGCCGAGACACCTCTTTCTCGAAGTCGGATTTACCTAATTGGACTGTTTGTCCCAGGTATATTACTTGTCAACAACTTCGAGTGCAGACCAACCAACTAGAATTGGAGTAGTATTCTTATCCATGTTCATCTTTAGACCCACTTGTTGGGAAGCTCTGCGATTAGTTGCGAGGTTCAAATTGATGAAATCTGTATGTTTGATCTCATGTTCGTGACGATCGTGCGATCGCGCTCGTGCGATCTTTGCGAATTAGGACGATGCCTCACGTTGTTGATACCACTACGATCCGGATGAAGCGTTTCACCTCGTCTTTTTATTGCGTACATGGAGGGACTGGAACAATTTGCCAGTGGCGGTGTTGCCGTCTGACTACAATTAAAGTGTCTTCGAGGTTCTTAAATGGTAGTCAATTGACCGATGCAACATATTTTCCCTTCCTTATTTCTCTATTAGCTATCATCTGCGAATCTCCCCCCCCCCCCTTTCTAACCATATCATCACTCACCCAATCCATCCATCGCAACTTACCACGTAAAACTACCAATTCTTTTTTAATTCCTTAATATAATATTCTAAAAACACTCTTTTTAATCTATTTAAAAAATGCTTCAACTAGTCTATGGTAATTAATCTCTATGTAAAACTAACCTGTAATTAAAAATTACTCTGGCAACACTGGAACGAAATGTATAATTAAGAAATTGTGACAAATTTAACTGAGAGTAACAAGCAATAAATTCTCATCCCGACTCTATGGTCTATGACCCTGAGGCCAATTACATCAGACCCTTTTAATATAAAACTAGATATCATTGGCAAAAGGGCTCGTATTGGTTAAATGATAACAGCCTCTCAGCACCCTAATAGGGTAGTTGACTAAAAAAAAACTAATTAGTCCGTCAGTCTGATTTCTAAAAAAAATCAGACACATATTTTTTCTTTTTTCATATAAACAAAATGAAGACGATACAGTTCGTTGTAAACTAGTGTGACGTCACTCCTTGTTACACTTTTTAGCGAGGAGTGACATCACCAGCCCTCCCTCCTGGTCTGATTGATGATTTTTATATTTGTCGATTTTTATTGATTTGATAAAACAAAATATACGTATCCAATGTCCATTTAATATTATAAATACGAAAGTAACTCTGTCTGTCTGTCTTTTACGCTTTCCCGCTAAAACTTATCAACCGATTTTGATGAAATTAACACAGACAATCTTTAGACCCCGAGAAAGGACATAGGCTATCTTTTATTGAAAAATTTGATATTCCCGAGAGAAATCTAAAAAACACTAAGTATACAATATGTAAAGAAAACCCTGTCCGACCCATAAGGATAATAAAGGTTAGGTAAACACTTGACCAAATATAATATAAAATTTTACATAATCATCTTAATAACAATACTAATGAATTTTGAAATAATCCTTTTTCCCCGGGAATTAATTCCAATTTCCCCGAAATTTGGTAATTGTTAAAAAAGTGACAACAGCGGCATTATTATAAGCGAATAGCGATGCGACCACGTCACAGGTGCCGCGTGCCCTGCCCCCCGCCGCCCGCGGAAGGGGTTGTTTACCGCACATGTATTAAGTTACCTCTTTTTGCGAAATAATATTTATTTTTTTAGGTTTTTTTTTTTAAGTTTTGCCTGTCTTTGTGGGAATTAGTAGAATCAGTTATCGATACCTAACAATACCTTCACGGATCGGACAGGGTTTTCTTTACATATTGTATAACTGAATTCCACGCGGGCGAAGCCGCAGGCGGAGAACTGGTTTTTCTATAATCTGAATGACAGACTAAGTAGAATCAATTTTTTTTTTACCTAGGGAACACCCCTATTGCGTAACATACCTACTTTTAGTATCAGTTGGAATCATTTTGACACTTATTGCTACTCCATTACTCCGTGTGTTTGAAATTGTGTCTGCTTAACAACGTAAATAGCGCAATGAATGTTGTTGAACTGTCAAAATGAAACCCATTGATACTGATGCGTTTCATGTGTGAGTGTTACGCAATTATATATAATATTAATAAACAGCCTCTGTGGCGTAGCGGTAGCGAACGCGGCCGTTGCGCAAGGAGGCGCGGGTTCGATCCCCGCACAGTGCAAATATTTGTATGCATGAATATGAATATTTGCACTGGTCTGGTCGTGCCTCGGAAAGCACGTTAAGCCGTTGGTCCCGGTTGCCATACGAACATCCAGTGACAGTCGTTACGGGTTGGTTGGAGCCCTCAAAAGTCTAACAATTGGTCTAACTGCAATGCTTAGATATCGCCTTCGGGTTGTGGAGGTCAGACGGCAGTTGCTTCACGGAAAATATCGAAGTTTAGCCAAAATCAGCAGTTAGGACTGGTAAAGTGGACCCCAGACTCCAAAGCTGAAAAGCTACGGATGCGACTGGTCGACACAATTACGCTACTGGTCGATCGATCAGGTTAAGCTATGTTTGTCATGGTTGAACTGTGGATGGGTGACCGTGACCCGGCTGTCATTACCTTGTTTCGATACTTGAAGTCGGAAGTCGGAAGCCTGAAAGTCTATAGAAATGCAGGATAAGTAAAGATAGCCGATAAACTATCTTTACTTATCCTGCATACCACAAATTCAAGATCACAGTTCAAAACAAAATGGCCACATATCACACTAAGTTCGCACATTCAAATTTCAACTCTATCTTCTTCAGGCAGAGTCTAATTTACGTTGTCAATGTACATGGCTATAAATCTTGTGGAGTTTAACCAGGGGTGATCAGCATGATGTTATTAAGTAGACCGCTTGTTTGATGACATTAATTTTTTAATTAATGTCATGATTCTGCTTGTAAAACACACCAGTGAAGACTAGACGTAGGTATAGAGGTTAAACGCATGGTTTTCTATAGTGTCGTATTAGGATTCAGGTTTTCGTTTGAAGCTTGTATTTGAATACCCATTGGCGAACCCTGGGCAGAGGAGGGCAGCTGCATTAAGAGCCTATGCAATCAAAAAAACTGAGTGAATAGGAAGGAAGACAGCAGTAGAGCGAGGTGATACAATGTTAAATCAAACACGACCAACGGTGCTGCGCCAGAGGGAGATTGTTCTGGAGACACAAACTCCCGACACAACAACATTTGGCGCATCGTACCCGACACATCGCAACACAACTGCTCAGACCCGTCCTCCGTACGGCGTCACCAAACATCATGCCGGAACACAACGAATCACTTCGCGGCAAAACTTGTCTGATGGGTGGTAACTTCTGCCGGCAGCCGATGTGATCCGGGGTGTCCATGTTGTCTCCCGACCAGGGCGTCTCCTGCGGTGGCTAAGATCATGAGGGCTCTGAGATTGCCAGATGGTATACCTTGGCTTGGACCACAAACGAATGCTAAAAAAAACATTAATGCTCCTTACCATAAAACAGTAGGTACTAAAACATAAAATAAAATAAACTGGTTTAACTACCCGTTAAAATGTTTCTAACATTTTGGTAACAATAAATTTTGACATAACAATTTGTAGTCATTGTTTGTAATTAATTGTCGTCATAAATAAAATGGCGCTTGACTTTGTTTAAGAGATAATGATCGGATAAAATAGTTTTTGGTCTGTTAAAAGTTTAATTAATGCGGTTAATATTATAATGTAGCGCAGAAATTATAAGTACTTATCTTTTTAAAGTTAGATCATAATAATTCCAGCGAGGTAATTGCGTAAAAACACTACCTAGTAGTATAGCAATGGGTTTCATTTTGACAGTTCAACGACATACATTGCGTTATTTACGTTGTTGAGTTGACATGTTTGTCAAATATATGAAGGAATGGTTTAGCAATATCCTTCAAAATTGTTACCCAATAACATTGTAGGGTTTTGGAAAACCTATATGAATTATCTGTTTCCTGAGTGATAATTAATTTTTAATCTGTGCACATCAAATCAATATCCCAATAATATTATCTGGTTAGTTTTGGCGGGAAAGTTAAGCTGAGTGTCGCGCTCATTTTTCATTGATCTTTTAAAATTATTTATAGTGTTGTTTACTAGATAAAAGTGCGTGATTAATGTAGTAAAAAGTGCATTCAGTAAATAATTCATATAGAACATTGAGATATCGCAGCATAGTGGCCTCATCATGCCTTTGCCTCAAACCTCCCACGTAGACGGTTCACGCGGTCGTCATTTTCGACATGAATGAAAATTCATTACCTACGTGACATTGGCTAAATGCACAACCCGTGCGAATTCATAGAAGAAAGAAAGAAATAAATAAATATTATCTGGTGAAGCCGTACGGAGGACGGGTCTGAGCTGTTGTGATATATGCGACCAAACTCCCGACACAACAACATTTGGCGCATCGTACCCTGCGCCAAATGTTGTTGTGGCGGGAGTTTGGTCGTGGAGGGTCTCCAGATCAATATCCCTCTGGCGCAGCATCGATGATCGTGTTGTTGGGTTTAACATTGCATCACCTCGCTCAACTGCCGTCTTCCTTCCTATTCACTGAGTGTTTTTAAGTGAATAGGCTTAATAAACTAGTGCGCTTTACCGTCAACGATTGCATCACTGTAAGCAGTGATGCAATCGTTGACGGTAAAGCGAATTGCGGTCAAGCACTACTTTATAATTAAGCGAAAAAAAACCAACGTGAATTTTTGCATGTATAAGTGTTTGTTACTCTTTCATGCAAGAACTACTTCATGAATTCGGATGAGAATTAGCACGCCTATGGTTTATAACCAAGAGTAACACATGGAATACTTTTTATCTGGATATTTCCATGGGATCGGATGTGTCAACTTCGACATCGCCTTCGGGTTGTGGAGGTCAGACGACAGTCGCTTCGCGGAAAAGATCGAAGTTAAGCTAAAATCAGCAATTAGACTGGTAAAGCTGACCTCAGACCAAAAAGCTGAAAAAAGCTTCTGATGCGACTGGATTTAATGCTGAGATGATGATGATAATTTCCATGGGATCGAATCTTATGCGGGTGAAACCGCGGGGCACGATTAGCACTTCATAAAACATTTTGCTATTTGTAAGTATTCTTACAAAAAGCAAAGTAATATTTTCTACAATATTCAATTTTATTTCGTCCACGCGTTATCTAAACCCCAAAATACACTCACATATAAAAACATCAAAAATATTCGAAATATAAATTTCAAAAAAAGAAAAAGGTACAGTCATGTTAAAAAACGCTTAACGTTACGTTCGTTCGGTCACACCCACTGGTACGCTACGAAAAATGCTCTATTTCGTTCATTAATTATACTTTATGAACTGTTACCAAGCTCAAGCGGCTAGTTTTTACGACAAAATTAATTTATTAGATAATCGTGCTAATCAGTCACATGAGTAATGTTTTAATGTCGATTTAGTGGTAATTTGTTAATTTATTGTTTGAGTTATTATTTGAAAAACAAGCAAATTAACACGTTTATTGCAGTGATTCTACAAGTAAGTGCTAAATGATGTAATGCATTTACCATTATTTTAGAAAAATACAGCCTAAACTAGATAGTTTCAATTTATAAGACATACAAAACTGTCTCCTCAGTATTCAAAAGGGAGTACGTACGTAAAGTACAAAAATTGAAAAAAAAAAAGTTTAAAAGCAAAGGCATACCTACCCGTAAACCATTGGTTGACTCAGTAAAAAACTCTTATAATCCATACTAATATTATAAATGCGAAAGTAACTCTGTCTGTCTGTCTGTCTGTCTGTTACGCTTTCCCGCTTAAACCTCTCAACCGATTTTGATGAAATTTGGCACAGATAATCTTTGGACCCCGAGAAAGAACATAGGCTACCTTTTATCCCGGAAAAATTTGATGTTCCCGAGGGAAACCTAAAAAGCGCGATATAACCGAACTCCACGCGGGCGAAGCCGCTAGCGGAAAGCTAGTACATTCATAATAATCAATCTTCAAAAAAAATCATACCTACTAAATAAAATCATAATGATTTTATTCAGTAGGTATGTTAACAAAGTGTTCTTAGTCATTTGTTATGACATTAAATGTTATTATGATGAATTTAGATATCGTTTAGGGTTTTATGAAGAAATGAATATAATTCTTCAAAAATTAAATTCTAATTCATAAAGAGTATACATATGTAAATTGCTTCTGCTTATATTTTATTTGCTTTAAAGAAAAAAGCAACACCAACTGCTGTACTCAAATCTTAATTTTGTCGTATCTTTATGTATTTTATTGTGTGCACATAAATAATAAAATAAATAAATAACAACTTGACGAATCCCATTCACGTTGTATTTCCTTTTTTATTTTTATTTTTTTAAAGAAAGGGTTTTATTGTAAACATTAGTGACTTTTGGGCAACATAGGACCCGTCAAAAGCAAAGGGTGTGTCCCCAAAAGTTTTGTACCTCAACCTAACCTGGGGCATCAACCGTGATGTTACCCCGGAACCTTCCTATCAACCAACTGCCATTAGCCGCGAGACATATAAACATAATTACATACTGGCTAGCTTTTAATTATTACTTTAAACATCATTTTTATCAAGTTTTTCTAAAGATATCTTCACCTTGCCTTGAGCGCAGCACGTGAGGTAGGTACAGTCGTGTAGCGAAATGGTTTCGGGATATTAGGATAGAATAGCTTGACCTGCTATCGTCCGTATCTATATATATATATATATATATGTATACAATATGTAAAGAAAACCCTGTCCGACCCATAAGGATAAAGGTTAGGTAAACACTTGACCAAATATAATATAAAATTTTACATAATCATCACAGTAACAATAGTAATGAATTTTGCATTAATTCTTTTTTCCCGGGAATTAATTCCAATTTTCCCGAAATTTGGTAACTTTTAAAAAAGTGACATCACCGTTATTATTACAAGCGAATAGCGACGCGACCACGTCACAGGTGCCGCGTGCCCTGCCCCCCGCCGCCCGCGGAAGGGGTTGCATACCGCACATGTATTAAGTTACCTCTTTTTGCGAAATAATATTTATTTTTTTAGGGGGATTTTTTTTTTAAGTTTAGCCTGTCTTTGTGGGCATTAGTAGAATCAGTTATCGATACCTAACAATACCTTCACGGATCGGACAGGGTTTTCTTTACATATTGTATATCTTGAAATAATAATAGGAAGGACAGAAAGAAGAGGATGTTTTACTGTAAAACAATTCGTATGCTTATTTCTCATATTATTCATACCTAATTACATTCTTTTTTGTAAATATATTTTTATCAAAACTAATTGCTTTTTTAAGAAAGAAAGAAAGAAAGAAAATACATTTATTTAGCACAGACTTGACACACAATACAATACATCTAGCATCGGGTAACAACAATAACACATCGGGTAGCAACAAAAAAAAAATAATAATAATAAAAAAACATAAACAAAAAAAGTAATAAAATTAAAAAAACCAAATAAAAAGTAAAATAAAAAACCGTTAAACCCTTGTGTAAAAAAATAACAGCAAAGTGTGCCTCGTGGCTGCACCAAAAAGGTCCAGTTCAGCAAAAATGCCAGACAACTAGTGCCTGACGCTGGTTTTCAACTGAACCTAATGTGAGGTGACAGATGTAAATCAGTTTTAAACAACAGCATAACGTGTGTATTCATACATAAATAAAAATAAATACGTTTAGTTAGAATCCTATGCTTACAACGATAACAATTGTTTCGACGTTGAATTTAAAAACAACATCGGTCACAAATAAACTCTGGTAATTATAAAATAACGAGTACCTAGTGTAAGTATTACGTGTATCAAGTACCTGCTAATTAACCAGTTAAATGATAATAAAATCTTGAATGTTCACACTTCAATAAAATTACGGATTTTACTGTACAACTTGCAAATTGTAAGAAATATTAATATTTATTAAAATGTTAAAACGGATTTTCGAATAAAGACGTACGGACGACAGCAGGTCAAGCGACCCGAAACTGTCAGATATCAACTTTGAGCCTTAACGCTTTACTGATAAAGTTGAAAATTCGATAAAGAAATCTGACAGAATGTATTAATAGCTTAATGTGCTGTCGTCTGTATAATAAATACTTAATGTATTCTAATATATAAAGCTGAAGAGTTTGTTTGTTTGAACGCCCTAATCTCAGGAACTAATAGTCCGATTTAAAAAAATATTGTTGGGTTAGATAGCCCATTAATCCAGGAAGGCTTTAGGCTATTATAGCCTAAAGCCTTCCTGGATTAATGGGCTATCTAACCCAACAATATTTTTCTGGCTATATAATATCACGTTGCGAGCGGAGCGGAGCTATAAAAAACATATCGAAACCTACGCGGTTAAAACCGCGGGGCGCAGCTAGTACATTATAATCAAAACATGTTCCCACTCCTGAGACACCGGCCTCCTCTCGGTAAGAGGCCGTAATCTACCACGCGGGCCCAGTGTGGGTTGGTAGATGTCACATGTCTTCGAAGTTTTAGACTCTAGGATGTGCCCGGTTTTCTCACGATATTTTCCTTTTTTTCCTTTTCTATACTAATATATAAAGCTGAAGAATTTGTTTGTTTGTTTGTGCGCGCTAATCTCCTTCCTTGCTAATCGACTTCGTTCTCGTGGATTTAGTTATGCTCCGCTCCTATTGGTCGCAGCGTGATGTTATATGGCTTAAAGCCTTCCTGGATTAATAGGCTATCCGAAGTAAAAATAATTTTTCAAATCGGACCTCGGTTCCTGAGATTATCGCGTTCAAACAAACAAACTCTTCAACTTTATATATTAGTATACTCGTATATGTTATCCATGACATATACATAGTCTATAAATTAATAATTTTTTGAACAGTGAACACTTTGGTCGGTAACAGTTCCCGAAACTGTGTAGATCTAAATAAGATTACTTAGGAAAAAGACCCTTAGGGTTTATAACGTTAGACACACCCCTTACTACATACTTAAATTATAAAACATGAATAAACAAAAAAAATATATATATGGTTCTAGATTTGGCATTTGGTGGTTCAAACGAATTTTTTGGGCTTCCAAGCTGTTGATTGACTTGACTCTTCATGTGGCTGTGAGGCTGTCCTAATTTTTTGGGCATTGCCATACAGTGTGGCAAAATTTAAAAAAACAAAATTCTATTGATTCGCTCTTAGCGATAAGACCGCCCGTTGTAAAATCTTCATATTTATGTTCTGTAACTTTTATGGTGTACTTAATAATGAATATTCATCATCAACAACCTTTTTTTTTATCGTATGAGAGGAGGCCTGTGCCTAGCAGACTCCAGCAGTCCTCTCATACAGAGAAGGATTGAGCGTAATCACCACGCTTGCTCAATGCGGATTGGTGATTTCAGACTTAAAGTCCAGGTTTCCTTTTTTTTTTATTAGTTTTAAACTAGTGCTTGACTGAAACCCCGCCTGATGGTAAGCAGTGATGCAATCGTTGAAGGTAAAACGCACTAGCTTATTAAGCCTATTCACTCAAAAAAACTGAGTGAATAGGAAGGAAGACGGCAGTTGAGCGAGGTGATGCAATGTTTAACCCAACAACACGAACAACGATGCTGCGCCAGAGGATGATCTGGAAACCCTCCACGACCAAACTCCCGACACAACAACATTAGGCACATCGTACCCGGTACACATCGCAACACAACTGCTCAGACCCGTCCTCCGTACGGCTTCACCAGACATCATGCCGGAACACGACGAAGCGCTTGGCGGCAAGAATTTGTCTGGTGGGTGGTAACTTATGCCGGCGGGTGATGTTGTTCACCGAGAGACGTTTTCTTTCCTCGAGATGTTTTCTTTCACCTTATGATACGGACGAAATTTCTCATTTTTCATGTTTTCCTCCTTTGTTTTGTTCTCGTAATCGTACTGACTGTAAAATAATAAAATATTTTTTTTTTTGTTACTCACTACACCTACACTACACTACACTACACCTACCTATATTAAAAATAAGCACAAAAATGAAAAAAAAAAACAACATGTTAATCGAAAAACTTGTTTCCTAATTTTATTATTTAATAAGTTAATAGCGTATAGTGAAAGTAATTAAAAGTTAATGATTTGATTCCCATAAGACTATTCTTTAACAAAAAGCACGGTAACGTCCCAACGAAAGGAGATTTTTTTTTCGTTCCTTATTCAAAAACGAACAGCGCGATTTTATTTTCTTGTCTTAGCCGGGACAGACGAGTGTCTCACAGCTGTATTTCTCAGACTAACAAAAATACATGTAGCTTTCTTTACCCAAACTAAGAGGAAGAAAAAAACATTAACGGTTCTAGATTTGGCCTTTGGTGGTTCAAACAAATTTTTTGGACATCCAAACTGTTGGTTGACTCTTCATGTGGCAAAAGACTCAGCACTAAGTTTTTCTCCAATCTATGAAGAAAAAGAAAGCAGTAGTAAAAAGAAGTACATAAATATTATTTGCCTCTTAGATATAAGTACACCTACATAGAAATACAAATCAAACAACCAGTCACCACATCGCCATATATTATTTCTCCTCGGGTCTGAAACCGTTTTCTCCCTTTTTCTCTCTTTCTATCGAACCAATCTGAACGTCCGACCCACCAATCGACAGATATTCGTCCCTGGTACCATGGAATACTATTTTCAAATTATTAGTATAGTGCGAATTTTTCGCACGAATTAGCTAGTTACCTAGTAATTGGGTTGTGGAGGTCAGATATATTTTCGCTCCATACAAAATACTGGTATTCAGCTGAATTCGGTTAGACTGGAAGGTGAGCCCAACATGCTTGATGACATAGAAATATACTCAGCTAATACATGAACGGCAGTAGGTCAAACTACCCGAAACTGTCAAATATTCTTATTCAACCTTGAGCCTTAATACTTCAGAGCTTTAGTTAAAAATCTAATAAATATACCTGACAGATTGTAGTACCTTGATGTGCTGTCGTCAGTCCACGTGTGTGTGTAAATTATTGGGTTAATTAATTATCATTTGGTCCAAGGCCAAGGTGACTGGTGACTTATTATATCAACCACCTTGTAGAAAAGATATTTATAAGAAAAATGTATTTAATATGTGTATTTTAATTTATAATAACATTCCAAGTAACTTGAAACTGTTGGAGGGTGGTGTTTTTAAAACGAAATTGGTAGAGTGGCTTCAAAAATATTCTTTTTATAGTATTAAGGAATTTTTGGAACATAAAAATTTAAATGTGTAAGGATAATTTGAATAGATATAAATTGTAAGTAAAAAGGAATACATATTGTATAACATCAAACATTTGCACGCTTGCATGCAGGCAGAGTACTATAACTTTTAGGTTTTAAGAACTTACCTTTATAAAAAAATGTATCTCTAGCAAATAACCGTATGATTATGATTAAACGCTGGCGTTATCCGCATTCCCATCTGATGGTAAGCAGTGATGCAATCGTTGATGGTAAAGCACGCTAGTTTATTAAGAACCCTAGCCTTGAAGATACATAAATTGTAGTCTTGATGTATGCGCTCTAAAAGACGAGGCTCTAAAAAAACGGACTTCGTCCAGATTGTAGTGGTGTTAACAACGTAAGGGTGGATACCAGCCTTACGATGGGTCGTCCGCTGGTGGAACGGAGATGGGGGAATTATGTCATGCAATCCAAAATGCACCCTGTAGAACTCCAACAGGCTGGCTACTCTACGCTTTGGAGACAGTTTTAAACTAAGTGATTTATTTGTTAATAACGATTATGCATTGACAATAAGCATAAAATTAGTATTATTTTAATCTTTTAGCGCTCAGTTAGAATTCTTGATGTTTCATCTTGCGTTCATTGAAAAATAATTAAAGAAATTCAAAATAATTTTTGTCATTAAAAAGTACACTTCAGTACAAAACGTTTGAGCCGCTATTTCCCGCTCGTCTGTTCATACACTTATTTTTTTTTTCTTTTTCTTTCTGTTCTGGCAAAGGGTTTTATTGTTTTTTAGCTGGTACATTAAACGTTCAGTTTTTCGGTAGGCGGGCTAGGGGCGGGGTACGTTCAGTACGGTCTGTATGTGGCTCTGTTTGAAATTTTTATATTATTTAGATTTATTTTGTGGATGTCAACTTTTTTTTGGATTTTTTTGTGAGAAAGATAGTTGATTAAATATTCTAGTAATAGTTTTTTAACAATGTTTGGCTAAAATCAGTTGTTAATTAAAACAAAATTATTCTTGCGTAGATGGCGGAGAACTGCTCAGAATCGAGCTTGTTGGCGTGCCTTGGAAGTGGCCTATGTCCAGTAGTGGACGAGTAGAGGCTGATGATGATGATGATGATGATGAGATGGATTCAGTACCTAAAGTATGATTTTGTTTTTTACTTCACAAAATAAAATAAAAAAAACTAACAGGCACGGGCATCGTCATATACTAATGGACATGCCTTAAAGATGAGAATTGTGGCACTCCGAAAGAAAGAGAAAACGATGTTTCGTCTATCTTTATCTCTAAAGAGATAGTGCTAGACCGAAACCATAGGCCATCTAATTCTTTTAAAACCAAAAAAATACTGCAGATTAGATTATACGCGTACGGCATGCCCATTAGTATACCTATGTCTATGGGCACGCGTGCTTGTTGTTAACTTAGTTCTATTTGAGGGTACTAAAATATTTAATACCCACTAAAAGAAAAACCTAAAAACTACCAATATTTTTTTCACATCACTAATTATCGACACGACATCAGCACATCACTACTGCTTGAGGGAGTGTCGCGGCCCGGGGCATCGCATTGTTTCGTCTGTATGTATGACGGACGCCGACATGCATACATACATACAGTTTGTATGGAACCATGGGAAGCGCTTGTTGTGAGTTTTTTGATGAATGTAATGTGAAATTATGGACTGTTCATAAATCATTTAATTTACAAGTTGCTAGCTTATGCTCGCGACTTCTGTTGCGTAAGAAGCGTTGATGTCATTTCTAGTTTGTACTGAACATTGTACCGATATGAATATTGCAGCCTCTGTGGCGTAGTAGTAGCGAACGCGGCCGCTGCGCAAGGAGGCGCGGATTCGATCCCCACGCATTGCAAATATTTGTATGCATGAATATGAATATTTGCACTAGTCTGGTCGTGCCACGGAAAGCACGTTAAGCCGTTGGTCCCGGTTGCCATACGAACATCTAATGGCAGTCGTTAAGAGTTGTTGGAGCCCTCAAAAGTCCAACGATTGGGCTAACTGCAATGCTTCGTAAATCGCCTTCAGGTTGTGAAGGTCAGACGGCAGTCGCTTCACGGAAAATATCAAAGTTTAGCCAAAATCTGCAGTTAGACTGGTAAAGCGGACCTCAGACTCCAAAGCTGAAAAAGCTTCGGATACGACTGGCATTAACGCTGAGATGATGATGATGATTCGCAAGAGTGAAGTCTTTGAAACGATTCCTAGTCCTAGCAAAGATCCTGCCAGGGCTGCGTGTTATTCTAAAGAGATACCATGGGCTTAACCCACAAGCAAGTCTTCTTAAGAGTCGTGGTGGCCTAGTGGTTAAAACACTAGCCTCTCAAGTATGAGTGTGCAGGTTCGATTCCAGGTCAGGCAAGTACCAATGTAACTTTTCTAAAGTTACTTATACTTTCTAAGTATATCTTGGGCACCAATCAGTGATTACAAGGTGAAGGAAAACATCTTGAGGAAACCTGGACTTGAAGTCTGAAATCTCCTACCTGGATTGAGCAAACGTGGCTATTACCTACGCTCAATCCTTCTCTGTATGAGAGGAGACCTCTGCCCAACAGTGGGACGATAAAAAGGTTGATGATGATTGCTTTGAAAGTTCGAAAACTATATATATCGTTTAACTTACAAAAACCACATTGGTTAGTGTGTTACATAATTACCTACTTGGCTTTTTATTCTCTCCAAAAATGAAGTAATAGAACTTGGAAATATTCCCGTTCTACGTATTTAACTAGTGCACATGAGGTGGAAATATTAATATCACGCTGTTGATTTACGAGGCTCAGTTGCGCAAACAGTTTTGCATATCTGCAATCGGGACACTGGCCAGCAAGCCTTTGAATTTGTAACTGAATTCTGAATTTGAAAGATTTGTTTTCGTTGTATCTGTACTTTTTGTAAATAGAATGAATTTGTTGGAACGTTTGAATTTGTTTTTCTTATTTGTGTGTTTAATTTTACTGCAGCAAAATGAACTTTGTCTAAAACTCAACATCATCATCTCCGCGTTTAGTCCCGGTTGCATCCGCGGTTTTCGGGTTGGAGCCCGAGGTCTGCAGACTTTGTCTAAAACTAAATGATGTTTTCAATTTAATGAAATTATGAATGAATAATTTTGGGAATTCTTCTTCTAGTTGGTGCGATTGGAAAACTGAGGTTCTCCAAGGCAACATACTTTCTCCTATTCTGTTTTCTATTTTTATTAATCTTATAACTGCTTAACGTGTCAAATTAATAAATACAACAATATAGTTTAATGCTATTCAATCAGTAACTTTTGCTTGACTTTCTGTAATTCTCCTTATCAGTAAAAGTTAAAATATTCATTCATTTTGAAGGATGTATACCAAAAAGTCCATTACGCCAATAATCACAGGCGCATCTAAACAAGAAAAAGAAAAAACGGTCTCGCGTTCGATTTTTAAAAAGCGCACCAAAAGAGCCGCGGACAATTCCAAATTCAAAAATTTTCCACGGCGCGCGTTCGTATACCGAATAAAAAAGTTAAAGTGCGTTCGATATTAAATATGCAGTGCTGAGAATCGTGTGCTTATCGTTAGTGTTGCGATAGTTACGATTTGATTCGATTTCTAAAATACCTTTTTTTGGGATTTAAGTATGTTAAATACCCTTTCAACTAACTTAAGCAACGGATATATTAATGTATACGTTGCTTAAGTTAAGCAGTGATCAACTGTTTTTGGTGTTAAATCGTCACTTAGCGTTTATCTTCGTTTATCAATAAAACCTATTCCTACTTGTATGTTAAATATATATTTAGTGACTCATTTTGCTATGTTTCGCTGAAATGTTAGCCATTTTATGATACGTACTGTCATTTATTATGAACATAGAAAAAATAATTAACGTTGCTCATTAATTTACTATAGGCCATTTCAGAGTCTAAATAGCATGATCCAAGATTGTGTCTGTACTTTAAAAGAAAGATGTGACCTCTGTGTTTCTTTCTCCTTTCTTCTCAGAGTAGTAAGATAAGAAATCTCAACCTCACCTAAGTAATTTTAAAAATATAATTGACTTGTAAAGTGTTAATACAATCCTACTTACAGTAATAACCCATGAAACTCCTCAATGAAACCCAAAAACATCCGGCATACGATGCAATTTTCATAATAAATCTATGGTCCTAAAAAAAATCGACTAACCACCAAACAACTCGATTCAAATTCGCACCACTACAGCACGCTAACCAAAAAGCAGGGTGTCGGTCTCGAGGCGATTCGATGTAGCGATACGAACCCAGTAATTACAACTTACTGACTATGGCTATTATCAAGTAGCGGAGTGCCTTTCATATATTTTACAAAATGGATGGCCATGTCTCACAGCCACAGCCCGTCTTGTGCGTTGAATATTTATATTGTAGATTTATTGCGAAGAAATATGTTGTGATTTATAGAGGGCTGCGGCGCGGTGTTTGAATTCGGAAGGCCATTTTGAATTTTTTGAAATTTGAATTTGGAAAATTTTACCGAGTGAGTGCTTTTTGACAGGATACAGTAAGTTTCTGTGTTGCCAAGATAAGATATCGAACCTCTTGTTTGACAGAATCATTAGCCTTTTTTTAATAGGATATCGGTCATCTAGGAATTAATATATTGGCATATCTGCAATAGATGTTTTTATATATATTTAAATATATTATAAACTAGCGCTTGACCGCAATCCTGCCTGATGGTAAGCAGTGACGCAATCATTGATGGTAAAGCGCATTAGTTTATTAAGAGCCTATTCACTCTAGCCTTGAAGACACTCAAATTGTAGTCCGACGGAAACACCGCCGCTGGCAAATTGTTCCAGTCCCTCGATGTACGCGGTATAAGGGACTCACACTCCCCAAAATGCATCTTATAGAACACTGAAAGGCTGGCTACTCTACGCCTGTGCTCTAGGCTTTGGAGACCATCTCGAGTTAGATCATGAAACTAAGTTTATTACATATCCTTAAAATTTATTAGCGTCTATAGATATTAGCACTCCTCCTATGTATGAGAGAAGACCTGTGACCAGCAGTGGGATGATAAAAAGGTTGATTATGATGATGACGATACGCTTTTCTCCCTTCTTGAATCTCCCACTCCTCCTTCTTATCTTGAGACTCACTTCCAATATTTATATTCTTCACACACTAAGAATCTGCGGTCTTCTAACAATCTTCTCTCACTCTGTCCTTCAGATACGTCTGACTTTGTTCACTCTTCATTTCATATTCAATCTATTCTTCTGTCCAAATTGTTCCAGTCCCTCGATGTACGCGGTATAAAATAAGAAGCGAAACGCTTCGTCCGGACTATTCAGTGGTTTATATCTGAAGGGTAATTAAATAATATACTACCATTGAAGTTCATTTTGAAAGTTCAACAACATTCATTGCGTTATTTAACTTGTTGAACAGACATATTTTCCTAACATATGAAGCAATACTATGTCAATAATTCAATATTTATTAAAATGATTCAGATTGTATTTTTTTTAACATTGCTCCACGCTAGGAATTTCTCCTGTAGCGTGGGTGCGTTAACAAACAAATAAACTCACTTACACAAAAACCTAGACCCGGAACAAATATTTTGCTCCGTGTAGGAATCGAACCCACGACACGCAGCGCAGCAGTCAACAGGTTAACCACTGCGCTGACCGTGCAGTCAATTCGACATTGATAGGTAATGTAGGCACTAGTGATAATCTAAAGATTGTGTTTTGTGGATGCTTCATTTATTGGAATAATAAATCTCAGAGGAATTCGATGATCGTACCTACTTTCTATGCCCATTGATTAAAAAAAAAAAAAACCTCTCAACCTCTAACGAGCGTGAAAATACAAGACTATATTCAAAAACTTGTACAAAATTAATTAAATCCATTTCGGCTCCATCAGCTCAGTCTTGATTGATTTTTATTACACCAATGCTTCAAACTGACCGATGAATTAAATATGAATGAATTAAGGGCTCACCTGCTTTCGTAAGTTGAAATCACTGACGGAAATTGACGTTCGGATCAGTAGTTTTGAAGATGATGTCTACATGCAAACTAACAAATCTTACCTCTTTAGTATTCATCATCATCATCAACCTTTTTTATCGTCCCACTGCTGGGCATAGGTCTCCCCTCATACAGAGAAGAATTGAGCGTTATCACCACGCTTGCTCAATGCGGGTTGGCGGTTTTCTCAAGATGTTTTTCTTCACCTTGTAATCAGTCATTGGTGTCCAAGATACAATTAGATATATATATATATATATACAATATGTAAAGAAAACCCTGTCCGACCCGTAAGGATAATAAAGGTTCTTAGATAAACACTTGACCAAATATAATATAAAATTTTACGTAATCATCATAGTAACACTAATGAATTTTGAAATAATCCTTTTTTCCCGAGAATGAATTCCAATTTCCCCGAAATTTGGTAATTTTTATAAAAGTGACAACACCGGTATTATTATAAGCGAATAGCGACGCGACCACGTCACAGGTGCCGCGTGCCCTGCCCCCCGCCGCCCGCGGAATGGGGTTGCTTACCGCACATATATTAAGTTACCTCTTTTTGCAAAATAATATTTATTTTTTTAGGGGAATTTTTTTTGAAAGTTTTGCCTGTCTTTCTGGGCATTAGTAGAATCAGTTATCGATACCTAACAATGCCTTCACGGATCGGACAGGGTTTTCTTTACATATTGTATATATATATATATATATATATATATATAATATAACGTAAATGACGCAATGTATGTTGTTGAACTGTCAAAATGAAACCCATTGCTACTGATAGTGTGTTACGGAATTACCCTGCAGGAATGGTTCCAAAAAGGTTCGCATTATAACCTCCCTTTTTTTCCACAGAAAAATGCGGCTTATCAGACGACCCTGGACTCCGCGTGAACGGGAAAGGAAAGAAGATGAGGAAACCTCGCACGATATATTCCAGTCTTCAGCTTCAGCAACTAAACAGGAGGTTTCAACGGACGCAGTACCTCGCCCTCCCTGAGAGGGCGGAACTTGCTGCCAGTTTGGGCCTCACTCAGACTCAGGTAGGTGGTTTGTGGTTACCGGCGTTTTTGAAAGAGAAAAGAAGATGGACCAAAAATGTTTGAAATTCATCTCTTAGACCAAAAAAAAAACGGTTACGGTTCGACTTCGGTTCGGTTTCGGAACGGTTTATAAAAATTATAAAGAATAGAAATTAAAAATTGATTTTGAATTAAATAAAATAAGACTGATAACACAATGTAAATCACAATGATTTTACACGGATACTAAGCATCTATCGACGGCTTCGTATTTTGTTTGCTATTAAGGAAGTCATCCACTTAACCATATTTTCATTCAAAAGAAGAAAACTATAAAATTAAATAATTAAATAACTTTATTGACACAGAAAACCTCAGTAGCAAATAAGTACGGACGACAGCAGATGAAGCTACCTGAAATTGCCAACTATTCCCAATCAACCTTGAACTTTAATACTTTAGCTGTGAAGTTAAAAATCGAATAAATTGACAGATTTTAGTAGCTTTATGTGCTGTCGCCTGTACTTTTCATATAGGCCACCGCATTCAATTTGGAAAAATAAAGGTTGTATAAATAGTGAAAAACCTTGCCTCATAAACTAGGGGGAGCTGGAGCGGGAGGGCGTGTCAGACTTTTGCTGACTAAAACCCACCCGTGTTCCTTCACCTGCCTGTGCACCAGGGCCACGGTTTCTTTTTTAACCAACCCGCAACCCTGACCCAGAAGCATCGGTCTTCGTGGACCCCGTCACGGTGTGCTGACATCTCTTTGAGGCGCGCGTGAAATACAACGCGCCGTCGACCCGGGCTTGGTCCTTACCGGGCGGCGAGCTGCCCACTGCTCGCCGCCTGCAAGCCAGCGCCTACGGTGGCCGGAGTTCGATGTTCTCTCTCGACCAGGGCAAACTAGGCTGACCCTGTGACGATTCTGTGTGTGTTTTATTATTTGAAAAGCCACGTCCTGTTAATTAGGAAATGCAGCTAATGGGACCAGCCCCTTAATCGGCGAACACAATGTTGTCAAATGATTGCGACTAGTTGGGATCGTTTGAACCGAACGGACCAACGGGCGGTCCAAACGATCACAACTGATCCCAACCAATCGCTATCATTTGACATTTCTCTGGTTCCATTCCTCACTACTCACTTCAATATCTTAAAAACGAATAATCTAAACACAATATTAAAACAGTCAGTTGCAACACTTAACTATTCCTTAAACAAAAAGTTTTTTTTACATAAAAAATATTAGAATCTAAAAAAAATCCCCACACGTCCCCGCCATTGTAATTATGTCACAAACCTAGCAATTATCTACCAGTGTGTACATTCACTTCATTTTTTATCTACAAATCAGTGTGCATCAAAAAATAGACCTTACGTCTGTTAGAATAAAATACAAAATCACTAGGCTACATGTTCAACTTGTTTTAGTAACGTATAATTAAAAGACAAGGAGTTTTTTTTTTAAATATCTGTCACAGATAACGCACTGCTGCCTCTAAGTAGTAATTTCATTGTGAATAGTCTATGGTTTTTTTTTTACGAAACCAACTGCTTGGTAATTTTTTTCTACTTTCGATCGACAGTAAGTATTAATTTACATTTGCATTGAATTAGTTGAAGGAATTGAAAAAACATCATATCAGTTGGCCCTTTTAATTGCGTAGGTAGGTACTGCTACTAAAAAGGGCAACTGAAACTGTAAAGTTGTCCCAATGAATTTTGAACCTTAAGTAATTCTTTAAAGACAAAGTTGGAAATCTTTTAAAGAAATTTGACAGCTTTAGTAGCTTGGTCTGCTGGTGTCTTTACAGATGTAGTAAAATAGTTAAACACAATACTTTTTTTTTTATTTTTCTAGACGATTTTCTTTACAAAAAGAATTTCCAAAATTGTTTTGTAGATTGACAAGAGATTACGCCCAATATCCTTAGAAAGTTTAGCTCTACAAAATATTTATATTTATTTAACCAGTGGACACACAGTTTTTTTTTTATAAGTACATAATTATAATTATAAACTAGCGCTTGACGCAATCTCGCCTGATGGTAAGCAGTCATTCAATTGTTGATGGTGAAGCGTGCTAATTTATTAAGAGCCTGTTATTCAAAAAAACTGAGTTAATAGGGAGGAAGACGACAGTTAAGCGAGGTGATGCAATGTTAAACCCAACAACACTACCAACGATGCTGCTGCAGAGTGAGATTGATCAGGAGACCCTCCACGACCAAACTCCCGACACAACAACATTTGGTGCATCGTAACCGGTAGATATCGCAACACAATTGCTCAGACCCGTCGTCATACCCGTCGTAACACGACGAATCTGGTCTTTGTCTGGTGGGTGGTAACTTCTGCCGGCAGCCGATATTATGGCCTACCACCTAACTGACCTACTACCTAATGTTCCCACTCCTGGGACTCAGGCTTCCTCTCGATGAGAGTCGGGCCGTAATCACGCTGGCCCAGTGCGGTTTGGTTGAAGTCATATGTCTTCGAAGCTTTGCTTCTAGGACTTGACGGTTACCACACTATATTTTCCTTCACCGTTTTGAGGGCAGTGGTGATGAAATAATTTACACAAAGTAAAGTGCCTGACGGGGTTCGAATTCGAACCATCGACCTACAAACTTGTAAGTCGCGACGATACCACTACGCCACCTCTGCTCTGAAAAATATTAAATGTTTACGTAATTCGACAAATTAACTTTCCGTTTTCTATTGATTTCATTTAATTTTACTCGAATAGTTCAAATAACCGCTAGATGCGGTAGAAGCAGGACCGTCGCGGAGATCCTTGGGAGACGCCTATGTCCAGCAGTGGATGTCTTTCGGCTGAAATGATGATGATGATGAGATTCGCGTCCTAGCGAATGTCCGGCGGTACTTCACACCGGGGCAGCTTCTAAATTTGTACAAAGTACAGGTCCGTTCGTGTGTGGAGTACTGCAGCCATATTTGGGCTGGTGCTGCGAAATGTCACCTGGCTACTTTGGATTCAGTGGAGAGGCGTGCGAAGAGGCTAATTGGTGACCCTGATTTAACTCGAGACAGTCTCCAAAGCCTAGAGCACAGGCGTAGAGTAGCCAGCCTTTCGGTGTTCTATAGGATGCATTTTGGGGAGTGCGCGAGGGAATTGCATGATTTAATTCCCCCGTCGTACGGCGAGTTTCCACCCTTACGTTGTTAACACTACTACGATCCGGACGAAGCTTTTCGCCTCCTCCTTTATACCGCGTACATCAAGGGACTGGAACAACTTGCCGGCGGCGGTGTTTCCGTCGTACTACAATTTGAGTGTCTTCAAGGCTACAGTGAATAGGCTCTTAATAAACTAGCACGCTTTACTATCAACGATCGCATCGCTGCTTACCATCAGGCGGGATTGCGGTCAAGCGCTGGTTTATAAATAATAAAAAAAAAACAATAGTTTTTTACTAATCTTCAACTATATCCGATAATCCTGCACCCTAATTGCGTAACCCAATTACTAGCAATTGGAATCATTTTATTACTAATCCATGGCTCCATATATTCGAAAATGTATCTGCTCAACAACGTAAATAACGCAATGTATATTGTTGAACTGTCAAAACGGTAACCCATTGCTACTGATAGTGTATTACACAATTACCCTGCTGGTTACCTATCTCCTTTGGTGTGTATACATTTTCTTATCTATCTCATTTCCTATACCTTCCCAATAAAAGTCATTACGACCATTGAGCCTTCTTACCACAATCAAACCGCGCCTATCATTATTTAAAAAAAAAAACATGCACCATAGACAAATGCATGCGTTCGGAAATCATATTCCGATTGGTCTCGTTCGGAAATTGATTCGTCATGTGTCACCGTACGGAATGAATAATCGTGGTCTGAACCCAGCTTGATATAGACTACGCAATATGTAGACACGGCCTTAGTTTTACTGCACCATTCGTTCGTTCGTTCGTTCGTTGATCATAGAAATGGAATGAAATGAAATAGATATTTTTTTTTCGATCTTCGCGCATTTCAAGTATTTGTATGTATGAATATGAAAATTATAACTGGTCTGGTCGTGCCTCGGAAAGCACGTTAAGCCGTTGGTCCCGGCTGCCATACGAACATCTAATGGCAGTCTTTATGGGTTGTTGGAGCCCTCAAAAGTCCAACAATTGGTCTAACTGCAATGCTTCGATATCGCCTTCAAGTTGTGGAGGTCAGACGGCAGTCGCTTCACGGAAATTATCGAAGTTTAGCCAAAATCAGCAGTTAGACTAATAAAGCGGACCCCAGACTCCAAAGCTGAAAAAGCTTCGGTAGCGATTGGGATGATGATGATGATGAGTTGGGACACAGGCCTCCTCCCGGTGAGAGGGTGTGGGTCGTAATCTACCACGTTGTTTTTTTTATATGATGTTGTAACCAACGATTTCATTAAACATTCTCTGAAAAAATCAAACTACAAGTCAACTCAACTTCCTATTTGAAGTTGAGTTGACTTGTAGTTTGATTTTTACTATGCTATAAAACAAGGTTTATTTTCAGATCCAGGTTTAAATCATAGATCCATTTTTAAATTTCGAACATTTAATCCGACAATGTTAACATTTTATTTACTAGTTGTGAATTTTGTATTATGTATCCAAATGAGCAGATTGTTGTAATAAAATTCAAAATATGGCGCAAACTTATAAGCTGGGGGCTTAAAGTTCAAATTTATTTTAAAATAGAACCGAAAATATATATTTCAATTACATTTATTACAGGCACTTTTGGATGTGTTGTTTTTAAGATGTTGACCAATCAAAAAGATGAAATGATATGCCAACGAACTGGCAGGTAAAAACTAGTAGGTGCTTTTAAAAAATTCTCCCTGCATTCAGCCATTTGACTATTTTTAATCTACATTGTGACGTCACTGTCCTGTCTATTCATTCCTAAGTTAACTTTAACGGTATAAAAAGTAAGAGCCAAGTTAATTTTATTATAATTTAATATTTCTCAGTTATTGTCTGTGGGCCGCACTTTGATGAACCCCGCGTCGATATAGGGCTGTGCGCTAATCGAATTGATCGAGTTTGTCGATAATTTTGTCGATGTGAACGTTTTACAAATGATGTTCGTATTTCAATTTAAAAAACTGTCGATGTTAATGGAATTGCAAATGCCACAAATTAATGTGTTTTAAAAATAAATAAGAATAGATATGTACCTGTAATACTTTATTTTAACTGTTTTATTACAAATGAAATGTGTGCAAATGAATGTTGTACATTCATTTGCACACATTTCAAAATACAAACAATTCTTGTTTTATTATTGCTACAACAAAACTGTTCTTTATTTTGAATATTTTGTGATTGATTATTGATAATTTGCATAATTGAAGAAAAACATGTCTTGAGATTGCATCTTTAATAAAATATTTATATGCTGCTATTTAAAATATTTAAATTGCTGGTGATGACATGAAATGATACTTTTTTTTTTTATTTAGATGTAACTACAAACCGCGTCAATATAAAACCTATTAATAAGAAATATACAAATTTTACAACCAATATTGCAGCCCAAAATGCTGTTCACAGATTAAATGTGTTAAGGATGTTATCTCTGGAATATTTATAATAAATTTCATTTTATCGGTAAATTCGGCAAACCGATACATTTTCCTATCCCAACCCTACAGGCTATTCGATTCGTATCGACATTAAAACAAAAAAGTAGGAATTGAACCCCATACTATTCCGGTCTATAGAACAAAAACGAAACAATCTAATCACAGATTGCATTACTTAGAACATAATTACCTTTTACTTTTACGGGTTGAGCGATTTTCCACCTTATTCCTTTTGAAATAGAGTGTTATGGGACTGTAAATGTAAGTTGGTGCCTGGAGTTTTTGTCAATGGTAATAAATCATTGCATTTGTCTTTAGGTGCTGGCGATGTTCTATTGTTTCATAAGCTGAGCATTTTTCTTATTAGCTGCCGTGTGGTGTTCACTTTTTAAAATAAACTTCAGTTATGATTAGTCTTTTATTAAGATTATAGGTGACAAGACAGCAATGATTAATTACAGTTTTGATGTAAATTGGTTCAAAAAATTACTTTTAGATGTGCAGCTTAGCATGAATTTTTTTGTTTTTTTAAAGTTAGTAAGACATTTTATTGTCAATAAGACGTCAATAATTCTATCCAACTCTCTAATTAAGTCATTCAGCATGTCTACCTACACTTAATTGAAAGATATTGCTAATTCATTACATATTGCTGAAAACGCATACGCAATTAATGATAAAGAACTAATATTTTAAAAAACGACAGTCATTGCTACTATTAGTGAATTATTGGCAATGCTGCTTTGTGATTTGAGCATTGTTGCTTTTTAATTGGCGAATTTTGAAATGTTGGAGTCTTGCAAAGACATATAAATAATCAACTAAAAGAAATGACATAAAAGAAGAACAGTTCTTAGACGAATTCAGGTGAAGGAGAACTCAGAAACTCAACAATAATAAGAAACGAAGTTTTTAATTACTGTTATGCAATGGGATTAAGCTCAGAGTTTTTATCGATTACATTGTCTTGCCTTGTAACGATTAAAAAAAGGAGAAAAAAATAATTAATGATTGATCGGAGGCGAGTTGAAGATGCATTTTTTATTTTCAAATAACGTACGGGGCTTTAAAGGGTAACTTAGCAACAATAACGTACAGACTTTCTAGTTACTAAGTTGCATTTTTATTGAGTTGTAGAAATAACTTGAAGTAAAAGAACAACCTTTTTGATATAGATAACATTTTATGTTTGCAGTATTCTCCGAAAAATTAGGCAGAGATCTAGTAAAACCGATTTTGATCCATATTTTTAAGTCCGATGTAATGAGAAGTAAACCCGTTGTTATCAACTGAACATAAATCCTATCTCCAAGCTGTTGCTGAGAAAAACTCAACAGAGCAATCTCAACGTCCTCTACAGCCTGACTTGACCCACTTCTAATAGGCTTCTCTTTTCTTGTATCTGCCTCATCCATGTTTTTGCCGCGATGGCAACAATGACATCTCGTCTTCCATTCCTTGAAAGCTGCTCTGTCACAGCCTTCCTCCACCACCACCAAAACAATCTAGGTAAAGACATTAACAGATATTATAGAGAACAAAAAAACAAGAAAATAAAGATATGTATTCACCACAAACTATTACAAAACCGTACGATGTGGGACAGCTTGATTAAAAATTACTCAATGCAATGTTTTACACAATAAACTCAGATGCGTACAATATTGTACAATGAGCGTAACATCGATTCTCATGTCTGAACAGAATTTTGTACGGTTCTTTCGTTAAATTGTAATTAAACGAAATTAATCGACAGTTTCGGTTTCAACGTGGATGGCGCTGCACTAGTGTTTTGGTCTATGTGCTTAAAAAAAAAGTTTGTTGACGGATTTGAATAAAGAATATATTAGCGCGTAAAGCAATGACATTGTTGTGTTCTTATTTTGAAAATCGTTGACACTTATTTTAGTAATTTGAAACGTTCAAAATCTGTAACACAACCAAATATCAAAAACTTGGCTAAATATAGGGAAATTCGAGGGTTTTTTAACAGATTGAGTCTGAGGTCAGACTGTGAAAGTTCTTAAAATAACGGACATGGCTCCTCTGTTTTTAATTAAGATTAAATTCTTTGATTGTAATCGTTTTAAATTAATTGCACGAAATTCTTACTATTGCGAAGTAAACTCAGGCTATGGGAATCTACAGCTGGATATTTCCAGCTGTTGATATTCAAGCCTCTTTCAGGTTGCGTCACAACACTGTGCCCTCGGCTTTCAGCGTCTTTTCTATTCTTCCAACTTTTTAAAACCGTTGATCCCTCTACCTGAGGACAGAGGAGAGTTATTCCTATTTTGATTTTCGGCCTTTGGGCTATTCATCACTGGTGATCAAGCAATGAATTTCGTATTTTTTACACTTGGCAACATCAAAGTGTCCTCACACTGTGAGAATATTATTACCTAGATATCTGACATTCCAGTAAAACCCATAAGCAAGAACACGGAAATTAAAGAAAATAAGGCATTGCACACACAACGCAGTCGTACTGACAGGTCGGCTTGACGTAAAAAATCCCATCTGATCACAGCGCGTCAAACAAAATGATGATGGATGTGGGGAGTTAATTTGATACTACGGTGTGGTGTGACGAATTTACAAACTGTGTTATGTTTCATTGCAGTACTTCTTCTTGTACCTATTCCTTTTTGAATGTAATTATTTAAGTTTCTATTGGTTCATGTTTTTGCTGTAGGTTGTATCATGGAGGTGAGTATTCCAAATTCGAAATTGAGCGTGGCGGGCATTTGAAATTGGAATAGGTGTTCGTTTCTTTATATTTGGTTAAGGATTTGTTTTATAATGTAATATAATAAAATAAAAAAAATGCGATCCTCGTTCTAAGATGGAATAAGTAACACTAGTTCCTGCCTGCTACTGGGTTTAAAAAAATCACTTTGCAGTGACTGTCCGAGCTGTATGAATGTTCTGTCTAACTTTTTTCTTTGTGTCGGCTTCTAGAGTCTTAGCGTTGTACCGAAAAGCTAAAAGCGTTAATTAGGATATCAAATGCAAAAATATTTTTTCAAGCTCGATTGGTACTTCTAAAGATTCATCGTCAACAGCTTATTGCAGTCCACTGTTGGACATATGCCTCTCCTATGTCATGCCATTCAACCTGATATTTGGCAACTCTCATCCATTCTGCAAAGATCTTCGCTCCACTGATGGGCAAAAGAAGCTGAAGCTCCAGAGATTAGAGCTTACAAAAGAAACAAATTTTTCAGATGGGAATTAAGATTACCCCTAGTTAATTTAAAATAATTAATAATTATTATAAATCTCGGAGTTAATTAATGTGAAGGTTGAAATTGCTTTGCATTCGCAAGTTTGACAATATTAGGTTCGGTTTCACTCAACGCGCATCTCATGTCAAGCTCAACATTCAGACGGTATCTGGCTTTTGTGTGATTGTGGCGGTTTTCCATCCTGTGTTACCCCCCTAGAATCTCCGTTTTACCCCTGCGGGGGTAATTACCCCAGGTTAGGAACCACTGTACCTATTAGTAGGTATATGAATGAGTTACAATTTAAGAATGCAAATAGATTAATTATTACCTTATTATATCACAAGCCCCTTCATTTAATTTCCATTTATTCTGTGATAGGAAATTGTTTATTTTGCTCTAACTCAAAGAAAAGTGCGTTAGCAAAGTTGATAGCGGAGCTAACAGCTAGCATTTAGTGAAATGGATTTTTTAATAGAAAACCAATAATTTCATTAGCAAGAACTTTTTTATCCTTCATAAAAACTAGTTTTTCTATTTCAAGATAAGTAACTTTTTCTAGACTAAGATTATGATTATTTCTATAAAAGAAGGTGTTAAATAATTGGTATGACATTTCAGGTTAACGGATCTGCCAGCGAGAAAAGTTCAGTTTGCATTATTAACTTATTATCTATGGTTAAACAAACAAGGTGTAATAATTATTTTAATTTTAGCTATTAAAATATGAAAGACAATTATTTTTTTATGATATTTATTCTTATATCGAAGCATTAGAGAGAATAACAAAACTCTTTCGCAATGACTAACGCCTTAGAAAAAAAAAAAAGATACGCGAAGTCTTTGATGGAAAATCCCATGTTGTATGAGTCCGCAGATTTGATTTTAGAACGTCAATGTCAATAATATTTCATTTTTCGTTTTCTACAACCTCACCACGTAGCCTTATTCCTTACGACCAGCACTTCCAAAGAATTCTATTTACAAAAATACATAACGTGTCTTAGAACTCGCCGAGTCACTATCTCAAACGATAAGAACGATGACTTACGCATTTCGTGTACCACCTCTGATTGGCTGTCAAAGTCGACCCGACGACCAATAGCGGCTCGTCAAATGTCATGACTATGCGGTTTCAGAACAATTGTTCGAAAAAAGAACGTGCTTCCGTTAAAGTGGCAAGGCTTCTGTTTTTTTTTTTTTATTGAAGTTGTCTATGGAGTCTTTTGTCTGTGGCCGAAAGATAGTGTTTCTTTTGTTGTCTGTGGTAATAAATATGTAGTGGAGAATGATTTGATTGGTATTGTCTTAATGTACAAACGGTATTGAAGCTTTTTTGTAAGAGATTTTTAAAAGTAATTCGTGTCGGCACACCTACATTTTAATTTAATTTTAGAAATAAGCAATACCGTTTTTGCAAACCACCATTCTAAAAGGAGCAATGTTCTCCTGTATTCTAACAAGACTTACTGTTTTCACCAATCCTTTCACCAAGCAACGTCAGCTCCTTTAACTGTATCTTACAATACTAGACCAGGCAATTTATCTTAACACCTGCTTTGGCCGTGAGGTGTTCTGAAAAATATCTTATGGGAATGTACTACACATAATAAAAAGTAATGTAATCCAGCTAAGAAACTATAAATAAATATACAATATGTAAAGAAAACCCTGTCCGATCCGTGAAGGTATTGTTAGGTATCGATAACCGATTCTACTAATGCCCACAAAGACAGGCTAAACTTAAAAAAAAAATCCTCCTAAAAAAAATAATATTATTTCGCAAAAAAAGGTAACTTAATACATGTGCGATAAGCAACCCCTTCTGCGGGCACGCGGCACCTGTGACGTGGTCGCGTCGCTATTCGCTTATAATAATACCGGTGTTGCCACTTTTTTTAAATTACCAAATTTCCGGGAAATTGGAATTAATTCCCGGGAAAAAAGGATTACTTCAAAATTCATTAGTATTGTTACTGTGATGATTATGTAAAATTTTATATTATATTTGGTCATGTGTTTACCTAACCTTTATTATCCTTATGGGTCGGACAGGGTTTTCTTTACATATTGTATACGGACGAATCACACAGATTGAGCTAGCCCCAAAGCAAGTTCGAGACTTGTGTTATGGGATACTAGCTAGGCCCAAAGTAAGTTCGAGACTTGTGTTATGGGATACTAACTCAACGATACTATATTTATAATAGATAAATATATAGATAAACATCCAAGACTCGGGCCAATCAGGAAAATATCCGTTTTTCCATCATGACCTGGCCGGGGATCGAACCTGGGGCATCCACGTCGCAGGCAGGCGTGTTGACCGCTGCCCCACGGAGGACGACAAACACTCTGTTGGCCAAATTTCATCCAAATACATTCAGCCGTTTTTGCGTGAAAGAGTAACAAACATCCAAATATAAAATCTTTCATTTTTAAAATCTTATTAGCTTCCACCTGCGGTTTTACCCATGATATTCCTATTATGCATTAGCTCACTATTTATGCATGATAGTCCTTCCCTTAGTCTATATCCCGTTCTCCAATGTTATCATTTTTTCAGTTTAAAAATATAATAATTCTTACTACAATATCGACGCTTGAAAGGCAATCATATCTAAGCGACAAAGATTCGTAAATTGGGTTATATACAGCAAACGACGCAGAAAAATCTGGCGGTTCGTATGGTGTATATAACTCAATTTACGAATTTTTGCCGCTTAGATATGATTGCCTTTTAAGCGTCGAGATATGTATACTTAATATATAAAGCTGAAGAGTTTGTTTGTTTGTTTGAACACATTCATCTCTCAACTAGTAGTCCAATTTGAAAAATTCTTTTTGCGTTGGATAGCGGCTATATAACATCACGCTGCGACTAAAGATGGGCGGGTGGGTAAAAAATGGGTAGGTAAAAATTGGTAAAAAAGGGTAGAATAGGTAAAAATTAAAAAATACCCATTTTTACCGGGTATTTATAATAAATACCGGGTATAAAATGAATTGTTATTTAATTGGCTTCGTCATCAATACTACGATCAGGTACTGGAATGCTTTGGGGTCCTACCACCATCTTTGGGACCCAAGTTAACCCCACCTGCCTGACGGTGCACCCGCTGACTTACGAATGGGGTGCTGACGCCAGTTTTCCCTTCGGAGCTGAGTGGTCTGACAACAGTCGCACTCGTAAAAGCAAAACAAGCCAAACTATTATGAATAGGAAAGGAAGAAATGCACGTGACACAGTTAGGGCGCCGCCGCAAACGACGCGCAGGAGCTACGCCCGACTCCTGTGATCTGTGGGCTAGGTCTAACGTGTCAGAGGCGGATACGGCTGAAGAAGCGAGCCAAAACCAGGAAAATCCGTTGTGCTTTTCCTGGTGTGGTGACGCCGAAAGTATGCTGTTCTGGATCCAGCTCGAAGGACAGTTTCACGGGATACCGTTATCCCAGCAAGTGGTTCTTGGTGGAGATTTGAACAGTCATGTGGGTGAGAAGAGTGTCGGGCTTGAGCGTATTCACGGCGGCTTTGGGTACGGCGGCCGCACCGCAGAAGGAAACAACATTCTCCAAACGTGTGTAGCCGCTAACCTTGCAATCGTGACTTCAAAAACTTCGAACTTCAAAAAGAAGCAGGAGCACATTGTAACCTTTCGCAGCGGGCGAAGCGCTACCCGAATAGACTTTCTACCGACTAGGAGACACCACATCGGCAAAGCAGCCAACTGCAAAGTCATAGCCGGTGAGAGTCTCACTGGACAATACCGCCTCCTTGTCATAGATCTCTGCGTAACGGCCCATCGTAGACGTGTAGAGCACTGCCGGCACCAGATTTGGTGGCGACTGCTTGATGAAATAAGTCCTAGGAGTTCGCATCGGTTATTAGAGACAAGTGCGCTGGACCGATGAAGAATATGTCCAAGACCATTGGGGCAGGATCCAGGCAGCTATTATTGGGGCGGCGCGGGTGGTGCTCGGAGTCTCTAAGGGCGGCCGCAAACGTGAAAAGGAAACCTGGTGGTGGGACGACACAGTCCAGAGGAAGACTAGGGTGAAGAAAGCCCTCTTTAAAACGTGGCATCCAGATCGCGACGCATATAAGGTTGTCAAACGTGCCACTAAAAGAGTTATAGCCAGAGCCAGAGCCAGACCACTTTCAAGCGCTTTACGAGAAGTAGGAATCATTTGAGGGGCAAAAGATCTTTTCCAAATTGGCATGTTCCAGGGTCAAAGCGGCATAGGATATATCCAAGTGCCGTTGTGTAAAAGACCCTACTGGCAACCTGCTATGCAAAGACCTCACGGTGAAGGAGAGATGGCGCTTGTACTTCCACGAGCTGCTGAATAAGCAGCACTAAGAGGTGCAGACACCGAAATTCATTCCAAATCTTGAATTAGTGCCCGCGATAACGCCCGAGGAAGTCCAAACGACTTTTCGGCAAATCGGAAAGCTGTCGGAACTGACGGAGTCCCTATTGAGGCCTGAAAGGCGATGGGTCCTCGCGATGCGGGCATGTTAACTAACCTTCTGAACCGCGTGTTCCTGATCGGGAAAATTTCAAGCCAATGGGGACTGAGTATTATTACTCCAGTCTTCAAAGGCAAGAGCTCGGTACACACCCTGAAGAATTTTGAGAGGATTATAGACTCTCAGATTCGGCAGGAGTATGCTGTCTTGGAAGTGTCAATATGGGTTTCGTCCAGGGTACGGAACCATGGATTCTATATTAACACTAAGGTTCACCATGGAGAGATACAGATTGAAGAACACGCCTCTATATAATGCTCTTTCTATGTAGAAAGAGCATATGCAGTCCCCGTACAGGCCTCAGCATCCATGATCCACCTCCCTGGTTGCTCATGTATGCTGAGGCGATATCCTCACTGTGACTGTCCCCTGTCCGCATCGCGCTGGCTGACCCGGACAGTTGGAGCGGCGTGTGAATTAGGCGGCTGACCTGTCCCACCGGACCGCACCCACAGTGGCGGGCCAGCATCAATGGAAGATTGCGGAAGCAGTTTTCGTTCTCGCAACCCCCCGGTGTAGGTGTGAGATGAAACACTGGGGTGGTTTTCAATCATTAAGATTCCGACAGACCCGTCGCCCGCCCCAGGGTGGCGGACATCGCATGAGGATGTTCCACCCCGGAAACAAAAAAAAAAAGGATTTCGGGGCGGCGCCGGAGCCGGGCGGGCATCGAAGACCCGTTCTCAAAACTAGCGGGCAGATCGCGCGTCACTATAGCCGCGTAGTATTGTGTTCACGATTGTGTCGACGAGATATTTGTTTTTATTCGCGAAAGAAATGTTTGAACAATGGCGGCAACAACTTTTTGATTCAAATTTATTCCTAACGTTCGATCACCGCTTGACTTTAAGTACACCGCTCGCTGCCCGCCCGCTGCCCGCAAGATTCGAGCGCGAGAAGTACACCGCTCGCTGCCCGCCACCGCCCCGATGTGCCGCGCCGCTGTTTTCGAGAACCGGTCCGATTGATTTAACGCATAAGATCCTGCCGCTCACTAGCCGCCGCCGCCGCAACGCTGCCCGCAAGATTCGAGGCAGAGGCCTAAAAAGAAACCGTGGCCCTGGCGCACAGGCACACACAGGCACAGGCCTAGAGCGGGAGAGGTCATTTGACGATTTCTCATCCAGAACAAAAAAATGGTAGTAGGCTATTTGACAGTATTCATTTTTTTGGGATTTTTTGCTTTAATTGCATAAAATGAGGGTTCTTTGTCATTTACAGGAGTTTTAATAAAAAAGGCAATAAATGAGTTTGAGTTTGAAAATAATAACAATTAATACATACAAAACACAAAAATATGTTTAGCTTTTTGTTTCTCGCGCCACACATTGTGAAACGATCCGGATTGGCTAATGTCGCGATGACGTCATACGCGCATCAACGCTTGTTTACGGCAAACTTATAAACTGTTTTTTGGGGGTTTTTATCGATTTATTTGTACAACCCGGTACAGCACACCACTTGTAAACCATTTTATTAAATAACAACAACAAATAATAAATAAAAACAAACACCACTGAGAACCGAAAACTTAAACTTGAAAATTTGAATTTTGAATTTTTATTTGCATATTTCTTACGAAATACGTATTTAAAATTAAAAAAAAATACTTTCGGTGAACTTCTTAACCGCAACCAAGTAATTCGAGATAAAAATTATAAATCTGTCAAATAGCCTGTTCCGTAGTGGCAGCCCGTGTAATTCAGATTTTGTCGAATTTTTTGCAATTTACTGGTCAGTGTCAGGTTGTAACTTGATCAAAATATGATCTGCGATAATAATAACGATGTAACTACGGATCTACACTAAATTAAACTGATTATAATTTTTACCCGGTAAAAATTAAAATTGGGTGGGTAAAAATAGGTATAAATGGGTATTTACCCATAGTTCGGGTTTTTACCGGGTAAATGCCCATCTCTAGCTGCGACCAATCGGAGCGGAGCATAACTAACTCCACGCGAACGAAGTCGCTGGCGGCCGCTAGTTATAAATATGCAAGTTGGTTTGTTTGGCCCGCTTTTACCCAAAAACTACTTAACAGATTTGGATGAAATTTGGCATATAGATAGTTTATAACCAGGAATAACACATAGGATACTTTTTATCCAGATATTCCCACGGGATCGAATAATAAGTATAAAGTGTAAAAAAACAATTAGGTAACTGTAAGGATATAATTTTAAACCGACTTCAAAAAAAGGCGGAGGCTCTCAATTCGTCGTATTCTTTTTTTTTATGTATGTTCATCGATTACTCTAAGACGCCTGGACCGATTTGCAAAATTCTTTTTTGTTTGAAAGGGTACACTTTCCAGGTGGTCCCATAGTCACCAGGTCAGGATCTGATGATGGAAGACGAAAGAAAAAATCAAGGGAACTTTAAAAAAATGTAAGGGAGCCTGTGTAGATTTTAATTTTCTGGACCTCTAAAAAATGGGATAGACGCCTACTGCGGCGGATAGAAGGGTTATCATGAAATAGCTTCTAGTGCTTTTATAAGTATTTTCATTAAGTATTTTTTGTATAGGTAGCCTCCGTGGAGTAGCGGTAGCGAACGCGACCGTTGCGCAAGGAGGTGCGGGTTCGATCCCCACACAATGCAAATATTTGTATGCATGAATATGAATATTTGCACTGGTCTGGTCGTGCCTCGGAAAGCACGTTAAGCCGTGGGTTGTTGGAGTCCTCAAAAGTCTAACAATTGGTCTAACTGCAATGCTTCGTTATCGCGTTCGGGTTGTGGAGGTCAGATGGCAGTCGCTTCACGGAAAATATCGAAGTTTAGCCAAAATCAGCAGTTAGAATGGTAAAGCGGACCCCAGACTCCAAAGCTGAAAAGCTACGGATGCGAATGGGATTAACGATGATGATTTTTTGTATAGGTAGGTAGTACCTACTTATTAGATGTCTACTTCTGAAGGGAATTATGCACATGCACCGTTTATACCTACGATGACCGTCAATCAATCAGACATATCCGGAATGACCATGGCATCTATTTTCAAAATGGCTGCTCCCAATGATCTTTACCCATCGTATCTTTATTTAAAGCAATTAAAACACCATTGAACCCATTGCGACCAATTGTCATCAATTGGTAAACGATTTTCCAATTAATTTAATTGTTGAGTTCTTTTTTTAAAGTTTTTCTACTGGCCTATATTTTAGTTGACTAATTATGATTGAGTTGGTACTATTGATCTTGTTATTTTTTTTTTTATTTGGATAGATGTGACATTTTCATTGGATCAAAAGATGGCCGATTGGTAAATTTCACCGATAACTAAACGCTAGTGTCATCGTTTAAGTTTTCTTCAGCGACAACACTTAGGTACGTAGCTTCGTCTCGTCGCCTTTGATATAACTGAGTTATCTCAAAAACGGACCCCGGGCTCCAACACGAAAGCCGCGAATGCAACCGGGATAAACGCTAAAATGATGATGATGATGATGATGATGATGATGATCTCAAAAACTGATGTAAATCTAAACAGTTTCCTAGATTTCAGTTAAACGCTTAAACACGTGGAAAAAAAATATCTTAAGTAGGTACCTATTTAAAATATAATAAAACATCTTTCATCGATAATTGTATAATTCTCGGCATCGGGCTAATTGAAAATCTATATTGACCAAGGCTGTGATTTTTAAAATTTTTTTTTATATGAAAGGCACAGGAATACATAGGACTTTCTCCGGTATCACGGGCGTCTTTACAAACATATAAACTCAAATACACAAACAGCCAGACCCGGAACAACTTCTTGCAGGTATACAAATATTTGTTCCGTAATCGAACCCGCGACACGCAGCGCTGCAGTCAATAACTCAACTCAAACTCTTTGAACGTTTAATTTACGTAAGGTACTCCCCCAAAATGCGTTGACCACTTTTTACTGCAGTACTTCAGCTGGGAAGAAAATGAGGCACAACAAACAAACTAGCCCACACCATATTTGTTAACTGCCGAAGGCGTGTAGGTACTGGCTTCATAGCCACTAAAAATCGGTAAAACTTACCTGAATACCTGATGATAAGCGTTTGGGATAACTTAAGGTAGGAAGCCAGTGACAGCCAGTCAGCAGAGTTGGTAAGTAGCTGGACTGACCGCTACGTCCCTCGCTGAACAGATTAACAAAAAATCTCACTGCGATCTTAAATTCCTCTAACGGCCAGCCATTATGTGCATAACCGTGAAAACCAAGAAATCTAAATACTTATCAGTTATATTTATCAGTGGCTTTGCATGTCCGTTATCAGTAAAACGTGTATCTTTAGCCACCGCTTACTACTTTCGTTTTTACTTGAAGTTTATTTCCCGTAAGTTGGCAGTACTGGCATGATTATGTTCAATCTAATTCGGGGAACTGATCGTGTATAGCAGACCTTAGGGATGGAAAAATTTAAAAATGGAATGTTTTTTTTATTGCGAACTTTTTTCAGTTATAAATAAGTACATACCTCGGAATGCCGCTATGGTTCACTTGCAGCAAGCGGCTGACCATGCAGTCCTGGATTTAGTTCCTGGGACAGCAAAATGGTAGGTATACGGTTTTCCATAAGGGATTTCACAGTAGCAGCCCGGTATTTGGATTTGTGTCCAGTTTATGTCAATGGGACGTCATGGGAGTTGATTTAAACATAATTAAACTTATTTAGACTTGAAAATAGTTCAACCGCCATTGTCCACAAATTTACGTTCGAGTATCATTAATTCTGACAGAATGATGCAGAATTCCGAAAGTCAAAAAAAAAAATATATTTGAAGCAAAAAAATCTATGGTTAAAGAATCGCTAATTAGGTACTTGTTAATTCATAAGTTGCAAAATAAGTATTCATAAGTTTATTCATAAAAGATGTTTAAAGTTAACTAGTAATTAGCGGTTCTTTAACCATAGATTTTAGACGTTTGCACGTCACTTAACTTTAATCTTCATTTATGAATAAACCCCTTAAACACTGTGGTGTTTATTCATAAAGGATGATTTAAATTAAGTGACGTTAAAACGTCAAATTTGAATGGTTAAAGAATCGCTAATCACTAGTTAACTTTAAGCAGCGTTTATGAATAAGGGGGTACCTATGATTTTATTATGATTACGTGTGACGTAGATGTGAGGGTAGTATTAAAATAAAATAAGAGCTATCAAGACCGTTTCTTGTTCAAATATGTTGTAATGGTGGGTAGATAAAATTCTTAAAAATAAATTATATTTTCATCACCACTGCTCTCAAAACGGAAAAAATCGTGAGGAAACCGGCATGTCTAAGAGCCAAAAAAACTTCGACGACATCTGACATCTACCAACCCGCACTGAGCCAGCGTGGTAGATTACGGCCCATTCTGTACGAGAGGAGGCCTGTGGCTGAGGAGAGAACATTATATTCCGATTATGATTTTTTTTTAAATTATTATAACCTATTGCTTGACCGCAATCCCACCTGATGGTAAGCAGAGACGAAATCGTTGATGGTAAAGCGGGCTAGTTTTTTATGCCTATTCACTCAAAAAAAAAACAAATTGAGCAAATAGTAAGGAAGGCGGCAGTTGAGTGAGGTGATGCAACGTTAAACCCAACAACACGACCAGCGATGCAGCGCCGGAGGGAGATTGATCTGGAGACCCTCCACGACCAAAATCCCGACACAACAACATTTGGCGCATCGTACCCGGCACACATTGTAACACAACTACTCAGATCCGTCCTCCGTACGGCTTCACCAGACATCATGCCGGAACACGACGAATCGCTTGGCGGCAAGACTTTGTCTGGTGGGTGGTAACTTCTGCCGGCAGCCGATGTTATGGCCTACCACCTAGTAAAACTTAAGTTTTATTTATGTTACGCAAATAGGGTGATTATTGAACTTCGTTAAAAATATAGGAAGTGCTTTGAATATGATCGTACCTTACTTCGGATTTAAACTCTCTGTAAGTTTAAAATCTACCTACCTCTGTGGTAGGCAACTAGTGGGCTTTACCATCAACGATTGCATCACTGCTTACCATCAGGCGGGATTGCAGTCAAGCACTAGTTTATAATTATTAAAAAAAAATCTTGACTATTTTAATAATTTACCACATAAGCCATCGTAACTACAAGATCCAGTTACTAGGGTAGTAAAATATTAACGAGTTACCGGCAGGTGGCGCCAGCTTTATTAATATATCATAATACACTAGCTACAGAACCCGGTTTTACTCACGATACATCATTATTCTAACTTCCCGACTTGTTAAATTATTTAAGACTAGCGGCCGCCAGCGAACTCGTCCGCATGAAGTTAGTTATGCTCCGCTCCTATTGGCCGCAGCGTGATGTTATATAGCCTAAAGCCTTCCTGGATTAATAGACTAGCCAACGCAAAAAGAATTTTTCAAATCGTACCAGTAGTTCCCGAGATTAGCGCGAACAAACAAACAAACATACAAACAAACTCTTCAGCTTTATATATTAGTATAGATTTAGTGTAAACGCAATGATGTTTGTGTGTGGAGTACTGCAGCCACATTTGGGCTGGTGCTGCCAAATGTCACCTGGCTACTTTGGATTCAGTGGAGAGGCGTGCGAAGAGGCTGATTGGCGACCCAGTTTTAACTCAAAACTATCTCCAAAGCTTGGAGCACAGGCGTAGAGTAGCCAGCCTTTCGGTGTTCTATAGGATGCATTTTGGTGAGTGTGCAAGGAAATTGCATGATTTAATTCCCCCATCTCCGTTCCATCATTGGACGACCCGTCGTACGGCTGGTTTCCACACTTACGTTGTTAACACCACTACGATCCGAACGAAGCGTTTCGCCTCCTCCTTTATACCGCGTACATCAAGGGACCGCAACAATTTTCCAGTGGCGGTGTTTCCGTCGGACTACAATTTGAGTGTCTTCAAGGCTAGAGTGAATAGGCTCTTAATAAACTAGTGCGCTTTACCATCAACGATTGCGTCACTGCTTACCATCAAGCAGGATTGCGGCCAAGCGCTAGTTTATAGTATATAAAAAAAAAGATGGTTTTCCTTTACCTTCAGTCATTGGTGTCCAAGATTTACTTAGAAAGTACATATAACTTTAGAAAAGTTACATTGGTACTTGCCTGACCTGGAATCGAACCCGTGCACTCATACTTGAGAGGCTGGTGTTTTAACCACTAGGCCACCATGACTACTTTCCCTCAGTATACTGAAAAACTAGAAACTATTAATAAATTGATACCTGTTTTTATAATTTCTCATGACATTAAAATGGCTGCCGTTTCTGCCGTGTTTATTATGTTAATAAATTAGCTGCTCTATCTTTTATTCATTTTACGGTATGGATAACACCTCACTGCGCCGGCGCAGTCTAGTATGATTTTATTTGATTTCTGAATAAATCGCCAAGAGCTGTTCTCACAGGAGTAAGAAGAAGTTGAAGTGCGCCATGGTATTTCCTTGTTTAAAATACATACGGTAAATGAAGGAATACGAGCGGTTTTTCTCAGTAAAAGTCTGACACGCCCTTCCGCTCCGCACAGAGCGGGAAAGGTCGTTTGATGATTTCCCATCCGCGAAAAAAAAATCTTTTATTCAGTACCCAGATCAAAAGTACCAGGGCCGAAGAAACGTTAAGAGTTAATGTAAGTACCTACCAACAGTTAGATAGTTTTTATATGAACATTGCAACAGCGGTCGGTCGCTTGTGATCTAGTAATTACTATCGACAGACGTTACGTCACATCCTACTCCGTCCATCGACTGTGTTCGAAGTTTGAAATGTTTCTTTTTTCGTGAGCTAGTCGGTTTTTTTTTTTTTTTTTTTTTTTTGTTGGAGAATGGGCACAAAAATATAAACATGAAGAAAAGATTTTACAATCAATAAAATTGGTAGCAAAGATCTTTGCAAGGTAGCTGGCAGCACCAGCTTTCTGAGAGTCTCAAGTCTCATCCTGCTAGATAAAGCTGAGAATCAAGCTTAATAAAAGGAAAAGCAATGGACTGATGAAGGCCGTTGATAATGAAGATTACTCAACAACTCTGCGAAGATCGTCGAGCTCCTTAGGGCGTCCTGCTACTTGCATATTACCGAAAAGCCTACTCCAAAAGTCATTGATTTTATGCTGAATATGGCCGACCGATTGTTATTATACTTATTAGTCAACTTATTGGCGATATTTAAAAAGATAAAGATACCAGTGTGTCATTTTGCTCCAAAGTACCCTTTCCTGACTGTGCATACCTTCAAGACAAGAATGTAGTGATAGATAACGTCAGATCCAGTCTAGGTATATGAACGCAAAATTGTCGCGTTCGAGTTATGGCGGTTATTATATCCAGGATATTACTATTATCTATCTATTTAATCTGTGGTGCGTACTTGTTGGCGCGAAATGATTTTATCCTGTCTATGGTATCGAATAGAATACTCTTTATTATGTGCTCTATTTATAAATTATAAAAACATGGATATGGAGGTTTTATAAAGGGTGACACAATGCGCGGTCTTATCGCTAAGAGCGATCTTTTAGGTAGTCTACAGTGTACTCTTTACATATATTATACAATAAATAAGTATGTACAATGTATCATACTAGTTTAAATAATATCGCTCTATTCTTTCCTCTTTTTTTTAACACACCTGAAAGATAATAATATTAACAGACTTAATATAAAAATCTTACAGTATTATGAACATGGAAATTTATATGGCCGCATGTTTGTTACTCTGTAACGCAAAAACTACTAAACGGATTTGAATGAAATTTGGCATAGGTACAGATTGTTTATAACCAGAATTAACATACAGGACTTTTTATCCCGTTATTTCTTCGGAATCTAAACGTAAAACCAGCGGAGCACTGACAGGATTTATAAAAAAGGAGCGAAGTAATGGGGTTAATACCCTCCCTTTTTTACATAATAACTTAATTGTATAGCAAAAATAACTTTTTTCGATTTTAGTTCTACATGGTTTTTAGGCCTTAGCTTTAGGACAATAACGCCTAATAAAAGCCTATAAAAATAAAATAAATTAAAATCGTGTTTTTATTGTAACATTTTTAATTTTGGCAAAGTTTTTAGCACAGGGGTATTAAACATAAGGAAATTCAATCAAAAATAAAACTTAGATATGCATATTGCATTAGGTACTTACATACAATACAGGCCTCGGAAAGCACGTTAAGCCGTTAGTCCCGGTTGCCATACAAACATCTAGTGGCAGTCGTTACGGGTTGTTGGAGCCCTCAAAAGTCCAACAATTGGTCTAACTGCAATGCTTCGATGTCGCCTTCGGGTTGTGGAAGTCAGACGGCAGTCGCTTCACGGAAAAATTTCGAAGTTTAGCCATTTCAGCAGTTGGACTGGACGTAAAGCGGACCCCAGACTCCAAAGCTGAAAAGGCTTCGGATGCGACTGGGATTAACGCTGGGATGATGATGACTTACATACAATACAGGGATGGGCAAAACCAGTCCACACTATAGCATCATAAAATCACATTATGCTAAAATATGAGGCATGCAGAATTGATTGGTAAAATAACAAATTAATAAAAACCACATTTTTCAACAATCAAAGGATTCGAATTAATAACAGCCGTTGATTGGTTGAACTTTTAAAAATAGAAAAAAAAATATAACGGAATAATACCGGCACTGATCAGGAGTGACCTCAAATATAGAAAAAAAAGTAAATTAAAAGAAAAAATTAAAAAAAATACAAGTTTTTGGGGTAATTAAAATGTTTTCACGCATGCGTCTCAGGATAATCGATTTTATGACCAATACATCGTGTTTCTTAGAAATTTTTACTATTCATAGTCGAGTCTATGGGTAAAAAAGTTTGACCATGCGTCATGTATATCCGTAATCAGAAAATTACGAGAATTTTAGAAGATTTTTTTGAAGCGAAAGGAGTTGTTTCAGAAATGTATGGAACCTGGGCCAGCACATTGTACACTTAATGCTGGGTATAGTTAAGCTTTATTTAACTGTTTTTAATGTTAATTTCCTGTATTTTGGCTTAGTTTTTATACAGATTCAATTTAACTCGGCCAAGGAGTGCAACTCAACTACCTACAAATAAATATGGTTGTCAGCAATAAGCGAAATAAGATTTTGACAGTGACATTTGATTGATGTGTCATGTAAGTATCTAAGGCTATCGTATCTATAGTATATACCATATGACTGCGAAAAAAGCTATTTAGAGAATTCCGAACATACGGCCCATTAAATAAACACAATCAACTCAAATCAACACTCGACACGAACACAACGGGAAAATAGAACTGTCAAAGTCACCAATTAAACGTCATAGCCACTGTCATGGCTACCTTAATAAAGGGTTATCTCACTAAAAAACGTTTCAAGTAATTAATTATATATTATTTGTATTTTTATTCAAATTAATTTAGTAGTATTTTTATGAAAATCTTTTATTTTTTCCTTTTTATCTATATAGCGTACACAGTGGTGGCCCAAAATGAAACATCTCCTTTCCTTATCGACATTGACCACTTATTTAGGATGACGTGAGTGTCACCGACCCGACACTGGTCGCTACAGCAAGATTACATATCGGTGGTAGGCCATAACATCGGCTGCCGGCAGAAGTTACCACCCACCAGACAAAGTCTTGCCGCCAAGCGATTCCACGTGTTGCGGCATGATGTCTGGTGAAGCCGTACAGAGGATGGGTCTGAGCAGTTGCGTTGCGATGTGTGCCGGGTACGATGCGCCAAATGTTTTTGTGTCGGGAGTTTGGTCGTGGAGCGCCTCCAGATCAATCTCCCTCTGGCGCAGCATTTCTTTTTTTAGTGAATAGGCTCTTAATAAACTAGCGAGCTTTAACATCAACGTTAAAGAGGTTGATGATGATGATGAAAAAACAGTAAACTATCACGGTGTCAGGTCGGTCACGCTCACACGAAATCAATGCATTTTCCTCATCGCTAAAGAAGAACTATTTACTTCAAAAAATAGGCAATAAATACCTATCGGTTCCAAGTGGAGTGGACCCTCCATACATCCAGTCTGACCCGTTCTCATGAGTCATTTCCAACATTTATTGCATTATTTGCATTAAGTAATGAACATTCACACTGTGTATGTGAGGTGGTAGGTAGAATTGTGAAGAAGAAGGAAACAACAAGGTGCGTTGGGGTAAGATCGGCCTTGGGGTAAGAACGTACAAATCAAATATTTTGTTTTTATTTTTTATGCTAGCTTCATTTAGATAGCATAACTTTAATTTTTAATGCTAGCTAGCTACATTTAGCTAACACTAAAAATAAAGCTAAATAAATGGGATATTTGATTTGTACGTTCTTACCCCAAAGCCGATTACTTACCCCAACACACTGTATAGGCTGATTATGTATGTTACGACAAGAATATATTATGTTTCAAACCCATAGGTTTATGTGACCTATAAACCTATGGGTTTGAAACATGATATATTCTTAACAATAAAAAAATTCGTACAAAAGTAAATTGCTGTTCAATTATAATAAAAGCTTCTCAGTTATAATAAAAATTAAAATAACATTTAAAGATGATTCATATAGTGAAACTTAAACAGTACTTAGCTTACTTATGCATTGATGCAATCTTTGATGGTAATCGCTAGTTTATTAAAAGCCTATTCACTCAAAAAAAAAAACTGAGTGAATAGGAAAGAAGACGGCAGTTGAGCGAGGTGATGCAATGTTAAACCCAACAACACGACCAACGATGCTGCGCCAGAGAAAGATTGATCTGGAGACCCTCCACGACCAAACTCCCGACACAACAACATTTGGCGCATCGTACTCGGCACACAATATTGCTCAGACCCGTCCTACGTGCAGTAAACTTTACTTGTGAGATGTAGAATTTGGGTGACGTCAGTATGACGCGCTGTTCACATGTAGCGGAGGTAGGTACAGCTACACAAGACAATCAAGTGTTTTAATTAATAGCAAACTAATAATTATACGAGCCTATACATTAAGTTGGGCGTCTCTCTGAAAGACCGCATCAGAAATGAGGTGATCCGACAGAGGACCAGAGTCACCGACATGGCTGAGAGGATTAGCAAGCTGAAGTGGCAATGGTCTGGTCACATATGCCGCAGGACCGACAACCGTTGGGGTAAACGAGTCCTCGAGTGGAGACCGCGTCTCGGCAAACGTAGTGTAGGACGCCCTTGGGCGAGATGGAGCGACGACATCAAAAAAGTGGCTGGCGGAGAACTGCTCAGGATCGAGCTTGTTGGCGTGTCATGAAAGAGGCCTATGTCCAGCAGTGGACGAGTAGGGGCTGATGATGATGATGATACATATGTAGTTTATCTTTAGTATTCTCTATGGACTAAAATAGGCACAAACAAAATAATAATTTACTTTGACAGGATGTCCAATTCAAAAATAAACTAACTTCGTAAAATCAGGAAACTTTGTGTAGTTTTAATTACTCGTTAATTATAACTTCGGTTGTTTCTAGAACTTTTTAATTGCTAACAACTGACAGTAAGGAACTGTTTTAATATTTTCTATGAATTCAAGAAACGTATTTAATTTTCTTCATAAAGTTCCTGAAAGTATTTTTACTTTGTATTTCCTTGTGATGTTTAGCCCGTGTGTTACCGGGCTTAAAATAGTATCAACCCATATCCTCCCATGGGTGTCGTAAGAGGCGACTAAGGGAACTCTCACCAGGGCAGCGAGCAGCAGCGCTGTGGAATATCAAATTACTGCGATCCCCAACCCGACGGACAAGCAGAGGTTGGATTGCCTGACTGAGCTTTAATTACAATGAAAGCAACAGGCATCAATGAGCCCAGCCTCTATAGGCTGAAGTAAAAGAAGAAGATGTGCTTGGTTTGGTGGCGCTAATGGCAACACGAGGACCTGCACCTAAATTCCATAACACGTCGTACGGCGACTCTTACATTGTTGATACCACTACGATTACCGGCAATTTTGCCTACCGAATAATACCTAAACTAAAATTTCGTCTTGGTTTTCAAAGTAGATACCTATGTATTGTCATTAAATTCGTTCTTTCTAAACAATGAACACCCGTCGTATGGCTAGTATCCACCCTTACGTTGTTGACACCACTACGATCCAGACGAAGCGTTTCGTGTCGTCTTTTATACCGCGTACATCGAGGGACTGGAACAATTTACCAGCGGCGGTGTTTCAGTCTGACTACAATTTAAGTGCCTTCAAGGCTAGAGTGAATAATAATAATAACATTTATTTATTTTCTCACCAAAATATAAAATAATAACAAACTAAAAATAATGTTGTCCAGTTATGGGCTTATACAAAAATATTGTGGAAGACTGGTGCCTAAACTAAGGCGAAGCCTGTATTTCAGGCCACCAGGTCTCCACCCCAGATATACATTTTTATTATAGCTTCCCGTATACTAGAATTAAGCAGTGATTTAAAATTTACTTATAGGAAGGAGTTTTTGTGGGGAGTGTGTGGAAATGTAGGTGTGTGTGGAAGGGTGAGTGTATGCGGAGTGTGAGTGTAAGTGTGAGTGATGGAAAATCGGTGCTTGTTATATTGCATGTTGTATGTGCATGTGGTAACATATAGATAGGTAAGACAATGTTGTGATTATTTTGAGATAGATAGTAGGTTTTCGGTAGTATCATAGTCAAGAGTCTTTAGCCATCCATTGAGCTTTTTCTTACAGAGGTGTTTCGTGAGTGGAAAGATGTTGTGAATTTTGTTTACTCTATTATAGAGGTAGCCTCCAAGAAAACAAAAGAATCGTTCAGAGAAACAAGTTAAAAGTCTGTCAACGGACCGGGCAACAGCGTCGTAGCGCCTTTTACCGATCATAGGTGAGGGACTATAATAAAGAAGTGCGTGTTGTCTCATAGGCTCTCAATAGGCTCTTAATAAACTGGCGCGCTTTATCATCAACGATTGCGTCATAACACCATCAGGCAGGATTGCAGTCAAGCATAGTTTATAATTACAAAAAAACACACATACTACTACTCATAATTCGAACCATTTCGCTAATCCATTGCTCCGTATGTTAAAAATGTGTGTCTACTCAACAACGTAAATAACGCAATGAATGTTGTTGAACTGTCAAAGTGAAACCCATTGCTAATAATAGTCTGTTACGCATTTCGGTTCCAGTTTCCTCACGATGTGTTCCTTCACCGTTTTGAGAGCAGTGGTGATGAAATAATTTACACAAAGTAAAGGATCAGCCCCCTAATCGGCGAATACATTTTTGTCAAACGATTGCGATTAGTTGGGATCGTTTGGCTCGAACGGACCAATGAGCGGCCCGAACGATACCAACTGATCCCAACTAGTCACAATCATTTGACAAAAACGTCTTCGCCGATTAGGGGGCTGGCTGGGTTTTGAATTGAAGTCTATTATGAGTAAGCGGCGGCCGTTCATCATCATCATCAACCATTTATCGTCCTGCTGCTGGGCACAGGTCTCCTCTCATAAAAAGAAGGCTTGAGAATCACCACGCTTGCTCAATGCGGGTTGGCGATTTTAGACTTAAAATCCAGGTTTCCTCAAGATGTTTTCCATCACCTTTTAATCAGTCATTGGGGTTCAAGACATACTTAGAAAGTACATACCTATAACTTAGAAAAGTTACATTGTTACTTGCCTGACCTGGAATCGAACCCGCACACTCATACTTGAGAGGCTGGTGTTTTAACCACTAGGCCACCACTGTTACCAAAATAAAATTAATTACAAACTTTGACCTCTCAAAGAGCGTGTTACCGAATTCATTATCACACAACATAATTCATTCCGTGATTAATCCGCTGACCTTAGGTGAAGAGGTTCATAAAAACGCTGTTCTCTTCATAATTACAAATAGGAAGGTAGTATGATAAACAGATAAAAGGGACCAAGGACGTGTGAGGTGTCTTCCATTGTATGGTAATCTACTGACAGAAGCTGCAGGGTGACCATGAAGTTTGTACATGGTAGGACATTTTCCTGATAAATGACAATTTAGCATATGCAGAATCGAATCTGTAAGAAAAAAAAAGGTAGTCGTGAAAGTGAAGAAGTGATAAATAAAATCATTATTCTTCCTCGCGTTGCCTCTTGATATCAAGATGGCCGCCAGTCGGTTTGCATTTAAGCGGGAATTGCAGAGGTATTTTCGTAACAATCACGTTAGAGGCATTTTAACACCTTTCTCCCAAGTTTTTGTTTTGTGTATATTATAAGTACATATTTTGGTAATACACAGTATGTATGTGTACATAGCTTATTTAGCGTTTGTTTTATTTTCCTTTATAATTTTTTTAACTAAAGCACCTGCCCTCTAATCTTTTCACCACCCGTGGTTGACTGGTAGAGAATGCCTAAGGCATTAAGTCCGCCTCTGTACAGTCCATGTGCGAAAGTGTAAATAAATAAATAAATATTATGTTAACAAATGTCGTGGTGGCCTAGTGGTTAAAACACTAGCCTCTCAAGTATGAGTGTGCGAGTTCGATTCCAGGTCAGGCAATTCCCAATGTAACTTTTCTAAGTTATATGAACTTTCTAAGTATATCTTGGACACCAATAACTGATTATAAATAAGGTGAAATCTGCTGAACGATGGATTTAACAATAATAATTTATCATTTAATCTCTCTTCACAAAGTTGATTTATAAATTACTGTTTACAAAAAAGGGGCTTGTTAAACTTTACATAATCAGCCTATAAAGTTCTCACTACTTGGATACAGACCTCCTCTCGGTGAGAGGGAGTGGGCCGTAATCTACCACGCGTACCCAGTGCGGATTGGTAGATGTCACATGTCTTCGAAGTTTTGGCTCTAAGACAGGCCGGTTTCCTCACGACGCGATGTTTTTCTTCACCGTTTTGAGAGCAGTGGTGATGAAATAATTTACACAAAGCAAAGTGTCTGATGTGGTTCGAACTTACGACCCATAACTTATAAGTCGAGGCCGACACTACTAATCCACCGCTTATCTCTTTGTTGAAATATTTAATCATAATCTAAACGATATCCATGATCAAAGGTAATTTTGATCTACAAACAAAATGCCAATTCGAACAAAGGCAAGGTCTATAAAGCAGCTGTTAGACCCGTCTCTACGGCAGCAGGTATGGGCTGCGAAGAAAGTCACGTAAGAAGCTACACAGCCGAGATGCGAATGCTGCGCTGGGCGGCGGAGTTGCGCTTAGAGACAAGGTGCGCAATGTCTCTGTAAGGAGGTACCTTTAAGGTTGCGAATTGCAGATAAAATCATGGAGGCTAGACTGAGATGGTACGGTCATATAAAGCGAAGGCCGGACGACCATGTCGTGAAGAGTGCCTTTCCATGGCTACAAAAATGAGAGAGGAGAGTAGGCCCCCGCATGGATGACGAATATCCGCAGGATATGGAAAGCAGTTAGAGCTTTCAGATGACGACAATATATCAGCGGAATAAGTGGCGCAGAACCAGGAAAGCCGACCCGCGTAACGGAAAAGGCGAGCGAAAGAAAGAAGACAACTTTATAGCTAAAGCATTAAGGCTCAAGGTGACATGACCTGCTCATCTCTAACCGTTATAATATTTACACATGTTATAAGTCAAGTGCCCTAATGGTTAAAAAACCAGCCTATAATATGAGTTCGTAAGTTTCGATTCCAAGTCAGAGCAAATACCAATGTAACTTTTCTAAGTTATATGTAATTATGTACTTTCTAAGTATATCTTGGACACCAATGACTGAAAGTGAAGGAAAACATCTTGAGAAAACCTGGGCCTTGAGTCTGAAATCGCCAAACCGCATTGAGCAAGCGTGGTCATTACGCTCAATCCTTCTCTGTATGAGAGGAGATCTGTGCCCAGCCGTGGGTCGGTATGAAGATTGATAATGATGATGAATTATGACGTTCATGTTCAAATAAAACTAAAACGAAATTTAGGCAAAATCAGACTGGTAAAGCGGACACCAGACTCCAAAGTTGAAAAAGCTGCGGATGCGACTGGGATTAACGCTGAGATGATGATGATGATGTTTAAATAAAACTGATCTCTTTAAACTTAAAAGTATAAAGGCAAACGATAATCAATTTTGGGACCTTGCTCTTTCAACCAATAATGACTTTTAATAATTCCTGCATGCGCATATGCCAACATCAATCACTGTCCCGTATTTCTCAGCTTCATGGCCACCGCGTTCGTTTCGCCGTTTGGCTTAGTAGGTAGCCGTAGGAAAGACAGATAAAAACTTGTTGCGCCCGCGCAGCCGGTGCCAAGGGAAAACACTTTATACTTGACGCTTTCACGCTTTTAAAACTGACGGGGTAGGCAGGAATATCGCATACTGTGTTCTTGTAGAATTTCCTTTATTGTGATGTTTTCGCTATTGTATGTAGACTTTGATTATTTTTTTATTTATAACTAGCAGCCGCCATCGACTTCGTTCGCGTGGTGTTAGTTATACTTCGCTCCTATTGGTCGCAGCGTGATGTTATATAGCATAAAGCCTTCCTGGATTAATGGGCTATCCAACGCAAAAAGAATTTTTCATATAGGACCAGTAGTTCCTGAGATTAGCGCGTTCAAACAAACCAACAAATAAACTCTTCAGATTTATATATTAGTATAGATTATAAACTAGTGCTTGACCGCAATCCCGCCTGGTGGTAAGCAGTGATGTCATCGTTGATGGTAAAGGGTGCTAGTTTATTAAGCGCCTATTTACTCAAAAAAACTGAGTGAATAGGAAGGAAGACAGCAGTTGAGCGAGGTGATGCAATGTTTAACCCAACAACACGACCAACGATGCTGCGCCAGAGGATGATCTGGAGACCCTCCCCGACCAAACTCCCGACACAACAACATTAGGCACATCGTACCCGGCACACATCGCAACACAACTGCTCAGACCCGTTCTCCGTACGGCTTCACCAGACATCATGCCGGAACACGACGAATCGCTTGGCGGCAAGACTTTGTCTTGTGGGTGGTAACTTCTGCCGGCAGCCGATGTTATGGTCTGCCACCGAGTAATCGTCTTAGCATTAAAAAAAAACTATTTGATGGTACATAACCAAGCGTCAAGCGCTGGTTTACTATTTTATATAAAAGAAAAAAACATAAATTATATCTTTTAAAAAGTGTTAGGACACAGGTCTGCTCTCGATGAGAGGGAGTGGGCCGTAATCTACCACACTGGCCCAGTACGGGTTGGTAGATGTGTCATATTTTTTAAGTTTGTGAAGCCTAGTTGTAGTAGGCGCGATAAAACACCTGCTACACGTTTTGTTCAAGATTGACATTATACAAATTAATTTTACATTTAAAACTAACAAGTGCAATCTCACCTTGCAATTAAGAATGTGGCGCAGAAATAAATTTCCCTCAGTACAACCCACCAACAAGTTTCGCAAACAAAAAACACAACTTTATTAACATTTTTATTGGAAAACTTGTTACGCTTACTGTACACGCAAAAAGCGACACATGTGTATCTTTGGATCTCTGTTATCGATTCGGTAATTAAAATTGTGCTTTAAATGTATCTAAATAGAGTTTGAATTGAGTTGTAGTGTCAGTTTAATGGAATTACCTTTATTTTATTATGCCCTTATAGGGACAGATAGGTAAGCACTTTACCTTGTTTTTTTTTAAATTAAATATGAGTTAAAATGCTACTGTTTTTACAATTACACTTAGCATTCTCCCCGATACCACCAAGGGGTATCGGAAATAGTGGAAGACATTCGGCCCTGGTCATGATAGACCTACTTTTGCGAAGCAGTAATGTCGTGGTGTCCCAGCGGTTAAGACACTACCCTCTCAGTGTTGATGATTGTGTGGATTCGATTCCAGGTCAGGCAAGTACCAATGTCATTTTTGTAAGTTATATGTACTTTCTAAGTATATCTTGGACATCAATGACTGAATAAAAGGTGAAGGAAAACATCTTGAGGAAACCTGGACTTTAAGTCTGATATCGCCAACCCGCATTGAGCAAGCAAGCGTGGTGATTACGCTCGATCCTCGTTTCACCCGAAAGACGTCCACTTCTGGACATAGGTCTCCCCCAAGGATCTCCACGACTACCGGGCCTGCGCTTCCCGCATCCAGTTGTTTCCAGCGACCTTCACCAGGTCGTCGGTACATCTTGTCGGGGGCCTACCTACGCTGCGTCTTCCGATGCGTGGTGGCCACTCGAGAACACCCTAGTAGAATCAGGATTGAATAAATTAAATCACAATTCTGATCGATTTTAGACAAGACTAAATTTGACAAATCTAATCTTCTTCTTAGCGCGTTACTCCCCACTTCTTCTTCTTCTACAGCCTAAAGAGTTCCACTGCTGGACAAAGGCCTCACCCAAGGCTTTACTTAGTACTATTCAGATTCACATACTAAACTAAATGGAAGCTCAGTGAATCTTTTTCTTTTTGTGGAGGCATGAGGAACAGGGAGTAAAGTTCACTCATCCTCATAGAAAAGGGAGGCTCCTCCGACCAGATGGGTGTTGTGTCTGGTGGGCACTTGCCCAATGGTTGATGTTGGGAAGTTGTATGTATGCTAGTTGCTCGGTAAACTCTGATTGCGAGATGTAGAATTCGTGTGACGTCACTATGACGCGTTGTTCGCATGTGGCGGTTGTAGATACCGCTACACATTTTAAGTAATGCTAAGGGATTGACATTATTGACAGCTCATTCTAAGGTCCTCTTCTTCTTCTTCAGCCTACAGAGGTTGACTCCTGGACAAAGGCCTCCTCCAAGGCTTTCCATGATGACCGGTCTTGTGCTGCCCGCATCTAAGGTTATTTCCCCATAAAAATATTGAAATTTCACTGGGTGGTAGGCCATAACATCGGCTGCCGCCAGAAGTTACCAAGCACCAGACAGTCTTGCTGCCAAGCGATTCGTTGTGTGCTGATGATGTCTGGTGAAGCCGACCGAAGGGCGGGTCTGAGCAGTAATTGTGTTGCGTTGTGTGCCGGGTACGATGCGCCAAATATTGTTGTGTCGGGAGTTTGGTCGTGGAGGGTATCTAGATCAACCTCCCTCTGGCGCAGCATCGTTGGTCGTGTTGTTGGATTTAACATTCCATCACCTCCCTCAACTGCCGTCTTCCTTCCTATTCGCTCATTTTTTTTTTATTGAATAGGCTTTAGCGCGCTTTACCATCAACGATGGCATCACTGCTTACCATCAGGCGGGATTGTGATCAACTACTAGTTTATAATTAATAAAAGAACTTCTCTCAATTGTAATATAACAAAATATAATTAATCGTTTTCATTTCTGACTTTATTACATTAATTCTGTGTCAAAATTAAAAGGGAAGATATAAAAATTAGCATATTTTACGATTACATCACTTGTTTGTTTTCGAGGTAATGTCACACTGAAAGATGAACGAGTAACGAGCGGAGCGGAGCTGTGTCCTTCTAAGCGTTCATGATCGCTTCGAGCAATCGGTTTAATGTACTTAGTCATAACTAAACCTGTTACTTCTAACCTATTCAAGGTTGATTTAGAAATCTCTAGCTAAGGTGTGATCTTGAAGAAAATCTATAAGTTTAGGTATATAGTAAAATATTATGAACGAGCTGTTGCCCGCGACTCCGTCCGCGTGGACTTCAGTTTAAAGCGCGATGTGGTTCCCGTTTCCGTGGGAATGTCCATTCCGATAAAAAATATATATAGCCTATGTCCTTTCTCAGGTTTTAGGCTATCTGTGTACCAAATTTCATTACAATCAGTAGTTTTGGTGTGAAAGCCGGACAGACAGACAGACAGACAGAGATACTTTCGCATTTATAATATTAGTATGGATGAGGAAGTTTGTGAGGATGTATGTATGAATGTATATGTGGTTTGACGGGTGTTTGTATGCGAAACCCGAAACACGTGTCCAGTATTTTTAAGTGAAAAATCTATGAACAATATTTCAAAAAGATATCATGATAACCACAATGTTATGAGCTTGTTAATTGGTTGTGGCAACAAAAATATAGTCAACCCACCGCCCGCCCGCCCGCGCCTGTAGGGGCTCGGTGTGAGGGGGCTCCTAGTACTATGATCTACCGTCAGGTGTGTTGTGCGCTCGGTAACCACACTGTAAAAACGTCTAAATATATATATATATATATATACGGACAAATCATACAGATTGAGCTAGCCCCAAAGTAAGTTCGAAACTTGTGTTATGGGATACTAACTCAACGATACGATATTTATAATAGATACATAAATAGATAAACATCCAAGACCCAGGCCAATCAGGAAAAGATCGTTTTCCATCATGACCTGGCCGGGGATCGAACCTGGGGCCTCCACGTCGCAGGCAGGCGTGTTGACCGCTGCGCCACGGAGGACGACGTCTAAATGTATTTGGGAAAAATATAACATTGTGTAAAATGATTGGAATCGATTCAGTTGCTTATACTGACCAAACTATATTCAGGTTTCGTGTTTTAGTAAAGAAAAAAAAAGAAAATGTTATATTTTCTTTACTAAAATACTGTCACCATCATCATCTTTCATCAATTCCTTATTAAATTGGGGCTGGCTTTCAATCTGACCTTGCCGCTGAATACCTGTGTTACATGGAGTGACTGCCTCCACAGCATAGGTTACTGGGTAACACTATACCTATTAGAGCACTTTTTTCATCTTCTTCAGCCTATAGAGGTCCGCTGCTGGACAAAGGCCTCCCCCAAGGTTTTCCATTACATTGGGGGTTTGCCAAAATCCCCACGCTTGGCAGACAGGTTGGGGATCGCAGTAATTTGATATTACACAGGAGAAGCGCTGCTGCCCGCTTCCCTGGTGATTTCCCTTAGTCTCCTCTTACGACACCTACGGGAGGATATGGATTGGTGCTATTCTAAGCCCGGCAACACGGTATTTTTAAATTCTCTTTTTTAATAAATACAAATGAGAATTTATTTTTAGAAATGAGAATTTATAAATACCTTATTTTGCAATCAGACCGTGTCCTAAAAATGTATCTTATCCATCATCTGACAACATTCTAGAGACACGTGTCTAAGAACTTCTTACACAGGATTAAAGTTTTTAATTGCGTAAACTGAGTGCATTTCCATATTTGTAACTGTACCGTTAAAGGTATACATGGTATTAGTATTTAAAGATATTTTTTATTGATGCCAATAAATAAGTTATGAATAATTTAATAAAGTAATTAAAGTAAGTAATAAAATTGCTTGTAATATTGAATAACACAAGGCGTCAATAAAAAATAACACAAGGCTTCAATAAAAACCGACTTAACATAAAAATATTACGACCTAGCCTATAAGCTTATAAGCCTTTAAGTGAAACCTAAGTAAGTGTGTATTCTAAGTTATACCGAATATCAAAATACTTAAAATGTTTATTAAGTATTAGGTACGGGGAATTAAGTACCCTGTTGAATGTAACATTTACCAAAGAGCAAAATCCATTACCACCCAAAACTGTTTAGGACCGTCCCATAATCGCGTATTCCATAGTATTATTTTGTATTTCTCTTGTAACATTCTCTTGTTTCGTGCCGGCACGAGAATAACTCGTATCTGGAAAAGATCTGTCAGCATTGGTAGCTAAACTGCGCCGGATTCATTTCCTAGCAAAACATACGTAAGGTATGTGTTCGTATGTGTTCTAAACGGTGGCCCTGGTGCACAGGCAAGTTAAAGAATACGGGTGGATTTTAGCCAGTAAAAGTCTAACACGCCCTTCCGCTCGGTCCTGAGCTGGAGAGGTCATTCAGTCAAAGAAGGTGTACTCTCTTTAAAAAAATAAAAATATCTTCCAACTTATCTTCGAACCATGACGCCTTGTGCCTCAAACCGTCAGTAAGTCATATCATCGGGACAGGCGGATGTTGGATGGCACAAAAACCGTTCCGCACTGACGGGTGCCAGTCAAAACATTGTGCCAAATGTACCAGGCCCGAAGATTTTGTAGGAGGTGTGTGGAGAATTCTTTGTTAAGGAATCGTGCTTGTATCAGGGTTAAGCAGGTCATTAAGGAATATTGTTGTCTAGATGTACCAGGGTCTAAGAATTTTTAGGGAAGTTTAATGAAGACTTCTTTCTTAAAGCAATAATTGAGTGACTCTCAAGCGATTCGTCGTTTTCCGGCATGATGTCTGGTGAAGCCGTACGGAGGACGGGTCTGAGCAGTTGTGTTGCGATGTGTGCCGGGTACGATGCGCCAAATGTGGTTGTGTCGGAGGTTTGGTCGTGGAGAGTCTCCAGATCAATCTCCCTCTGGCACAGCATCGTTGGTCGTGTTGTTGGGTTTAACCATGGAGCAACTATATTTGCTCCATGGGTTTAACATTGCATCACCTCGCTCAACTGCCGTCTTCCTTCCTATTCCTAAGTTTTTTTAAGTGAATAGGCTTAATAAACTAGTGCGCTTTACCATCAACGATTGCATCACTGCTTACCATCAGGCGGGATTGCAGTCAAGCACTAGTATATAAAAATTAAAAAAAAAAAAAACTCTGCACCACGGTAAAAGGTAGGTCATAAAGTCCGAGGAATATTATTCTCTAAATGTACCAGAGTCCAAAGACTTTACAGGAAGTGTATATGGAATCTTCTTTGTTAAAGAATTGTGACTGTATCAGGATAAATGGTGTAATGGAGATTGAGGAATTGTGTTTAAATACTAGGGTGAAAGATGTTATAAGAGGTGTTGTTAGGTACAGAGACTTCTTTTTAATGATTTGTGAGACTGTGTCAGGGTTAATAAAGATTTATAAGCTGGTCGGAGTCTAGATTGTCTAGATGTATCAGGGTAGAAGTTTTTATAGAAAGTGAAGGTAATAAGGTTTATGTAAGAGCTTGGTGTCTGCAACTTCGCGGCATAGTATAAAATGTTTATTCTATGTTCGCGGGAATGGCCCGTGTCGCTAACATCTGTTTAAAGATTTTTTTTATTTGAATTATGTTTTTTTTCTCCTAATGTCACATTAATTATTATATTTTATTCACTAAATTCCTTCTAAAATATCAAGTTTTAGTTTTATCACCTTCAGCGGGTATTACAGGAAGTTTTATGACTCAAGCAGTCTTGGGAAATCATTGTTTATTAATTAAAATTAAGTCTTTCATTGAGGAATTATTATCAGAACTACCAGAGCTTAAGACATTATAAGTAGAGTATAGACACTATCATCGATGTTGGAGCAGGTATTGGGAAAACCGAACCAAAGTACCAGGGCGTAATACATGATAGGAGGTGATGTAGTATCTAGAACCGTGAACTCATACCTAAGGTAGCTTCAACTAGTGGTATATTGTATTTCATTCCCACCTGTTGAACTATAGGTATGGGAATAATTCTCAACGGAAGCATTCAATAATCTTTGTTGTATATTTACAATATGGGTTTAATATGACTAACGGTATTATTCATTCATCTACCTATTAAGTACCAACATTCTTAAGACGACAAAGAAGGTTTAAACACATGAACAGTAACAATGGACGCCCATTTTGACAGTTCAACAACATTCATTGCGTTATTTTGACAGTTCTGCAACATTCATTGCGTTATTTTGACAGTTCTGCAACATTCATTGCGTTATTTTGACACATTCTTCAACCATTTGAAGCAATGGATTAGCGATATACTTCAAATTGATAGCAATTAAAGTGGGTTACGCAATTAGGGTGCGGGTCATAAAATAACATTGATAAGAGAATTTTGCATGCATTTAAAATATGATTGTATGAATCATTTGGTCAACATCCAACATGGCGAATTAAGGTGACATAACCTGTATAGATTAAAAACCTCTTTAAAAAATAAAGAGCTTAAAAATTGGCAAGAATTAAATCACCATTGAATAAGGTAGTAGACAGCCTCCGTGGCGTAGCGGTAGCGAACGCGGCCACTGCGCAAGGAGGCGCGGGTTCGATCCCCGCGCAGTGCAAGTATTTGTATGCATGAATGAATATTTGCACAGGTCTGGTCGTGCCTCGGAAAGCACGTTAAGCCGTTGGTCCCGGTTGCCATACGAACATCTAATGGCAGTCGTTACGGTTTGTTGGAGCCCTCAAAAGTCCAACATTTGCTCTAACTGCAATGCTTCTTGCCTTCGGGTTGTGGAGGTCAGATGGCAGTTGCTTCACTTAAAATATCGAAGTTTAGCCAAAATCAGCAGTTAGACTGGTAGAGCGAACCCCAGACTCCAAAGCTGAAAAAGCATCGGATGCGACTGGGATTAACGCTGAGATGATGATGATGATTGGAGTCAATAATTTTGACACAGACGTCAAATAAAAAGAAATAAAAGTTGTATATAATATTGTTACGGGCTAGGGGTACTGAAATGCCGGTTAAGGGTTACGAAGTTTATTGGCAACGAAGGTACAGTCGATTGTAGGCAATGACAAGTAGAATGTAGCTGATGTCGCACCGAAGTCTTCTCTTACGTCCACGAAGTCCGTGTCGTAATCACACAATAACAGTACAGATGTTACTTCACGTAGTACTCACAGTTCTCTTTACAGTTGTCGCAGTAGGTATTCTTTAAGATCGCTTCTTAACTGTCGCTGTTTTCGTATCGCTAGTCGAGTGTAGACTGACTCCGCGTCGGCGTGACGGTGCTATATATAGTCCAGCTGATCGAACATTCCAGATTCCTCTAGACGTAATAATAATAGCACATAACTTCGAGGTCACTCGGAAGTACCTACGGTAATTCCCGGAAACGGGTTTCTAGAAATTTCGATGTCGACACTTTGTTGACAAAACTGTTGAGACCTGTACCATTCGATAGGCCGTCCTAAGTCTAGCAATGCGTTTTATTATTGTACCTAGAAAATGTCTAGATCTAAAGAAATAGGGCTTGAAAGTGACTCACTGCATGTCACGCGATATTGAACCTTATGCCGTCGACATAAGGTCCATTTGTAACATTGCCCCCTTCTTAGTCATGCTCGTCCCGAGCATGATTTGATCCATAATAGCGAGCTAGGCGGTCTACGTGTACGATTTTCAGCTTCCCTCTAGGTCCTTTCTTAATCCGGTAGGTGACATCGTTGATTCTGGTTACTATCGTGTACGGACCCTCCCATTTGGCTTGGAACTTTGGACTCTTTCCTTTTCTTCTAATGGGATTATGCAACCATACCAAAGTTCCCTCTTCGAATCCGGGCACGTTAGCTTTGCGGTCGTATCGGATCTTCATTTTCTCACTGGTTTTCAGACCATTCTCTCTCACTAGCTCATGTATTCCATCTAATTTACGCCGCAGGTCGGCCACATAGTCGACGGCTAGGATAGGAGTATCGGGAGGTGTTCCGGTTAGTGCATCTATGGGTAGTCTTATTTCTCGGCCGAAGTTGACTTTCGCCGGTGTGCAGTTTGTGCTATCATGTGTTGCTGAGCGGTATGACATTAAAAAGAGTGGAATGTATTGGTCCCAATCCCTTTGGTGTTCTTCCACTACTTTGGCCAAATGATTCTCCAACGTCTGATTGAATCTTTCGACCATTCCATCTGACTGTGGGTGATATGGTGTTGTACGAGTCTTATGTATCCCGAGTAGTTGGCAAACCTCTTGAAATAGTGAAGACTCGAAGTTTCTACCCTGGTCAGAGTGTAACTCCAAGGGAACGCCAAATCGACAGAACACCTCGTGAACTAGCTTTTTGGCGACTGTATGAGCTTCTTGGTTGGGCACTGCAAAAGCTTCTGGCCATTTGCTGAAATAGTCTTGCACGACGATGATATACCTATTCCCTTCTTCAGTAACAGGGAATGGCCCAGCTATATCGACAGCAACTCTTTCCCATGGTGCACCAACATTGTACACTTTCAGCCGACCTCTGGCCCTCGTTTGCGGTCCCTTTACTGAGGAGCAGGCTACACATTTTCTACACCAGTCCTCTACGTCTTCGCGGCAATGCACCCAATAGAATCTTTTTCTCACCTTCTCCAGGGTTTTCTTTACTCCTAGATGTCCTCCGGATACTCCGTCGTGCACCTGTCGTAACACTGACGCGACTTTATCATCGGGAACTACTATCTGTAAGGTGACCTCCCGTCCACTGGGTGATTCCCATTTCCTCTTGAGAACTCCATTATCAATTATCAGGCTGTCCCATTGGGCCCAGTAACTTTTTGCTGTTGGGCTAAGCGCTGATATTTCACTCCAAGCGGGCTTCTGACCATGGTTCTTCCATTCGATTACTGCCTTCAGGTCACTGTCTTCCTTTTGTGCGTCTTCCAATGATTGATTATCCCAATCTTCATCCAAAGCGTTCACCTGGATAATCCGTACGTTCTCTTTCTTTTCCTGTTTGGCACAATGTCGGCAAGATTCTTCGCAAGGTCGTCTAGACAAAGCATCAGCATTAATGTGTGACTTGCCTTTCCGATGTTCAGTGACAAAGTCAAATTCTTGCAGCTGCTCTATCCACCTTGCTATTTGTCCTTCTGGGTCTTTGAACTGGAGGAGCCACTGTAAGGCAGCGTGATCGGTACGAAGTGTAAACTGCCTCCCAATCAAATATTTCTTGAAGTGTTGTAAGGTCTTTACAACGGCTAGAAGTTCTCGGCGGGTAACACAATAATTTCTTTCTGGCTTGGAAAGGCATTTGCTGAAATATGCGATAACGACCTGCCTATCTCCTTGTGTTTGAGAGAGAACTCCTCCAATACCCACATTGCTGGCATCTGTGTCTACCAAAAATCGGCCTTCCCTACTAGGGTAACCTAGTACAGGAGCCTCACACAAGTGAGTTTTCAGTAGAGCAAATGCCTGTTCGCAGTCAGAGTTCCATTCAAATTGACACTTTTCCTCTGTTAAACGATGCAACGGTTTCGCTAACTCGGAGAAGTTCTTCACAAACCGACGGTAATATGCACACAGACCCAAGAAAGAGCGTACCTCAGTTTTATTACGAGGGGTAGGCCACTTCGACACGGCTTTTATTTTTTCAGGGTCTGTTCGAATTCCTTGCGCCGAAATAATGTGTCCCAAGTATCCAACTTCTTTCTGGAATAGTGTACACTTACTAGGACTGAGTTTTAAATTCTTCACGCAGTTTCTGGAACACTTTCTCTAAATTGCGTAGGTGTTCTGCGAAGTTTCGTCCCATAATGATGATGTCATCCAAATAGACCAGGCATGCATCACCAAGCAACCCCACCAAAATGCGCTCCATTAGGCGCTCGAATGTTGCTGGAGCGTTGCACAGTCCAAATGGCATGACATTGAATTGCCAGAGACCGTTCCCAGGACCAGTGGTGAAAGCGGTCTTTTCCTTATCCTGCTGACAGATTTCCACCTGCCAGTATCCACTTTTGAGGTCAACTGTGGAGAACCATTTCATGCCACTTAGCAAGTCCAAAGTGTCATCTATACGTGGCAGAGGATAACTATCCTTTTTCGTGGCATCATTCAACATCCTGTAGTCAACGCAAAACCTTGTGCTGCCATCCTTTTTCTTGACTAGGACTACTGGAGATGACCAAGGGCTGGTGGATGCTTCTATAATCCGGTTTTTCTCCATATCTCTTAACATTTCCGTGACTTGCTGTTCTCTTGCAAAGGGGATACGACGTGGTCTCTGTCTTATCGGCGGTGTATCACCCGTATCTATATGGTGTTTGACGAGCCCGGTCCTTCCCACGTCACCGTCGGTCTTCGAGAAGATGTCATGGAAGTTATGTAACAGTTGCTTAACTTTGTGACTTTCGAACTTGTTTAAATTGCCCTTACAATTTTCGATTAGTGTCGATATATGTTCCTGCCATTTCTTATCACGTTCCTTTTCGTGCGCCTCTGTTTTTCGCAATGATGCTACATGGTCGCACACACCCACGATGCAATTCTTTTCAAGAATTATTTCCTTGTTACTAACGTTGATAATGCGTACTTTTGGTTTATCGGAAATCATCATCAGTGTCCTTGCTGTTATCCAGTCTGGGTGATCTCCAGAATCTTCTATTATAATGCAACGTTTACGGCATCCTATTGGTGATAATCTAATATCTACTAAGGTTTCTGATCTTGGTGGTAATACCGTTCTCCTTAAACAGTACACTGACCCCTGTTTTCCACCTTGAAGAAATACTTCTTGTTCTGGAAAACTCAATACTCCTTTTGCTACATTAAGGACGCACTGCTGTTTCTTCAAAAAGTCCAGTCCTATTATGCAATCATCTGTAATATTCGCTACTAAAACAGGGTGCGTGAATGTCTTATCACCCATTTTCAAAGTCACATTCGTTTCACCAAGGACGAGTACTGGTTGGCCAGTGGCGGTTTGTAATCGGCATTGTGAAGATCCTCTTTTCCATACTATGGTCCGAGGAAATAGCTTCGGTCGTGCAATGGTTCTTGATGCACCAGTATCCAATGTGAAACTGCAGGATTTACCATTCAGTTCTCCTTCTATAATGAGACTGTTTCCGTCACCCACTTGTGATACTGCTATAATGGGGGCTACATGTCGACCAGCCAGTACTCGCCCCATAGCCCTGGCTGTCCCTAGTTTAAATCCTCGGCTTCCACCTGTGTCCCAGAAGTGCTTCTTCCCTTAGCCTTCCTGGGACAATTGATCCGAATATGCCCTTTTTCACCGCAGTCATAGCATGTTGGCCCTTGTCGGGGTTTCATTTGTGCGGTTACCTCACGAATACGGTGGTGTGGTCGGCCATCTTGGCGTACTGCTTCCACCTCCAGAGCGTGTGTCAAGGCTGCCTTCAGAGTCTGATGGTGCCCCAGACGAACCGCAGCCCTGACTTCCGCATCTCGAATTCCATCAGTAAAAGCTTGCACCGTAGTAGCATCAATTGCTCCCGGCGTTGAAGCATACGCCCTCCGAACAATACGTTCTATTTCCGATGCCCATTGTTGCAAACCCTCACTGCTTTTCTGTGTGCGGTCGCGGAGTTGAGCCCTGTAGACATGTTCCAGGTGTTTCTCTCCATATCTAGACTCCAACGCTTCTAACAGACAGGCTAGGGTATTGCAATCGCCGGAAATATTTTCGAGGATTTGGACCGCCTCACCACGCAGAGCAAGCGTAAGGGCGGTTACGGCTTGATCGTCGTCCCAATTGTTGCCTTTTGCGACCTTTTCAAACTGTAGACGGAAGGCCACCCATGACGTTGTTCCGTCAAAATGAGGTACCTTGAAAGTCGGCAAAGCACTGGGTACCGGTACCACACCTTTAATAACTCCTTTTTGTACCTTCTCATGTAAAAATTCTACTTCCTTCCCAAACTCCATGATGGTACTGTTTAATTTCTCCATACGCGCATCTTGTTTGTCTATGCGCGTATCTTGCTGGTCCATACGTGTATCTTGTTTGTCTATGCGCGTGTCTTGCTGGTCCAGACGGGCATCTTGTTGAGCTGTTTTAATTCTAAGTTCATTGACCTCTTCTTTGGTCTTTTTCCACTTTTCATTTAATTGTAATACCAGTTGCTGGGATTCCTTTATTTGTGACTGGGTTGCTGCCTGGGATTGTTTTATTTGTGCCTGGGTTTCTGCCTGGGATCTATCTATTTTTGCCTGGATTTCTGCCTGGGATTTTGCCTGTGATTCTGCTACTATGCCTTTTATTTGCGCCTGGGATTCTGCTATACTCAACTTTATTTGCGCCGTCAAGTGAGCCAGTAACACCGATAAATCGGATCCGCTGCTTCCGGGAATAGTGCTGGTACTAGGGGCACTCACATTCGTCGGTGTTACGACGGCCGCATCTTCTACGGGTGCAGGGACACCAAGCGATTCTTCCTCTTGACGCGCCAAATCCATCGCTGCTTGTCGTCGCGTGCGAACTCTTTCGTCTTCCCTTGGCGTGACCGGCATGCCGCTTCTGACACCAATTGTTACGGGCTAGGGGTACTGAAATGCCGGTTAAGGGTTACGAAGTTTATTGGCAACGAAGGTACAGTCGATTGTAGGCAATGACAAGTAGAATGTAGCTGATGTCGCACCGAAGTCTTCTCTTACGTCCACGAAGTCCGTGTCGTAATCACACAATAACAGTACAGATGTTACTTCACGTAGTACTCACAGTTCTCTTTACAGTTGTCGCAGTAGGTATTCTCAAAGATCGCTTCTTAACTGTCGCTGTTTTCGTATCGCTAGTCGAGTGTAGACTGACTCCGCGTCGGCGTGACGGTGCTATATATAGTCCAGCTGATCGAACATTCCAGATTCCTCTAGACGTAATAATAATAGCACATAACTTCGAGGTCACTCGGAAGTACCTACGGTAATTCCCGGAAACGGGTTTCTAGAAATTTCGATGTCGACACTTTGTTGACAAAACTGTTGAGACCTGTACCATTCGATAGGCCGTCCTAAGTCTAGCAATGCGTTTTATTATTGTACCTAGAAAATGTCTAGATCTAAAGAAATAGGGCTTGAAAGTGACTCACTGCATGTCACGCGATATTGAACCTTATGCCGTCGACATAAGGTCCATTTGTAACAATATTCATTGTCGTCCTCCGTGGCACAGCGGTCAATACGCGCAGCGGTCCTGCCTGCGACGTGAAGGCCCCGGGTTCGACCCCAGGCCAGCTCATGGTGGAAAACGATCTTTTCCTGATTGGCCTGGGTCTTGGATGTTTATCTATATATGTATCTATTTTAGTATCCCATAACACAAGTCTCGAACTTACTTTGGGGCTAGCTCAATCTGTGTGATTTGTCCGTACCTATCTATATATTTATATTTATATTATATTATGTAATAACTGCATGTACAATTTTATTGGTTTATCACGAGTCTGAGTCAACCTGCATCTCAGTGATGCTGGCTCTAGATACATTCATTATACCAGGAAAATATTGTAGGGTTTGCAAAATAAGGTGACGGGCTGTAGCTGTCATGCAAGGCCTTGCAGAAACACCAGCACTTCAAGGTACTACTGACAAATTTCTTTAACAGATTTTCAACTTTATCTTTAAAGTATTAAGGTTCGAGGTTGATTGGGAAAAAACGATTAGTTATTTATTTATTAATTTGTGTACATACTATACATAAAATAGCTAACAGAAGAATAGGTAAATGCTTATTTCTATAAAATTATGTCTGGACTTTAAAAGAGAGGACCGAGACAAAAACAAAATTCTTTGTTTTGTTTTTTTTTTTGTGTTTTTTTTAACTCAGCGCATCCAGATCTATATGATTATCTATAGTGGTGAGGGTTTTGAGCAACTTCGGGCACATACATACAGACAGACATACAAACATACGCAGTTTATAGGGATGGATTACATTGGACAAAAGTACAATTTTGACAGCTGTCCTTGACGACAGCTGTCAAAATTGTGTTTCCCTGGTGTGTTTTAGCTCGTCCGAGAAATTAATTTAACATTTGTTCTCAACTACTTCCAGACGGGCATTTTCTTTGATAAAAAGAGTTTTGCCATATAGGTAGCAATGAGTACATTAGGTATGATGAACAAATTAGGTTTTCTACAAAAAAAAAATGAACATTGATTCTTACAAATGTCTGTCAATTTATTGACATGATCAAGCAAAACCTTTGACCCAGATTTCACCTTCGCAACCACCAAAAAAGTCGCGACAAAAAAATAATGCAACCTTTTTTGCTGATCATACGAGTCGACAACCACAGTGACTTATCATGTCCGTTAGTGTGCGGGTGTGTGCGCGTGTGTGTGTATACAAAACTGTCAAAGTATGTCGTTTCCTGTAATCATACACGTTTTGTAAAATACTAGTTTGCTTACTGCACTTTATTAACGTAAATATATAAATAATATTATGTATAATTATAATCTTAGAATAACTGGAACCTTTAAAATGCGAACAAAATGCGTTACAATCGATGGAGGCCGGATTTACGAGGTGGCCTTTATCATTGATAATCGTGTAGGTTGACCACCGAAATGACATTAAAAAAAAAACTTTAAATGCTATCCTTTTTATTTTTTTTTTTATATTTGGCTCACCTATATGTTTTTTTTTAATTATGCAATACCTACATACATTCAGTCCTGTTATAGGTTTGTTTGTTTTGTACCATTAGGTAAATCAGAAATGGTTTACTGGTACTTACTGGTACAGACACTTCTTTTTTCTTAAATCATTGTAAACTAGTGCTTGACTGCAATTCCGCCTGATGGTAAGCAGTGATGGAAACGCTGATGGTAAAGCGCGCAAGTTTATTAAACCTATTCACTTATAAATCTTAGTGAGTAGGAAGGAAGACGGCAGTTGAGCGAGGTAACCCAACAACACGACCAACGATGCTGCGCTAGAGGGAGATTAATCTGGAGACCCTCCACGATCAAACTCGCGACACAATAACATTTGGCGCATCGTACCCGGCACACATCGCAATACAACTGCCCCGACCCGTCCTCCGTACGGCTTCACCAGACATCACGCCGGAACACGACGAATCGCTTGGCGGCAAGACTTTGTCTGGTGGGTGTTAACTTTTGCCGGCAGCCGACGTTATGGCCTACCACCGAGAAAACTACCAATCGCTATAAAAACTCCTAAATAAGCATAACATAATATTTAATAAATTAATTAATAAACTAAAAAAAATTGTGCCATTTTTTTTTCTCTCAAATATAACTCAATACCGTATGTATGTAACGGAAACTTAATAGTCTGATTAACCTGAAAATTTACACAGGGGTCAAAGGACGAGGTCAATACCGAAAAAAATCGTCGTGTTCGTCGTGCATGATGTCTGGTGAAGTCGTACGGAGGACGGGTCTGAGCAATTGTGTTGCGATGTGTGCCGGGTACGATGCGTCAAATGTTGTTGTGCCGGGAGTTTGGTCGTGGAGGGTCTCCACATCAATCTCCCTCTGGCGCAGCATCGTTGGTCGTGTTATTGGGTCTAACATTGCACCACCTCGCTCAACTACCGTCTTCCTTCCTATTCACTAAGGATTTTTTAAGTGAATGGGCTTAATAAACTAGCGCGCTTTACCATCAAAGATTGCATCACTGCTTACCATCAGGTGGGATTGCAGTCAAGCGCTAGTTTATAATTATTAAAAGAAAAAAAAAATGAGGAATATTTTTTATATTTGAAACTACAATTTATTTACATCGATTATACTTTTTATTAAATTTCTGTCTTCAGTTGACAGATACGTACTGACGACAGCAGGTCAAGCTACCCCAAACTGTCAGATATTCCCAATCAACCTTGAGCCTTAAAGCCTTAGGGATAAAGTTGAAAAGGAGATGTTTCAGAAATGTTTAGAGCCTGGGCCTGCACATTTTACACTTAATGCTAGGTATAGTTACGCTATAGTTAACTGTTTTTAATGTTAATTTAATATATTTTGGCTTAGTTTTTATACAGATTCATTTGAATTCGGCCAAGGAGTGCAACACAACTACTAATAAATATGGTGGTCAGCAATAAGCGAAATAAGATTTTGACAGTGACATATGATTGACGTGTCATGTATCTAAGGCTATCGTATCTATATTATCTACCATATGAAAAACAAAACATGAATTCCGAACATAAAAACAACAGCTCAAATCAACACTCGACACGAACACAACGGGAAAATAGAACTGTCAAAGTCGCCGAATCAAACGTCATAAAAAGTGTCATGATGGCTACCTTAATAAAGGGTTATCTCACTAGAAATCGTTTCAAAAGATATATGCTTGTATTTTTATTCAAATTAATTTATTTGTTTTTTTTTATGAAAATCTTCAATTTTTTTCTTTTTGTCTATATACCGTACATAGTGGTGACCCAAAATGAAACATCCCCTTTAATAAAGAAATATGATTTTAGCAGCTTGACAAGATGTCGTCTACATACCTATACCATAGAAGGTGTTTGGCTAGGTAGCTAATGATTACGTCACTTCCTCCGGATTTTCCTACAGCATACACCTGCCTATGTACTGCTTATAGTTTCTTATTTATATCTTGTTTGTTTTGCTATCTCGCTGATATTATAAACGTGAATAGGCTTTAATAAACTAACGCGTTTAACCATCAACGACTGCATCACTGCTTACCATCAGGCGGGATTGCGGTAAAGCACTAGCCTACAACGTTAAAAAAATACATAGTGTCCATAGATATTGTTACGAATGGACCTTATGTCGATGGCATAAGGTTCAATATCGCGTGACATGCAGTGTGTCACTTTTGAGTCCTATTTCGCCAGATCTAGACATTTTCTAGGTACAATAATAAAACGCATTGCTAGACTTAGGACGGCCTATCGAATGGTACAGGTCTCAACAGTTTTGTCAACAAAGTGTCAACATCGAAATTTCTGGAAACCCGTTTCCGGGAATTACCATAGGTACTTACATGGCCGGTGACCTCGAAGTTATGCAGTATTATTATTACGTCTAGAGGATTCCGGAATGTTCGATCAGCTGGCCTATATATAGGCGGCGCGACGCCGGCGCACAGTCAGTCTACACTCGACTAGCGATACGAAAACAGCGACAGTTAAGAAGCGATCTTAAAGAAGACCTACTGCGACAATTACAACGAGAACTTCGAGTACTACGTGAAGTAACATCTGCAGCGTTATTGTGTGTTTACAACACGGACTTCGTGGACGTAAGAGAAGACTTCAGTGCAACGTCAGCGACATTCTACTTGTCATTGCCTACAATCGACTTTACCTTCGTTGCCAATAAACTTCGTAACCCTTAACCGGCGTTTGAGTACCCCTAGCCCGTAACAATATGTTATTAAAATCCTTTTTTTTTTCGTTTGTGCCTACCCATAATTTTACGGAACCCTTCAAACAGGTACGACTCGCCCTTGGCCCTGTTTTGTTTTTTTAATTAATTCTTAGTGATTCCAATGATGACTTACGCTGCCGTCATAAGGAAAAAAGGCGCATCTAACATTTTTTTTCATGCGAAAAATAATAATATTTTTGTATGCCATTTCTTTTACTGATTTAGAATATGCATGTAACTCAATTTGGAAAAAAGATGTTAGATGCGTCTTTTTTCCTTACGGCGGCAGTACGGAACTGAAACGTGGTCGCACACAGTAGGCCTCATACGAAGGCTCACAGTCACACAAAGGGCAATGGAAAGAGCTATGCTCGGAGTTTCTCTGCGTTATCGAATCAGAAATGAGGAAATCCGCAGAAGAACCAAAGTCACCGACATAGCTCTTCGAGTCGCTAAACTTAAGTGGCAGTGGCACATTGCTCGTAGAACCGATGGCCGATGGGGCAGTAAGGTTCTGGAGTGGCGGCCACGTACTGGAAGACGCAGCGTAGGGAGGCCCCCAGCAAGGTGGACCAATGATCTAGTGAAGGTGGCGGGAAGCTGATGGATGCGGGCAGCACAAGACCGGTCATCGTGGAAAACCTTGGGGAGGCCTCGGAGGGAGATTCCAATGATGTGAATGATTTTAAAGATTTGTTAATTTTTTTTTTTGGTTAGATTGGTGGGTAGTCTGCAATTTGCATATTAATTCTACATAGAGAGAGCTTGGTTGTTGGATAAGGGAAGAGGATACTTTTCATTATGGAAAATTATGTGTCAAGGTCAAGAAAAAATTGTCTTTACCGAATTCTGGTATTTTCATAACCAGACATCAAACCCACAGGTACCTATGTACTTTCTAAGTAGGTATATTTTGGACCCCAATGACTGATTAAAAGATGAAGGAAAACATCTTGACGAAACCTGGGCTTTAAGTCTGAAATCGCCAACCCGCATTGAGCAAGCTTGGTGACTACACCCAATCCTTCTCTGTATTAGAGGAGACCTGTACCCAGCAGTGGGACGATAAAAAAGGTTGATGATGATGATGAATACAAATCAGGACGAAAAGTTATGTTAATTACGGTAAGGGAAAGTATGCCTGGCCTTCTGTCTATCCTCAAATTGAAAAGATCGATAGTCAAAAGGTAACTAAAATCATTTGATTACGAATACGCGATTAGAAAACCTACCATCAATACACGTTCCAGCATTCTTTAAAAACGCCTTTTGCGTAACTTAGCGAAAGGGACGGCAATACACGATACCACGCGATAAAGCAAGAAAGAAAATGCCGGCGCTACTTCAAGGCAATCAACGTTTACTTATAATCCGCTTTCCAGCAACGACACAGAAACGATTTCGGTGTTCGAATCATAAAGGAGTGGGGACACAGTGCTTTGACACAGTAACACTGTGTCGAGAGTTCGAGACTCGGTCGCTCGCCGTTTTCTTGATTTCCAAGTATTTGTTACTAACTTCTTTTCTTTTATGAAGTCCTGGTACATGATATGTAGAAACATCCTTTTGTTGAGAAAATTCATTGTCCTTTTTTAACCGACCGTGGAGAATTAAAATGGGGTAATTATTATTTTTTTATTGGCATTGGTATTTTTGTCAATTTAAATCTCAGTGAGTGCATACAAATAAAATGTTTTAGAATTAAATTTGATTTTGCATAATCGGGACCCCATTATGTCAGTTGTCAACTCTCAAAACCAATATGGCTGTCGTAGAATAAAATTTTCACACCAATATTTTACTTACTTATTGAAGGAGGAAAAAGACAAAAGAATTAGGTAGATTAAGTATTTATTTTTGAGAAAGGACTTATTAATATGCAAATTTTAAAGCACAGGCATAGAGTAGCCAGCCTTTCAGTGTTCTATAGGATTCATTATGGTGAGTAAACGAGGGAATAGCATGATTTAATTCCCCCGTCTGAGTTCCATCATCCGGCGACCCGTCGTCGTACGGCTAGTTTCCAACCTTACGTTGTTAACACCACTACAATCTGGACGAAGCGTTTCGCCTCCTCTTTTATACCGCGTACATCGAGGGCCTGGAACAATTTGCCAGCGGCGGTGTTTCCATCGGACTACAATTTGAGTGTCTTCTAGGCTAGAGTGAATAGGCTCTTAATAAACTAGTACGTTTTACTATCAACGATTTCATCATTGCTGGGTATGATGACGCCTCAGGGTGGAAACTCGCTGTACGACGGGTCGTCCGGTGGTGGAACGGAGATGGGGGAATTAAATCATGCGATTTCCTCACACACTCACCAAAATCCTGTAAAACACCGAAAGGGTGGCTACTCTACGCCTGTGCTGCAGGCATTGGAGACAGTGTTGGGCTGTTATGGGTTATAGCAGTATGTGCTTGACCGCAATCCCGTCTGATAGTAAGCAAAGATGCAATCGTTGATGGTAAAGTACGCTAGTTTATTAAGGGCCTATTCACTCAAAAATACTGAGTGAAAAGGAATGAAGACGGCAGTTGAGCGAGTTGACGCAATGTTAAACCCAGCAACGCAACCTGCGCCAGAGGGAGATTGATCTGGAGACCCTCCACGACCAAACTCCCGACACAACAATATTTGGTGCACACATCGCAACACAACTGGTCAGACCCCTTCTCCGTACGGCTTCACCAGACATCTTTCTATATTTCATATTGTATTATGAATCCAGGACCATAAAAGCCCGCCGTCCTTGCATATCTGTGTTTATTAATTTACATTATTACTTAGTGAAATCTAACTGGATTTTCCATATGAATTAATTACCGTTTATAATTTATCTAAGCATTAATGTATTCAAGAATTTGAGGTTGGCTATATGACCTAAATTACTAGGAACAGAATTATGAAAACTTCTATCTATTAAGTCAAACTAATTTCAACGTTATTACATTAACATTTAAGTTCATATCAGTGTGATCATCATCATCATCAACCTTTTTATCGTCCCACTGCTGGGCACAGGTCTCCTCTCATATAGAGAATGATTTACCGTAATCACCACGCTTGCTCAATGCCGGTTGGCGATTTCAGACTTAAAGTACAGGTTTCCTCAAGATGTTTTCCTTCACCTTCAGTCATTGGTGTCCAAGATATACTTAGAAAGTACATATAACTTTAGAAAAGTTACATTGGTACTTGGCCGACCTGGAATAGAACCCGCACACTCATACTTGAGAGGCTGGTGTTTTAACCACTAGGCCACTACGACTCTATATGGTATTTTTAATTAATTAATTAATAGCATTCCAAAGTAAAATCGTTAATAAAACAAGCATTTGTTCCCGTCGCGATAAGATTATATTTTTTTCTCTACAATGAAGAAATTTTAATAAATATTGTGACCACACCCAGGCGTTGTAACGTCTGACTGTATGGCACACCGAACTGTAACAGAGAAACCAACAATTTACGAGCCTTTCATTTTCTCATCTATGTTGAAGTAATTTTCTAGTCTACCGCATTCTTATACGTCATAACGATCATCATCTCAGCCACATGAAGTCCACTGCTGGATATAGGCCTCCCCCAAGAATTTGCAAAAAGAACGGTTGGACGCGGCCTGCATCCAGCTCTTCCCTGCGATTTTGGTCAGATCATTCGATCATCTAGTCGTTGGGTGTCCGACGCTGCGCTTGTCGGTACGTGGTCGCTATTCAAGAGCCTTTCTGCCCCATGGGCCATCGGCTCTACGAGCTATGTGCCCCGCCCACTGCCATTTCAGAGAGCCGTTGGCGACTTTAGTTCTTCTACGAAACTCCCCATCCCTAATTCGATGGCGTAGGGAAACACCTAGCATAGCCCTCTCCGTAGTTCTATGTGCGACGTTTAGCTTTCTTATGACGCCCATAGTGAGGGGGGACCACGTTCGTTTCGTTCAACGTAAATAAATAAAATTTTAAAAGTTCATCATCATATGCCTAGCCTTCTCCCTACTGTGTTGTGGTGAGCTTCCAGTCCAACCGCATACAGCCAAATATCAGCATCTTAAAGATACCTACCTCACGCGTCATCGGAGTGTCGCTAGCTAATTTAATTTGATCCCGTATAGCTATAGAAATTAAATAACATAATTATAACCACTATTTACGCTCTGAACAAAAGCATGTTCTATCCATAATACAGCGAACAAAAAGTGTTCACTATCCCACATTCCGTCTTCCACATTCGTTCACTCGCTCGCTACGGTGTAACAGAATCCCGGTATGGGTGTGAATACGTTTGTAAGTACCACCTTATGGGATGCGAAAATTAATAAATAATAAGGAGACCGCCCCGATATGTGCGCGGGCGCAACGTATGGACAAATATTTTTATTAACAGTATAACTTTTATGAGAATGTTGCACCTGTATTTTTTTTTGGGTTCTATAAAGGAAAATGATCGAATCTTAAAATATTAGCATTATAAATGGGAAAATGAGTTTGTTTGTTTGTTCCGCTTTCACGTCGTAACTACTGAACTGATTGCTTTGAAATTTTGCAGATGAAAAGTTAGAAGTCGGGATTAAATAATAGGGTATTTTTATCCCGGAAATTTTGTTATTCCCGAGGGAAATCTAAAAAGCGCGATATAACCGAACTCCACGCGAGCGAAGCCGCGGGCGGAAAGCTAGTGTTTAATAAAGAAAGAAAAAGAGAAAGAAAAATGCATTTATTGGGATTGCAGCAAAATAAATACACATAATCAGGCTGTCCTGAGGCCTCACTCAGTGAGAGGTGGGCCGTTATCTACCACGCGGGCCAGATGTCACATTACGTCTCTGAAGTTTTGCCTCTAGGACATGTCGGTTTCATGACAATGTTTTCCTTCACCGTTTTGAGAGCAAACAAAGAAATACACATCAAAACTATAAAAACATAAAACAAGGATTATAAATAAGTCTATTGACATTCTTGTAAACAAGAATTGTGCCGGGTACGATGCACCAAATGTTGTTGTGTCGGAAGTTTGGTCGTGGAGGGTCTTCAGATCAATCTCCCTCTGGCGCAGCATCGTTGATCGTGTTGTTGGACCACATTACACCACCTAGCTCAACTGCCGTCTTCCTTCCTATTCACTTGGTTTTGTTTGAGTAAATAGGCTCTTAATAAACTAGTGCGCTTTACCATCAACGATTATTCTGTTTTGTATTCTGAGTGTACTACTGGTTTAGTAGTAACGGCCCCTGATTTTAGAGTTGTGGGTAGGTCGTCGGTTCGACCCTAGACAGGTATATGTATTTTGTGTGAATAATTTATTCGTCAATGCTCTCAAAACGGTGAAGGAATACATCGTGAGGAAACCGTTATATCCTGGAATGATGTGGTCACTCAGCGGGCGTGTGCAGCTCCACACCCTGGAGAGGTCGGTAGGTAGCGGACGATCACCCATCATTAAACTGACCGTGGCTGGCGCATCTTAACCTTTGATCGGGTGCGGCTTCTTATCTAACCACGAGCCCCATTTAAAGGGGCAAATACAGTATGTAAAGAGAACCCTGTCTGACCCGTGAAGGCATTGTTAGGTAACGATAACTGATTCTACTAATTCCTACAAAGATGGGCTTTCCCAAAAGGAGGTAAATTAATACATGTGCGGTAGGCGATACATGCGCGGGCGAAAGGGGGCAGAGCACGCGGCACGCGGTCGCGTCGCTATCCGCTCTGAATAATAATACCGGTGTTGTCACTTATTAAAAAATTACCAAATTTTGGGGAAGTTGGAATTAATTCGCGGAAAAAATAGATTATTTCAAAATCCATTGGTATTGATAGGTACCTACCTACTATGATGATTATGTAAAATTTCATATTTTATTTGGTCATGTGTTTACCTAACCTTTATTATCCTTATGGGTCGGACGGGGTTTTCTTTACATATTGTATATAGTAATAAAACCGTCCTTAATTTCACCAGTATTTATATAGGTACTTTAAAACAAGTTCCTAGAAGATTTTAATAAGAAATGCCCATGTAAGGAAAAAAGGCATATTCTCTGCTTACCCCGTGATGCATAAGATGTGAAAGTAGTATTACATTGCAGTAATCTGTCGACCTTTGCAACACCCGTTGATATTTCTGTGCATTTCATTTTATTGGTATAAAGTTGTCATGGGAGTTTGCTTGTCAAGATTTATTTTATAAACTTCACTCTAAAGTAGAAAAACCCAACAGACTATAGTTATTTATGCCACTGTCATTGTAATAACTACGAGTGATAGTTTGTGCCACGAAGAGAAGCTATGTGGCACAATAGATCGCGAGTTTGTGCCACTCAGCTTCGTTTCGTGGCACCAAAGATCAGCACAAGAGCTGTTTGCGATAGTGGCATACAAAACTTTTTCTACGACCTAAACAAGTTTATTTATAAATGCAGATAAAGTTACCAATGGCGCGAAAATAGCGCGGCGGCACGGCGCAATGTTAAAATTCCACAAATGAAAGGCAAAGGCAATTCATCCATACAGCCTAATAACATGCGATGTTTAGTCGTGACACAAATGCGTGCGCTTTTGGCATAATCATATGTTGAATTTTTGATGCCATAGCCATAAAAAAAAATTCACTGTAGTACGGTTTACCCGTGTGGAAATGGTCATTGTAACACGTAAAATGTAAACAATACGCCTCATGGGGTTCGAACCTACTTGTAAGTCACGCCCGATATCACTAGGCCACCGCTGTCTCGTGCAAACAAACGAATTATTCATAATAATGATTTTAATTATGAAATCTCTAATTTTAAATACTAAGATAATAGCTGTCTGCCAAGTCAGCAACCGGTCTTACCGAGGAGTATCGTGTTACCCAGTAACTGGTGCTGAAGGGCAGATAAGCAGTGCCTCTATGACAGGTTCTGGTATTTAGCTGGAACCTGTAGAAAGCTGATTCCAACATGATAATGTAAATTAATTGATCCATTGAACTGTTCCAAATTAGTTCAGCCTATTGCAAGTGCAACCATCTCCGTTCCATCGTCAGACGACCCGTCGCACGGCGAGTATCCACCCATGTTGTTGACACCACTACGATCTAGAAGAAGCATTTCGCCTCGTCTTTTTGACCGCGTAACGGCAAACCCCTAAGAAAGCTTTGGGGGAGGCCTTTGTCCAGAAGTGGACCTCTATGAGCTGAAGAAGAAGACGATGAGTTTACAAGAGTGTCCTTAAAGTTTTTGCCCATTCTTCACCATAAGTACCTACAGACGACACTGCAGGTCAAGCTACCCGAAACTGTCAAATATTCCCAATCAACCTTGAGCCTTATTGCTTTAGAAATAAAGTTGAAAATCTAATAAAAAATTCTGACAGATCGTAGTAGCTTTATATGCTGTCGCCTATACCTAATAGGATTTAGGATGGGAAACCAGCTTCGTCTTCCTAACTGATCGACGTGTAGCCAATTGCAAAATTTCTTCTATAAGTGAGTTTGTTTGATTCGCTTTCAAGCCTAAATTCCTTAACCAATTTGGATGAAATTTACACACAGATAGTTTATAACCAGGATTAACATAATAGAATACTTTTATTACGATATTTATACGGGATCGAAGCTTAGCGGGTGACACCGTGGAGCGCAGTTAGTGCTTCGATTGTGAATTTCATTCCGTCAATAACCATCATCATCATCACCATCATCATCTCAGCGTTAATCCCAGTCGCATCCAAAACTTTTTCAACTTCGGAGTCCGGGCTCCGCTTTAGCAGTCAAACTTCCGTCAAAAACTTTGCCCGTTTAAAAACGAAAGTTCCAATGTAGGTGAATTACAAAAAGTCTGATCAAATTTAACTAAGGAAATGTTAATTAAAAACCATAATATCAAATTCTTGATGAATTTAAGACAAGACGTACAGTTTCACCATTAAACATACACATTGAATAACAGTATTCGTTCGTTTTTTTTTTCTTTATATCAGTTTGATCGTACTTTTTGCTTGCGTACGCGCAACCACGTGTGCGCGAACCGTGCAGCTAAAGATTTTTTATTAAAGTACTCGGCGAAATTTTATTAATCACTTCATTTTCGATTTGCTCGTTAATTTGGTTTTGTTTCAGTACTGGAGGGTTAGATGACGGTTTGGAATTGAAAATGGAACGGATGCTGAATTTTGAATATTTACATATAGTGGATAGATGTCGGTTTATAAAGAAATGAAAATGGAACGGTTTTTGAATATGGAACGTTGAGCAACCTGGTTCTTTAGATTTGAAAACTTTCTCTACATTCCATTTTCAAATTATAATGTTCCCAGTGCTGGGACAGAAACCTCTTTAAGAGGGAGAGTTAGTAGGCCGTAATCTACCACGCGGGCCCATTAAGCGTTTGTAGATGTCACATGTCTTAAAATTTTTAGTTCTAGAAAATTTTACGGGTTACTTCCCCGTTTTGAGAGCAGCTTTTTATTCACAAGATATATTGATTCGTGAATGAACAAACATTTATCTGATATTTTTAGGCCCGTATTCTAAAAGCTCACTCAAAACTCAAGCTCTACTTAAGTCTCGTTGCAAGCCATTTGATTGGTGGAAACTAGTTTTAAGTAATGTTTAAACAGAGATCAATGCTTGAGTTTCCTTCTGTAATACGGGCCTTAGTGTGGATAAGACCTACCCAGTTTCCCTAGACCTATATGACAAATTAACTATACAAATAAATAAGTAATTATGCATCGAAGTATTCGTCCGCATCCCTTTCATCCAGAAACGTGTCCAAAAGACTCATGAATTCTTTGGCAATTGGCTAAAGAACTACAATTGAATTTCGAATGTTGTTGTCAGGTTTATAAGAATATTCTAAATTTCATATTTTGAACATTAACAGTAAACATTTCAAATTGTAACATTCGAAATTCAACGGTACCGACTTAAAATGTCTTTTTTTTTTAGAATGTGATAATATAAAGACCACATCATAGAAAAAAATATACAAAATGAATGTAATGATAATGTAATTTTTAATGTTGTATCCAATATAAAATAAACAAACCATTTTTGCTTACATTTTATTATCACAGCAAAGAGAAAGTGGTCCATTTTTATAAAGTAGGGTGAAAGGACCTGTTGTCGGCACTGACTTTATAATTGACACTGATAAAAAGTCTGTAAATACGGAACGGTTAAAGGTAAAAGGTACCAACAACTTGTCGAAGGCCTGTTTGGCAAGAATTTTTGTTAAAGTACATTTAATGTAAACATCGCTTTCGATGTTATTTTAGTTATTAATTTTACTTTTTTGAATGTTTACGTTTTCGTTTTCTTGATAACATTGTGATGTCGTAGATTTTTTAACATTCCACAGTAACTTGAAAATACTTGGTTTTCCCTCTGAATTCGTTTTATAGCTCATTAAGATGTTATTTATTGAGGAAAAATAATGTATCTTTTTATTGCATTTTAGATACCTACCAGCAAGACGGAAAATATAGTTTATAGTTAGCTAACATGTCGGATTTAAGTAATGAATTGAATGTATTGTACCTACTGCTTCGTTTTATTTCGTTAACCCAGTAGCAGTGCCCTGCGGTTTTACCCGTATAAGTCACAACTCTGAGAAAATATCGGATTAAAAGTTATCTTATATTTTATTCCTGGCTTTAAACTACAAGTTGGGCAAATATCATGCAAATCTGCTCAGTCGTAATTGAGTAATAAACATCGAAATATATCAACATTCAAATCTATCATATTAGAAGGACAGTCTGATTTTAAATCCTTGTATCTACTCGTAATTTAAATTGAATGAACTCAAAGCAAGATTAATGTTATACCTATGTTATTTTTGAACAAAAATAAATATTTACTTATTAGCAGTAACATTCTAATAAGAACTAGGAATTTCTCCTGTATCGTAGGTGCGTTTACAAACATATAAACTCACATACACAAACAACCACAACTAAACGACATGTTGAGCCGTCCACACACAAGTTGGGACAAAGGTAAACAGCTAAACAACAGTATAATATATGTATTATTTTAACTAAGAACATATATGTAGTTGAAACATAGGTGCCTGTTATTTACTATTGCCATTTGTTTACGCAGACCATTACAAAATTAATAAATAACTATACGTCATTATAAATAAATAAATATAAAATAAATATACGTCATTACTTATAGAGAAATAAAGGTAAGGTAGATGATGATGACAAATGTGTCATCATCATCATCAACCTTTATATCATCCCACTGCTGGGCATAGGTCTCCTCTCATAAAGAAAAGGATTGAGCGTAATCACCAGGCTTGCTCGATGCGGGTTGGCGATTCTACACTTAAAGTCCAGGTTTCCTCAAGATTTTTTCCTTCACCTTGTAATCAGTCATTGGTGTCCAATATATACTTAGAAAGTAAATATCGTTACATGTCGTATGCGCTATAAATTTTACATTCATCATCTGCTTGTAGCAGGTCTCTGCTAATCATCCTACGGGAAGCTGTCAAACATCTCTTAAACCCAGTACATTTCATGAGAATTTATCTACTTTGCCACGTTCTTGACAGTTATGCCTGATTCTAAACAGAGGCCTCTATTATGCAGTTAACAGGACTTGATGAGCAATTCTTGATGGATCCATATTTGCCACTTCATCTTCTGAGTTGTAACTTAAATAAAATCGATATAAACTAAAGCCATAAGCTTTGTATTCACGACTGTACCCGTCGTATTGAGGGCATACAGCCCGCCTCCTTCATTCATACCTGACGTAGCGTAGATGTGAACCTTTGCATACAATATGCTTGTGTACGAAGCATGGAGTTCTATTTCAAGTTTTGTACGTCTAGAATAAACTTATAGCAATATAGTTACCGTTGTCTTGTCGCCAACGACGAATAAGTACAGTGACACATAGAGTTTTAGAAAAAAATAAATTAGTTTTGTAGAGTGTTTTTGTCGCTTTTACCACTATAGCAGTCTCCTTTTAATCTCCATTTGCTATATTAACAAGCAGCTTCTAAGATTTATAACAATGCCATATTAACTTGTAGTGGTACCTACAACGCTACATGCGAACAACGCGTCATACTGACGTCATGCGAATTCTACATCTCGCAATCAGAGTTTACTATACAACTAGCACGTATACAAGTTCACGACATCAACCGGTGGACAAAGTGCCCGCCAGACAATACCAGTCTAGTCGGAGGACCCTCCCTTTTCAATAAAGGATGACAAACTAAATGTGAATGTACATTTGGAAACAGCGGGTAGTATGCGCAAAATACTAACAGAAAAATGGCTTTCATTTTGACATTTCAACAACATTCACTGCGACAACGCAAATGGATTATAAATATTTTTCAAAATGATGCAGATTATAATTACTGATAGTATATTATGGGAATGAGAGTGCGTGTCTATCTAAGTGTCCATAACCCTAGTATGGACACTCACATAGATCTGCATTACATAGAATAATATTGTAACAGAGCATTGTTTTGACGGATGATATTTTTTAGTATTGTGAAATGTAGCCCCTTTGAGAACAAGTTAGATACGTTAGATCTATGTATTTATACTAGCTACTGCACTGAGAATATCATTTTGCTTAATATCTATAGCATAAATAACAAGAATTATTATGCAAAAATATTGATATGATATTGCAACTTTTCAATTGTAACAGTTTAACTGATACGTTTGTAGAAAGAAGTGGTTTCTGAGAAACAAAAAGACTTAAACGCCGGGTGTGTTGATATGTAGAATTGAGATGAGGCCTTGACCTGAGACTTTGACGCTTGAGTGTAGTCTTTCTATTTAATATATGTGTGAACACTGTCTCTTTCATCAAATGGGGTAGGTACTGTCACTAATGATATTTGTCAGTCATGAAGAATGACGGAATTCAGAGAAAGCTGCACGTTAGCGTTTGATACGGTAGCCAGTAAAGTGATATATTAAACATAAATAAAGTTTCAACAAGATTTTTCTTTGAGTATTAAAGATTGTGCTGATTAAAGAACTTTTTATATAAAATAAACTCTGTGTCTTGTCTTTCTCGCTTCACATTTTTGTTTTATAAATTACATACATAAACATCTAAACTTTACCATTATCTGCGATACAATATGCCTCAATACAAGAATCAAATACGCAGTAGACTTGTATAAAATGAATGCTGCCTACACCATTCGCACAGTCACAAGAAAAACTACGCATTTAAACACAACTCCAAGCCATTCATTCATATTTTCCTCATTTCCTGTCTGTTTGTTAGTTAATAATTTACGACAGTTCACTGACAAGACACCTAATGTAGTTTCTAAGACCAGCAAAAACTTGCTACTTCATCAAACCTTTGCATTCATTTTAGAAACAATAGAAACTGCGCTCCCTACCTATATATTTTTTATGCAAGCACATAAAAATGTGCAGAACATGTTTTAATGGAAAAAAATGTATCGAGTACTAGGAAACCCGCATTGATGCACGTGGCTCGCTGTGTGCCGACAACTGTCCGCTTCACCTTACGACACGGTATTAGATAAGGAGGTAATTATTTTGATCTCTAACCTATCGTGTTATTGGATACCTGAGCGTTACTTACGGGGTTAGATTTAACTGGCTAGTTACTATGAGCTCCTAGTACACACGCAGTCACTTTGCATTAAAATACTTAGCGATGCAAATAATAATCGAGACTGTTTATAACTCTACTTGACACACAGCATTACTCAACTGAAGTTACTTTGACAGGTAAACGTCAGAATTTGACAAGAGGTTGATCTTAATTTTTAATTTGTATCGTTGATCAAATTAAAAGCTCCCATTTTCGCAAAGGGATCCTATAGATGAAAGGATAATTATGTTATATAAAATCGTTGTGTACCGTTCAAAAATCACAAGAAATTGACAAAGGCCCTACTCGTCACATGTTACAAAAACATAAAGAGAAATGTTGTCATCACAACAGAAGGCGCGAAACCGCACATAAATTCTCACTTCATCGAAAAACGTATAACGTAGTTTCCCTAGACCTATATGACAAATTAACTATACAAATAAATAAGTAATCAAAAGAACCATTTATGCATCGAAGTATTCGTCCGCATGCCTTTCATCCAGTAACGTGTCCAAAAGACTCATGAATTCTTTGACTAAAGAACTACAATTGAATTTCGAATGTTGTTGTCAGGTTTCTATGAATATTCGAAATTTAATATTTTGAACATCAACAGTAAACATTTCAAATTGTAACATTCGAAATTCAACGGTACCGAGTTAAAATGTCTTTTTTATGATGTGATATTAAAGACCACATCATAGAAAAAAAATATACAAAATGAATGTAATGATAATGTAATTTTTAATGTTGTATCCAAGATAAAATAAACAAACCATTTTTGCTTACATTTCATTATCACGGCAAAGAGAAAGTGGTCCATTTTTATAAAGTAGGGTGAAAGGACCTGTTGTCGGCACTGACTTTATAATTGACACTGATAAAAAGTCTGTAAATACGGAACGGTTAAAGGTAAAAGGTACCAACAACTTGTCGAAGGCCTGTTTGGCAAGAATTTTTGTTAAAGTACATTTAATGTAAACATCGCTTTCGATGTTATTTTAGTTATTAATTTTACTTTTTTGAATGTTTACGTTTTCGTTTTCTTGATAACATTGTGATGTCGTAGATTTTTTAACATTCCACAGTAACTTGAAAATACTTGGTTTTCCCTCTGAATTCGTTTTATAGCTCATTAAGATGTTATTTATTGAGGAAAAATAATGTATCTTTTTATTGCATTTTAGATACCTACCAGCAAGACGGAAAATATAGTTTATAGTTAGCTAACATGTCGGATTTAAGTAATGAATTGAATGTATTGTACCTACTGCTTCGTTTTATTTCGTTAACCCAGTAGCAGTGCCCTGCGGTTTTACCCGTATAAGTCACAACTCTGAGAAAATATCGGATTAAAAGTTATCTTATATTTTATTCCTGGCTTTAAACTACAAGTTGGGCAAATATCATGCAAATCTGCTCAGTCGTAATTGAGTAATAAACATCGAAATATATCAACATTCAAATCTATCATATTAGAAGGACAGTCTGATTTTAAATCCTTGTATCTACTCGTAATTTAAATTGAATGAACTCAAAGCAAGATTAATGTTATACCTATGTTATTTTTGAACAAAAATAAATATTTACTTATTAGCAGTAACATTCTAATAAGAACTAGGAATTTCTCCTGTATCGTAGGTGCGTTTACAAACATATAAACTCACATACACAAACAACCACAACTAAACGACATGTTGAGCCGTCCACACACAAGTTGGGACAAAGGTAAACAGCTAAACAACAGTATAATATATGTATTATTTTAACTAAGAACATATATGTAGTTGAAACATAGGTGCCTGTTATTTACTATTGCCATTTGTTTACGCAGACCATTACAAAATTAATAAATAACTATACGTCATTATAAATAAATAAATATAAAATAAATATACGTCATTACTTATAGAGAAATAAAGGTAAGGTAGATGATGATGACAAATGTGTCATCATCATCATCAACCTTTATATCATCCCACTGCTGGGCATAGGTCTCCTCTCATAAAGAAAAGGATTGAGCGTAATCACCAGGCTTGCTCGATGCGGGTTGGCGATTCTACACTTAAAGTCCAGGTTTCCTCAAGATTTTTTCCTTCACCTTGTAATCAGTCATTGGTGTCCAATATATACTTAGAAAGTAAATATCGTTACATGTCGTATGCGCTATAAATTTTACATTCATCATCTGCTTGTAGCAGGTCTCTGCTAATCATCCTACGGGAAGCTGTCAAACATCTCTTAAACCCAGTACATTTCATGAGAATTTATCTACTTTGCCACGTTCTTGACAGTTATGCCTGATTCTAAACAGAGGCCTCTATTATGCAGTTAACAGGACTTGATGAGCAATTCTTGATGGATCCATATTTGCCACTTCATCTTCTGAGTTGTAACTTAAATAAAATCGATATAAACTAAAGCCATAAGCTTTGTATTCACGACTGTACCCGTCGTATTGAGGGCATACAGCCCGCCTCCTTCATTCATACCTGACGTAGCGTAGATGTGAACCTTTGCATACAATATGCTTGTGTACGAAGCATGGAGTTCTATTTCAAGTTTTGTACGTCTAGAATAAACTTATAGCAATATAGTTACCGTTGTCTTGTCGCCAACGACGAATAAGTACAGTGACACATAGAGTTTTAGAAAAAAATAAATTAGTTTTGTAGAGTGTTTTTGTCGCTTTTACCACTATAGCAGTCTCCTTTTAATCTCCATTTGCTATATTAACAAGCAGCTTCTAAGATTTATAACAATGCCATATTAACTTGTAGTGGTACCTACAACGCTACATGCGAACAACGCGTCATACTGACGTCATGCGAATTCTACATCTCGCAATCAGAGTTTACTATACAACTAGCACGTATACAAGTTCACGACATCAACCGGTGGACAAAGTGCCCGCCAGACAATACCAGTCTAGTCGGAGGACCCTCCCTTTTCAATAAAGGATGACAAACTAAATGTGAATGTACATTTGGAAACAGCGGGTAGTATGCGCAAAATACTAACAGAAAAATGGCTTTCATTTTGACATTTCAACAACATTCACTGCGACAACGCAAATGGATTATAAATATTTTTCAAAATGATGCAGATTATAATTACTGATAGTATATTATGGGAATGAGAGTGCGTGTCTATCTAAGTGTCCATAACCCTAGTATGGACACTCACATAGATCTGCATTACATAGAATAATATTGTAACAGAGCATTGTTTTGACGGATGATATTTTTTAGTATTGTGAAATGTAGCCCCTTTGAGAACAAGTTAGATACGTTAGATCTATGTATTTATACTAGCTACTGCACTGTGAATATAATTTTGTTTAATATCTATAGCATATCTAACAAGAATTATTATGCAAAAATATTGATATAATATTGCAACTTTTCAATTGTAACACTTTAACTAGTGTGTTTGTAGAAAGAAGTGATTTCTGAGAAACAAAAAGACTTAAACGCCGGGTGTGTTGATATATAGAATTGAGATGAGGCCTTGACCTGAGACTTTGACGCTTGAGTGTAGTCTTTCTATTTAATAGATGTGTGAACACTGTCTCTTTCATCAAATGGGGTAGGTACTGTCACTAATGATATCTGTAGGTCATGAAGAATGACGGGATGCAGAGAAAGCTGCACGTTAGCGTTTGATACGATAGCCAGTAAAGTGATATATTCAACATAAATAAAGTTTCAACAGGATTTTTCTTTGAGTATTAAAGATTGTGCTGATTAAAGAACTTTTTATATAAAATAAACTCTGTGTCTTGGCTTTCTCGCTTCACATTTTTGTTTTATAAATTAAATACATAAACATCTAAACTCTACCATTATCTGCGATACAATATGCCTCAATACAAGAATCAAATACGCAGTGGACTTGTATAATATGAATGCTACACCATTCGCACAGCCACAAGAAAAACTACGCATTTAAACACAACTCCAAGCCATTCATTCATATTTTCCTCATTTCCTGTCTGTTTGTTAGTTAATAATTTACGACAGTTCACTGACAAGACACCTAATGTAGTTTCTAAGACCAGCAAAAACTTGCTACTTCATCAAACCTTTGCATTCATTTTAGAAACAATAGAAACTGCGCTCCCTACCTATATATTTTTTATGCAAGCACATAAAAATGTGCAGAACATGTTTTAATGGAAAAAAATGTATCGAGTACTAGGAAACCCGCATTGATGCACGTGGCTCGCTGTGTGCCGACAACTGTCCGCTTCACCTTACGACACGGTATTAGATAAGGAGGTAATTATTTTGATCTCTAACCTATCGTGTTATTGGATACCTGAGCGTTACTTACGGGGTTAGATTTAACTGGCTAGTTACTATGAGCTCCTAGTACACACGCAGTCACTTTGCATTAAAATACTTAGCGATGCAAATAATAATCGAGACTGTTATAACTCTACTTGACACACAGCATTACTCAACTGAAGTTACTTTGACAGGTAAACGTCAGAATTTGACAAGAGGTTGATCTTAATTTTTAATTTGTATCGTTGATCAAATTAAAAGCTCCATTTTCGCAAAGGGATCCTATAGATGAAAGGATAATTATGTTATATAAACATCGTTGTGTACCGTTCCAAAAAATCGGAGCAAGAAATTGACAAAGGCCCTACTCGTCACATGTTACAAAAACATAAAGAGAAATGTTGTCATCACAACAGAAGGCGCGAAACCGCACATAAATTCTCACTTCATCGAAAAACGTATAACGTAGTTTCCCTAGACCTATATGACAAATTAACTATACAAATAAATAAGTAATTATGCATCGAAGTATTCGTCCGCATCCCTTTCATCCAGAAACGTGTCCAAAAGACTCATGAATTCTTTGGCAATTGGCTAAAGAACTACAATTGAATTTCGAATGTTGTTGTCAGGTTTATAAGAATATTCTAAATTTCATATTTTGAACATTAACAGTAAACATTTCAAATTGTAACATTCGAAATTCAACGGTACCGACTTAAAATGTCTTTTTTTTTTAGAATGTGATAATATAAAGACCACATCATAGAAAAAAATATACAAAATGAATGTAATGATAATGTAATTTTTAATGTTGTATCCAATATAAAATAAACAAACCATTTTTGCTTACATTTTATTATCACAGCAAAGAGAAAGTGGTCCATTTTTATAAAGTAGGGTGAAAGGACCTGTTGTCGGCACTGACTTTATAATTGACACTGATAAAAAGTCTGTAAATACGGAACGGTTAAAGGTAAAAGGTACCAACAACTTGTCGAAGGCCTGTTTGGCAAGAATTTTTGTTAAAGTACATTTAATGTAAACATCGCTTTCGATGTTATTTTAGTTATTAATTTTACTTTTTTGAATGTTTACGTTTTCGTTTTCTTGATAACATTGTGATGTCGTAGATTTTTTAACATTCCACAGTAACTTGAAAATACTTGGTTTTCCCTCTGAATTCGTTTTATAGCTCATTAAGATGTTATTTATTGAGGAAAAATAATGTATCTTTTTATTGCATTTTAGATACCTACCAGCAAGACGGAAAATATAGTTTATAGTTAGCTAACATGTCGGATTTAAGTAATGAATTGAATGTATTGTACCTACTGCTTCGTTTTATTTCGTTAACCCAGTAGCAGTGCCCTGCGGTTTTACCCGTATAAGTCACAACTCTGAGAAAATATCGGATTAAAAGTTATCTTATATTTTATTCCTGGCTTTAAACTACAAGTTGGGCAAATATCATGCAAATCTGCTCAGTCGTAATTGAGTAATAAACATCGAAATATATCAACATTCAAATCTATCATATTAGAAGGACAGTCTGATTTTAAATCCTTGTATCTACTCGTAATTTAAATTGAATGAACTCAAAGCAAGATTAATGTTATACCTATGTTATTTTTGAACAAAAATAAATATTTACTTATTAGCAGTAACATTCTAATAAGAACTAGGAATTTCTCCTGTATCGTAGGTGCGTTTACAAACATATAAACTCACATACACAAACAACCACAACTAAACGACATGTTGAGCCGTCCACACACAAGTTGGGACAAAGGTAAACAGCTAAACAACAGTATAATATATGTATTATTTTAACTAAGAACATATATGTAGTTGAAACATAGGTGCCTGTTATTTACTATTGCCATTTGTTTACGCAGACCATTACAAAATTAATAAATAACTATACGTCATTATAAATAAATAAATATAAAATAAATATACGTCATTACTTATAGAGAAATAAAGGTAAGGTAGATGATGATGACAAATGTGTCATCATCATCATCAACCTTTATATCATCCCACTGCTGGGCATAGGTCTCCTCTCATAAAGAAAAGGATTGAGCGTAATCACCAGGCTTGCTCGATGCGGGTTGGCGATTCTACACTTAAAGTCCAGGTTTCCTCAAGATTTTTTCCTTCACCTTGTAATCAGTCATTGGTGTCCAATATATACTTAGAAAGTAAATATCGTTACATGTCGTATGCGCTATAAATTTTACATTCATCATCTGCTTGTAGCAGGTCTCTGCTAATCATCCTACGGGAAGCTGTCAAACATCTCTTAAACCCAGTACATTTCATGAGAATTTATCTACTTTGCCACGTTCTTGACAGTTATGCCTGATTCTAAACAGAGGCCTCTATTATGCAGTTAACAGGACTTGATGAGCAATTCTTGATGGATCCATATTTGCCACTTCATCTTCTGAGTTGTAACTTAAATAAAATCGATATAAACTAAAGCCATAAGCTTTGTATTCACGACTGTACCCGTCGTATTGAGGGCATACAGCCCGCCTCCTTCATTCATACCTGACGTAGCGTAGATGTGAACCTTTGCATACAATATGCTTGTGTACGAAGCATGGAGTTCTATTTCAAGTTTTGTACGTCTAGAATAAACTTATAGCAATATAGTTACCGTTGTCTTGTCGCCAACGACGAATAAGTACAGTGACACATAGAGTTTTAGAAAAAAATAAATTAGTTTTGTAGAGTGTTTTTGTCGCTTTTACCACTATAGCAGTCTCCTTTTAATCTCCATTTGCTATATTAACAAGCAGCTTCTAAGATTTATAACAATGCCATATTAACTTGTAGTGGTACCTACAACGCTACATGCGAACAACGCGTCATACTGACGTCATGCGAATTCTACATCTCGCAATCAGAGTTTACTATACAACTAGCACGTATACAAGTTCACGACATCAACCGGTGGACAAAGTGCCCGCCAGACAATACCAGTCTAGTCGGAGGACCCTCCCTTTTCAATAAAGGATGACAAACTAAATGTGAATGTACATTTGGAAACAGCGGGTAGTATGCGCAAAATACTAACAGAAAAATGGCTTTCATTTTGACATTTCAACAACATTCACTGCGACAACGCAAATGGATTATAAATATTTTTCAAAATGATGCAGATTATAATTACTGATAGTATATTATGGGAATGAGAGTGCGTGTCTATCTAAGTGTCCATAACCCTAGTATGGACACTCACATAGATCTGCATTACATAGAATAATATTGTAACAGAGCATTGTTTTGACGGATGATATTTTTTAGTATTGTGAAATGTAGCCCCTTTGAGAACAAGTTAGATACGTTAGATCTATGTATTTATACTAGCTACTGCACTGAGAATATCATTTTGCTTAATATCTATAGCATAAATAACAAGAATTATTATGCAAAAATATTGATATGATATTGCAACTTTTCAATTGTAACAGTTTAACTGATACGTTTGTAGAAAGAAGTGGTTTCTGAGAAACAAAAAGACTTAAACGCCGGGTGTGTTGATATGTAGAATTGAGATGAGGCCTTGACCTGAGACTTTGACGCTTGAGTGTAGTCTTTCTATTTAATATATGTGTGAACACTGTCTCTTTCATCAAATGGGGTAGGTACTGTCACTAATGATATTTGTCAGTCATGAAGAATGACGGAATTCAGAGAAAGCTGCACGTTAGCGTTTGATACGGTAGCCAGTAAAGTGATATATTAAACATAAATAAAGTTTCAACAAGATTTTTCTTTGAGTATTAAAGATTGTGCTGATTAAAGAACTTTTTATATAAAATAAACTCTGTGTCTTGTCTTTCTCGCTTCACATTTTTGTTTTATAAATTACATACATAAACATCTAAACTTTACCATTATCTGCGATACAATATGCCTCAATACAAGAATCAAATACGCAGTAGACTTGTATAAAATGAATGCTGCCTACACCATTCGCACAGTCACAAGAAAAACTACGCATTTAAACACAACTCCAAGCCATTCATTCATATTTTCCTCATTTCCTGTCTGTTTGTTAGTTAATAATTTACGACAGTTCACTGACAAGACACCTAATGTAGTTTCTAAGACCAGCAAAAACTTGCTACTTCATCAAACCTTTGCATTCATTTTAGAAACAATAGAAACTGCGCTCCCTACCTATATATTTTTTATGCAAGCACATAAAAATGTGCAGAACATGTTTTAATGGAAAAAAATGTATCGAGTACTAGGAAACCCGCATTGATGCACGTGGCTCGCTGTGTGCCGACAACTGTCCGCTTCACCTTACGACACGGTATTAGATAAGGAGGTAATTATTTTGATCTCTAACCTATCGTGTTATTGGATACCTGAGCGTTACTTACGGGGTTAGATTTAACTAGCTAGTTACTATGAGCTCCTAGTACACACGCAGTCACTTTGCGTTAAAATACTTAGCGATGCAAACAATAATCGAGACTGTTATAACTCTACTTGACACACAGCGTTACTCAGCTGAAGTTACTTTGACAGGTAAACGTCAGAATTTGACAAGAGGTTGATCTTAATTTTTAATTTGTATCGTTGATCAAATTAAAAGCTCCATTTTCGCAAATGAATCCTATAGATGAAAGGATAATTATGTTATATACACATCGTTGTGTACCGTTCCAAAAAATCGGAGCAAGAAATTGACAAAGGCCCTACTCGTCACATGTCACAAAAACATAAAGAGAAATGTTGTCATCACAACAGAAGGCGCGAAACCGCACATAAATTCTCACTTCATCGAAAAACGTATTTTTTTGCGAAAAAAAATTAAAGTCATAAATCGTCCATCAATGGAGACATGCCCGACAGTAAAAATATTATAAGCAATGCGACTCGTGCAAAATGACCGTTTTAAGCTGATCTCTCATTAAAACTCACATTCCCTTCGGAAAACCGTATTTTGTTTGTAAAGCGCGGTCCATGAAGAATGGTTCTTATGCCATGTTAGCAGTTTTTCTATGATGGTTAATAAGGCAGTTATTTTATTATGTAATAAAGATATATACTATGTCTTATAAGCAATTGATGGCAAAGGTCTAGTTTATGTACTATCGCAATTTTAATTTTATAATTACCTGTGACGTCGAGTGTGTCCTTCACCCTATTTAATAGAATGCGTTCGTTATTTTTTAAATACGTATTCTTTTTTTGAACTACTTGTCATTAGGCCTGGGAAATGCCAACCAGTCACTTCCTGTGGATATCAAAAAGTAATATAGGAATTATAGTGCCTATGTTAAAGGTGCCCATGTGTTGGAAATTAAAACTAATGCCTACGTATTGAAATTAAAACCAAAAATGGTCTCCTTAACGTCATCATTTTGGGATTTAAACAAAAACTGAAAATGGAACCCAACAGAATAAGATCCATAGTAGATAAGGTATAAGGTAGGCTTTAACAATTTGCTAAGTTTTTACACATTGACTGTATGAAAACTTATCCAAATCTACTCGAAGGTCCAAACAACACAGATAGAAGACCTACATCGATCAATCCTCTTAGCCCTTTTTAACCAAGTTGGGGTCAGCTTACAGTCTAACCAGATGCAGTTGAATACCATTATTCTATCTGACCTTCACAACCCAGTTACTGGATTACTAAGACGGGTCTTCAGGTCGGACTGCTTTCTACCAGCTACGACTGTCAAAGATGGAAAAATTACTACCGGTACCAACGGCTCCGCGCATTCTGAGGCACGGAGGATTCTGGCACTCGAAGTAAAATATGTATATAAAAAAAAATAAGAAGGCAAAGCTTCGAAATAAACTTTTTGAACGTCGAATACAAACTATTTCACGCGGCAATTTTTCTAACCAGCCAGTTACAAATGTCAACTAGTTTCAAGATTCACTTTTCTTTAAAGAGAAATTAATGGGTTTTTTCCACAGTCTGCAATGACATTATTGCTTTTAAATCAAGTCTGCGTGAGGCCCGACTCTGTAGAGCTTTAGTAACTTTTTTTTTGAGTACTTTGCTTGAGGAGTGGGGTTTTTCTATTTATGAAGTCTAGAAAAGTTTTTTGATGGCTTTTTTATGTTCCTTATAAGAGATTCTTAATTTAAAAATATTGATTTATTTCGTCACAGTTCCTATCTTAGAACTATGAATGAAAACAGTTTTTTTTAATATTGTCGCCGGGACACGACATTTCTTCACATTAATAATAATTGTTGCTTAAATAATTATGGCAACACTTTTATTATTTTTATCGAACGACACAACGAAAATAGAAAACTACCACATCACTATTACAAAATCTGACATTTCTACCAGCCTTACCAATCTCTCTTCGCTGTCACATTCAAAACCCCAAACACACGTTCCAAAATCAAAAGTTCAAATTCGAAACTGGAACAAATCACGGTGACTGTCCGTTGACCGTAAGTAGGAAGTCCCGATTATCGTATAATTCGCTCAAGTGACGTTCGCCTGTTAAAATCAGCCAGTTTGACTTGACCTCCCCCGCTTCTTCATGAAGGTGTGAATGGTGGATGGATGGAGGAGGCCAGAGGTCACGTGAAGATGGTTGTTATATTAGCTCTATTGGCTTACCGGATGCTTGCTCAAGACGTAGGTTATCTACTAGTCGTTGCTTTGTACTATATTTTTGTGGGTAGGTACCTATGCTGTTGCGTATCTAATGGGGAAGAGTCATAGTGCAATATGTTAGAAGTTGACAAGGATTTTTTAACAATACAGTACTTGCATAACACGTTTTCAATCTGAGATTCTGCAATAATAGTACTAACCCATTGCTTTATAAGTTTGAAAAATTCATCTACCAACAACGTAAATAATACAATGAATACATTTATTGCATTATTTATTGCATTATTACCTAGATTATTATAAACTAGCGCTTGACCGCAATCCCGTCTGATGGTAAGCAGTGACGCAATCGATGATGGTAAAGCGCACTAGTTTATTAAGAGCCTATTCACTCTAGCCTTGAAGACACTCAAATTGTAGTGCTATGGATACTAACATAATACTCATCATCATCCCAGCGTTAATCCCAGTCGCATCCGAAGCCTTTTCAGCTTTGGAGTCTGGGGTCCGCTTTACCAGTCCAACTGCTGATATGGCTAAACTTCGACATTTTCCGTGAAGCGACTGCCGTCTGACCTCCACGACCCGAAGGCGACATCGAAGCATTGCAGTTAGACCAATTGTTGGACTTTTGAGGGCTCCAACAACCCGTAACGACTGCCACTAGATGTTCGTATGGCAACCGGGACCAACGCCTTAACGTGCTTTCCGAGGCACGACCAGATCAGTGCAAATATTCATATTCATGCATATTGCACTGTGCGGGGATCGAACCCGCGCCACCTTGCGCAGCGGCCGCGTCCGCTACCGCTACGCCACGGAGGCTGTCCAGTTTATTAAGAGCCTATTCACTCTAGCCTTGAAGACACTCAAATTGTAGTGCTACGGATACTAGCAGAATACTCTTTAAAAGAATGTAGTCCAGCATCCTTATTTCATAATACACTATTAGGTACTACCAGTTGGAATCATTTCGAAGCTTAATGCAAATCCATTGCTCCATCTGTTCGAAAATGTATCTGCTCCACAACGTAAATAACGCAATGTATGTTGTTAAACTGTCAAAATGAAACCTAATCCTTTGATAAGATCAGATATTAGATACCTTGGTTGCTGTTTACTTGTATTGATTAGAATACAATTCAGAGAGGCAAATCTCGTAATTGTAAGAACTTTAACAGTTTAATCTCAGTCCCAATCTATGAAAAATACCTTTAATTTTCCTATATTTTTAACAATTTTTTGAAAAATATTGTCTCTGAGCTGAAATTCTGAATAGATTTTCCATTCAGGTGTTCAAAAAACGAAGTCGATTTTATTCTATTTCGACATCGCTCTTCTATGGAAAGAAATAAAAATTAAATGTACCTACCATAAGCCATACACTATTTTCGCATTTCGTGTTAACTTAATATAAAGTAAAAAAAAATCATAACAAATATGAAAGAGCTATAAATAGGACTTTTAATAATTTTATTGAGCTTATAAAAATAAATGTCAGTTTCTTAAATGTCAGTCCGTATGACCTTATTGTTCACGAGGCAAAGGTACGTAAAAAAAGGAAATTAAAAAGTTAACTTAGTGTCTTTGGTATCAGGGTTGATGGTCAAGTTTTGTTGGCAGAATTTTGTAATTGGAACAAATTTTGAATTGCAAAGGGAATTGAAGCCAACACGTCTGTGTTGCCAGTAATAAATGATTTTATTTGTGTAAGTAGGTTTGTACAAACACTTTTAGCTACATGCCGATAAAAATTAATGTGTAAGTATTTAAAAAAATTAAGGTGCTGAAATTCATACCCAACAAGGTAGTTGTTTTTATTCATAGTTTTATCGTAGCACATTACAAAAATAATTTCCATTAAATCAATATTTTATAGCACCGTGTTCCTATATATAACGGTTCAATTTTATAATAATAATATGATTTTGATTTCTTCTGCGGTGTTTTAAGAAGTCTTGCCTAATTACATTCTACCGTTTCCCACATTAAACTCTTCATACAGCAGCTGGCAACATTATATTTTTTCTTAAAACAAGCCGATTTTTACATTAAAGTTAATTAACATAAGCCGTCAAAGAAGAACAATTTTATAAATGTCTTAATCAATTTTCGTTGTAATAAAAGTTACAATTAGTAGGCTAGTGTTGTGCAATACTCGATTATAAGTATCGATCCAATTAAGAGGTCGATTTGTTTTGGTGTTGCCATAAATCATAATTCTTACTAGCCACCTGCTAGAATTTGTACATGAAGGTACTATGGTTAAATTACTGGATGAGGCATTGATGAGTGTGCTACGATTAATCATGTTAGTAATTAGTGTTTTAGTATTATGGTTAAATGTTGCTTGGTACATAGTTCTTGATTTCCGTGTTTTATGATTTAGCTTATATTCTTATTTAACAATCTTTCTTTGTATGGGAGGAGTCCCGCGCCCACCAGTGGGACGATAAAAAGATAAAAAAGGTTGATGATGATGAGCTCCTTAGAAAAGATGTTGTCGTAGAAATCGGGTAACTTCTATGTCTTAACTAGTTTTGCTAAGTATATTTTGTCAACATTATAACTACATTTTAATTTAATAGTATCTATGCAGGTTCTTACCCGATCATCTTTTCATCTCTATATGAACCTTATGAGGAAATGATTATCCATTAATTTTCGTAGTTAAATTGTTCGGAGTAAGTTTAGACATAATAAGATGATTTATAGTTTACTAAAGGTTTCTTGTAGTAATTCAATAACATCTAATATTTCCTAACGTTGGGATCGACTTCCACTTTAACTGGGTGCTGAAGAATATTTAAACTAACTTCAAATAATTCAACTGCGGAAATCTAGATCTATACTAAAACTAATACATATAAAGCTGAAGAGTTTGTTTGTTTGAACGCGCTAATCTCAGGAACTTCTGATCCGATTAAAAAAAAATCTTTTTGGTGTTGGATAGCCCATTAATCCAGAAAGGCTTTATACATATAACATCACGCTGCGACTAATAGTTGCGGGGTATACAAAAAAATCATATCGAAACCTACTCGGGTGAAAACGCAGAGCACAGCTAGTTAATGTATAATTTGTACATACAGCTCAGTCCACGCTCACTTCGCCAAAGTTTTCACTGTGAGAGGGTTAGAATCACACTTCTGTACTTTATATGAAGCTATCTAAAAGAAAGAGTGACTTTCGCTCTTTCTTTTATTTAATATCGAAACTAAAAGTAATATTAACTTAGTCTTGAAGTAACTTCGAGGAAAGGAGTAAGGAAATAAACAGGGAAGTAAGGTTGCAATAAAAAAGTTAAAAAGGTGACGTTGGTCACCTTGAAAGGGCCGAATTGTGGTCTGATAAATAAAAATTTCTAAGATGCTGTTGATTTTTTCTTTTGTGGTAAATGCAATGAGATTTAGATACCAATAGGTATAAAGCAACGATTCCAAAAGGAAAATATTCCTACCGCAAACAGCTGGGCTATTTGCGAAACCCTTCTGTTTTTTTAGGAATATCTTCCATGTTTTTTGACTTTAAGGCAAGCGCCATTTTTGCGGTAATTTTTAATGACCTTGCCTTATTAAAAGCTCCATTTTTCAAAACCTTAATTACGTAGTCTCTAATATCAATATGTATTTAATTTTGAAGGATACAGCTAATCCATTGCTTCATATGTTCGAAAAATATGACTGCAACGTAAATAACGCAATGAATGTGGTTGAACTGTCAAAATGAAACCATGGCTCCTGAAAGTACAACTTACCAGTAATTTTACTAATTTCTCTAATTAAACTCAAAGTTATACTCTCGTGAAAAGTAGATACACAATTGACGTAAATATGAGATTTGTAACCATTACCATTCACTCGCCATCAACATCTCAACCTTTGAGCTATTAGCGCTTGATTAATTATAATTTCTGAGTACATTCTTGTAATAAATGAAAGAAATTAATAAAATTAATGTTCTTTTGCTTGTCTTGCCAGTAAGTATTCAAAATAACTGGATTGAGAGAAAGGTCGCCGCTGACCGCTGATGCAATCTGTGAACTTTTTATCGAACCTTATCGAGTACACTTGGACCTTCAACGAGGATATTTTAATAATTTCATTAACGAAATTATGAATGTCTTTTATATTGTGAGATGGATTACAAAAACCTACACGCAAAAGTTATACGAGTGATGTTTGTACGTATATTTGATACATCTAGTGTATCCTGCGCATTAGGTCCAACTAGCAATCTTTCAGAACAACAAAGCATTTCCCAAAAAAAAAAACTATTTTTTGAACATAACGCAAGCTTAGCTACTTTTGAAGACCTGGCTTGTGATCCTGTGTAGAGTTACCCTGGCGAATAATATTGCTGAAGAACAACTTAAATCAGAGAATTTGTTTTTGGAGTTTTCAACAACTGAGCTACTACTTTATTTTAAACTTGTATTTTATAAAGTAGTGCACAATATTTCTCTCTATAATTAACAAATTCATCAGTTAATTTCTTAAATTTTTTTATAAAATACCGAACCCTCAACGTACTAGAAAACACACAAAAACAAACGCCGTTTTAATTGCAATAGAGTATTCAACTTAAAAAAATCATACCAAAAAAACCTGAAACCATATCTATCTTTTCTACATCCATGTACAAACATGGCTAACAAATGAACAAGTTCACAACTAATTAAGAACTAATGACGCAACTAACAAAAAAGACATCATCATCTATCAATCATTCGTCTATTTGAAAAAATTGAGGAACGAATGGAGGGAATGAATGACAGTTAGCTTTATGAAGCGGGTTCTGTAGGGCTGGGAAAAGAAATAGTAAGGTTTAGTAAAAAAAATAAAATTGTGTTATAAATGTCGATAAAAAAATAATAGTTTTGTTGGCAACATTCAACACTTTATGTAATTTGTGAGCATGTCAATGTCAAATCACTTGTGTCAAACTGTCTCCTATTTGCCGCGTAAAACATTGGACTCGTAATTTTTACACATTTTGGTCATAAACTTCAATTTCCTACATCTAATAACTATTAAAAAGTCGTGGTGACCTAGTGGTTAAAACACCAGCCTCTCTAATATGAGAGTGCAGGTTCGATTCCAGGTCAGGCAAGTACCAATATAACTTTTCTATTTCGTTTCTTGAGGAAACCTGGACTGTAAGTCTGAAATCGCCAACCCGCATCGGGCAAGCATGGTGATTACGCTCAATCCTTCTCTGTGTGAGAGGAGACCTGTGCCCAGCAGTGGGACGATAAAAAGGTTGGAGATGAATACATATCATATCACGCCTTGACTCCCCAGAAGGTTAGCAGAGATTCATTAGTCCCACATTTCGCCAGTCATGTTTAAGTCTCATGGCGTGGTGGCAATGGTGAAGTGCGAGACACCCTAGCGGCGAGTAGTCATCAACGGTACTCAAATCCAGACTCCAAGCTGCTACTGAGAAAACCTGATAGAAAAACACAATAATACTTTGTCCGAACTCGAAATCAAACCGTACCTCATGCTCACATTTACGACCACTGGACCAACGAGATAGTCAAAGAAATAAAGAAACCAATAAATTTTGACAAAAAAATAAATCTCTTCTAACAAGGTTTTCATCACCTAAGAACCCTAATAAACTGGACGAACTGAGCCGAAACCATTCATAATTCCAAATTTGAATATATTCATAGTATGGGTCAGTCTTTTGTTTATTTTTCTATAGAGGAAAGCACTGTTTCGCGTTCTGCCTAGTGTTGCCAAGTAATTGGTGTACTAATCGTTGATTTTTTATGTTAAATCATCTTGTCATTGGTTTAATTAAGAAGTGTGGTGTTGATTAATATTGTATGCTTTTGAGATTGTGATTACTCAGGCTTTTTGTAGCGTTATATTGACAAATATTTATGGTTGAAAATACTGAAAGTGTACGTTACCTCCTAATTTCTTCCCCCGCCACTTTTATAGATAACAGGGATGCTGCATAACTTCCCTACATGTGGGTACCAACTGTTCCAGTTTTAATTGCTGTTTAATTCAGAAAAACTTCATTTCAGATTTTATCCTACAAAAAACTCTCAGCATTACGATTCGATATATCCCAAGTTTCCTCATTACAGCAATATCTCTGAGAACAACGCTACCTCAAACCAACTGTTACAAACAGACAAAAGAAATATTTTTATTTTATACTTTTTATATTTTTTGCCGGTACAATAACAGAACCCAAATCAAAAGACGTCTTTATGAGGAAATTTTATAACTGGCAACATTATAACTGTCATTGTTAGTTTGACACTTACAGCCAATTTTAAACTCTATATCAATAAGAATAAAGATGTGAACTAAGTTTTGAAGTGTCAAAGTTAAGTTGGCATACGTCAGTAGGACTTTTTAGTAACCGGAAACGTCAAGGCGTTAGTTTTTGAATGTTTGCGTGTTGCACTGGTCTTAGTTAACGGTGGTATGTATTTTTAGCTTTTTTGTTGTCAAAAAATCTTGTTCTTATGTTATTATACGAAAAATGATGAAAAAAATTCTACTTATAATAAGTAGATTGGTAGATAATTCTACTTCATTTTAATGTAGGTACATAAGTACCATACACATAATATACTAATGGACATGCCGTAGGCGTATAATCTGCAATATTTTTTTGGTTTGAAAAGAGTGAGAGAGATGGCCCATGCTTTCGGTCTAGCACTGTCTCTTTCCTCATAGATGATTGATGATTTTGAGAGAGATGAAGATAGACGAATTCGTTCCTCTCTTTTTTCGGAGTGCCACAATTCTCATCTCTCAAGGCAAGTTATATATGACAATGGTTAGTACTATGAACAAACATTTCAGATCAAAATTATATAAATATCAATTTTATTTTCGACGAATAGACTTTCTGTTTTTGTTTGTATATACCAGAAACCTAACTTCTTAACGTTTCGCATTCTAAAAATGTATCCACCAGCTTCCACAATTAATACCATTATCCATACCATCGGTTATCACATTTTAAACAGCCAATAAAAAAAAAAAACATTTTATGTGCAAAAGCGAAATAACAGTAACACCGATAATCTCACGATAGTGAAGTTATAACGTTGTGCAGCTAGCGTGGTTACCGGAGGATGACGTCATGGTTGCGTGCGTAACCACGGGAACTGACCAAAATAACTTGAACCCACATTTCCCCTTAACTAATATAAAAATAGTTGATTTTTAAATAACATGCGGACCTCACTAATACGGGTCGGTCTGTTCTCTTTTCAAATTTGAATGTATTTTAAATTGCTTTTTTATTGGAGTAGAATTTATGGCGGCAGCGTTTGTTTCGGCGCCAAAAATTTATATTTTATCTATGATGTGTGTAATATATTTTTCTGTTTCTTGTTCCAGGTAAACTATAGCATTTGTTGGATATATGGATGAAACACGTAAGGAATTTTTCTTGCATGCAAATATTTGCGCGTTCAAAGAATAGTTTATAAGATTTTTTTGCACTGGCAATGATTAGCATTTTTATTGTAACGCAATGTTACACTGCTTGTCATGACTAAATAAAGATGAAGAGTGAAGACACATAGACATATATTAATAGACATGCCGTACGCGTATAATCTGCAGCATTTTTTTGATTTGAAAAGAGTGAGAGAGATGGCCCATGCTTTCGGTCTAGCACTATCTCTTTTCTCATAGATGGTTGATGATTTTGAGAGAGATAAAGACAGACGAAACTTCTTCCTCTCTTTCTTTCGAAGTGCCACAATTCTCATCTCTAAGGCATATCCATTAATATTATGTCGATGCTCCCGTCAGCCGACCTCATTCTCAAGAGAGGATTCTCAAGAGCAAATGTTACTTGCTAAAGCTGATTTAAAAGATAGGAAGTCAACACACGTGACTTAAACACATCGCCGCCGAAGCAAGCTATTAAAAAATAATAAAACAATTTCAAACTACGGATGTTCGTAAGGTCGATCTTGAGATAGCGCCCATTATTGTAGCTGTCACCCGTGAAGCCGCCATCTTGGTAACGTCACGCTGAGAAAATGCTAAAGAACAATTAAATGCGCTGTGGCATGATGAAATGAAAATATCTTTCTTTTTGGATATTCATCATCAACATTTTTATCGTCCCACTGCTGGGCACAGGTCTCATACAGAGAAGGATTGAGCGTAATCACCACGCTTGCTCAATGCGGGTTGGCATTTCAGACTTAAAGTCCAGATCTCCTCAAGATGTTTTCCTTCATCTTGTAATCAGTCATTGGTATCCAAGTTAGACTTAGAAAGTACATATAACTTAGAAAAGTTACATTGGTATTTGCCTGACCTAGAATTGAACCCGCACTCTCATACTTGAGAGGCTGGTGTTTTAACCACTAGGCCAACGACGACTCTTTTTGGATATACGGTAGCCCAGACCCGACCAAGGCGTCACCTGCGGCGGATAGAGGCGTGAGGGTGCTGGGATTCCCGCTGCCTCACGCGCTCCGCCTTCTCCTTTGCCAGCATTACTGCTTCGCAGAAGGAGGTGATCCTACTATGTACTCTTCCTCCGGACGGAGGCCTGGACCAGGGTCGGACGCGAGAGATCGCCGCCGATCGCCCAAAGACGTGGCCCTCACTAAATCACCCCGGTGATCACCATCTTCGACTAAAGGTGGTCCCGGTTCCTCTTAAAAGACCAATTCCGGAACGCTTCCTGAGCAACGCCTGTAAGGCACATGCCAGGGGGGACTCTAAGATGGCCTCTCCTAAACGTCCTATGCACGGCAGCACGTGACCACTATGCCACCGTCTTCCCTGGAGTTACTTAGTGGGCAGGCAGAGTCGCCGCTCTGTGAGCCCGCGACCCCAAAGGTCCACCTACCTCAATAAGTAGGCGGGTTTCGGCGTATTAAGCGCCAAGGCGGTTGCCTCCCCGACGCCTCCTTCTCCGAGTATTAGTACTGGTGTTGGCCCTAGAGTAACAATGCTTTGCATTATAAGCCTTGAATGTTTCTATTGCTGTAACACAGGCCTGCTCTTTGGAGCGGGAATGGGCAAAATACATAAACAGTACGACCTACAACTAGTACACGGGGACCGATATCACTGGACCAACACTGATGTCTGATCTGCGTCATCGATCGTCCTTTTATAGGTCAGTTTAGCAGGGTAACACACGCGCACACGTAACACGCTATCAGCAGCAATGGGTTTCATTTTGACAGTTGTACAACATTCATTGCGTTATTTAAGTCTTTGAGCAGACACTGCTTTCGACCAGCAATGGATTAGCAATATGTTTCATAATGATTCCAATTGACAGTAATAGTCTGTTAAGCAATGAGGGTGGTGGGGAAGGCTTCAAAATGAATAGACGTGTCCTTTGTAAGTGGCATTTAATTTCTTAACCCACCTAAATGCTATCGCGTACGCTTAGGAATGAGCTGATGATGTTATCAATGAACAGGTGTTTTCTTTATATTTCTCTGATGTAATCTTTTTTATTTTCACCTATTAAAATTCCCAGGACTAAATGCTTTTTGGTTTAGTGGTGACAAGACTCACATTCGGTTACCTATATGTACATTAACAGCACACACTACCAGCTCCTTAGTCACGTTTAAGTTTCGACCTAGTAGAAATAAAGGGATAAAAAGTATCCTAAATATTAAACCTGGTTATAAACCTTGTGTTTGTCAAGTTACATCGTAATCCGTTCAGTAGTTTTGGCGTAAAAGAGTAACAAACATTCATTTAAACCTCCTCGTTTATAATTTTGAAGCAGGAAGTTAATGATGTGACTGAAGCCTTCTTCCAAGCTGAAGTACCTACCTGCATTAAGACGTGATCGAATCAGAAATGAGGAGATTCGTAGAAGAACTAAAGTCGCCGACATAACCCAGCGGATTAGCTCTCTGAAGTGGCAATGGGCGAGGCACATAGCTCGTAGAGCCGATGGCCGATGGGGCAGAAAGGCTCTTGAATGGCGACCACGTACCGGCAAGACACCCACCGACTAGATGGTCGGATGATCTGACCAAAATCGCACGGAAGCGCTCCAACCGTTCTTTTTGGAAATCCATGGGGGAGGCCTATGTGGGCAGGTCACATTTTTAGAGTGAGTAATCTTTGTGCGCTATAGTCGGACACGGTTTTTTGGCAATTCCACCGTATATTTTGACAGTGTCTACTGCATGGTTTATTTAAAAGCTAAAGATAAGTACTCGTTTATACTTTGTTTAGTTATCAGGGGAGTTCACACATGTTCTGCGAGATTTCCAGGGGGGGCGCCCCTACCCGGGTACGCCCCTGTTAATATACATACAATCGAGTCTGCTAGCGATCTTTTTAGCCACTTTTTGGTTGGTGGTAGGCAACAACATCAGCCGCCGGCATAAGTTACCACCCACCAGACAAAGTCTTGCCGCCAAGCGATTCGTCGTGTTCCGGCATGATGTCTGGTGAAGCCGTACGGAGGACGGGTTTGAGCAGTTGTGTTGCGATGTGTACCGGATACTATGTGCCTAATGTTGTTGTGTCGGGAGTTTGGTCGTGGAGGGTCTCCAGATCATCCTCTGGCGCAGCATCGTTGGTCGTGTTGTTGGGTTAAACATTGCATCACCTCGCTCAACTGCCGTCTTCCTTCCTATTCACTCAGTTTTTTTGAATGAATAGGCTTAATAAGCTAGTGCGTTTACCATCAACGATTGCATCACTGCTTACCATCAGGCGGGATTGCAGTCAAGCACTAGTTTATAACTAATAAAAAAAACTTGTTCAAGTGCCTGCCAGTTAAGTATAACAAACGTCTGGTCAGAGAATCCTCCTTTCTATGGAGGATGAGTTAGCTTACTCCCTGTTCCTCATGCCTCCACAGAATGATTGCACACGTCAAGTTTTCACATAGAGATGGATACAGAATCAGGGAGCATAACCCGAAACTGTCAAATATTCCCAATCACCCTTGAGCCTTAATGCTTTAGAGATAAAGTAAAACCTAATAACGAAATCAGACAGATTGTAGTAGCATGATGTGCTGTCGTCTGTACTTCTGGTTGATTTTAAATAAGAATTTGTGATAAATTCCAGTAATTCAGTAAAATAAAGCCTCATAAATATCTTACTAAACCGTGACAATCCCAAAAAGCAACTGAATATGTAGATTTACTAAGTATTGTACCAAGAAATTTTATCGGCGCATACGCATGTCGGGAAAAAGGGAATCCACCGATAACGGAACAGAGACTTTTGCGATTTCAAATTAAACTTTGTTTTCTTTTAGGGTTCCGTACGTACATAAAAGTGCCCCTATTACTGAGATGCTGTCTGTTCGTGTATCTGTCCCAGGGTTGTATTTTTCAATTGTAATATATATGTAGACCCCGAGCCCTGTGGGATACCGGGCTTAGAATAAATAGTATCATCCCATATTCTCCGTGGGTGTCGTAAGAGTCGTGTACTGTCACCAGGGAAGCGGGCAGCAACGCTTCTCCTGTGGAATATCAAATACCATCCCAACCCGCCTGCCAAGCGTGGGGATGGTAAATCCCCTAAAAGCAATGCAAGCCTTGGGAAGGCCTTTGTCCAGCAGTGGAACTCTATAGGCTGAAGAAGAAGAAGAAGAATATATAGAGATTTGAAATTTTCTACGGCAGGTCCTCACGACGGCATATCATTCTATACATTTTCAGTATAAGTGTTTGATTTTTTTTTCTCATAAAGGAAATGCTGATGTGTGATGTACAGCACATCAAGCTACTACAGTGTCATGTTTGTTTATTACACTTTCAGCTTTCTAAAGCATTAAGGCTCAAAGGTTGATTAGGAATATTTGACAGTGTCGACTTGACAAGCTGTCGTTCGTACATATCATCGTAGATACTACTCATCTAATATATATTATTATCATCATCGCCATCATCATCATCATCTTATCGTTAATCCCAGTATCCTGCAGGTTTTCAGCTTTGGAGTCTGGGGTCCGCTTTACTTGTCTAACTGCTGATTTTGGCTAAACTTCATCAATAACAAACATCTAATATAGTTTAAAATTAAAGGAAACGTGTTCTTGTGAAATTTTTTTCTAGTTTAAGTACGGTGATACAGAACCTTACGCGCGCGTCAACTATTAGCCGTTTTTTTTCAAAATACAGGACAAGTGTTGTATTCTGCCAGTCGAGTTTAAGTCGGTTCACACCTTGCGAACTAATAACATACACAATTAACATGTTCAGGCGAGCTCGGAAGATATTTAGACATGACATTTTGGTGTCCATTAAGATTTTTATCTATTTTTTTTGTGATATTTTTTTTTAATTATGTGTACTCCAGTTCAATGTCAAAAAGATTTATTATAAAAGTGGTTTAAAAATTTATCTTTAGTAAAAAGTCCTAAGAAACTCTGGTGTGTCGATTTATTTTAATGTTTATATAAATAATTATCTACTCGTTTTTAGCGACATAGAACGAAAGTAACATGGGCTCGACCTTTGCCCAGCATCGGGAGAGTATAGGTTAAAAAAAACTATGCTATAGTTTTTAAGCTATAAAAATCTTTTTTGATAGTTATTCCTTTATTGAACAGATAGTATTTCTGTTCTTTAATTTCAAAGTATAATTATAGCGTAGGTAGGTATAGCGTGCAATCATAAATGATATTATTACTATACCTACATTCCTTAAAACATAAAAACGACGGCCGCCATTTCAAACGATGCACCAATCCTCGTCAGTATTCAAAAAGAAATCGTCACACAACATTTTTACATACCACGAATGTCAATACTTATAGATTTTTTAAACAAAAATATTTGCCAACTGCCGTCAAGCGAAAGCCAAAGCATAATGTATCCAGTTTAATTTTTTATTGAACCATGAACAATTCATAGAGCAATACTTATGTAAATTCAGCTATGTTACAATGAGACCATTTATTCACACTTGTCATTTGATAAAGTGTAACGAAACTATACTATACATTTCCAGTTTTAACTGACCTCGCATTGTATAGGTTTTTCGTGCAATCAGAAGTCAGCTGTTCTGGTTATGTATGAACTGGCACTTCTTTTATGAATTTTAATGTTAAAAGAATCGAATTTCGAACGTCTTCTTGATTAAAATGGCGCTGAAGAAATTGGCGGCTTTTTTTCTTTGACACTTTGTTGACAGATACGTGATAGTGTTGCTATGTTTAAATATATGATAAAAATATGTATATTTATGTAAAATTATAAGTCGATACTAATGTAATCATTAAGAATTTTAGTTGTTATTAACACATGGGGGAAAATTAGAATCAACTGTGATTTATTGGTTTATCGGTCCAATACAAGGTATGATTTATCGACAGCCTCCGTGGCGTAGCGGTAGCGGACGCGGCCGCTGCGCAAGGTGGCGCGGGTTCGATCCCCGCACAGTGCAAGTATTTGTATGCATGAATATGAATATTTGTACTGGTCTGGTCGTGCCTCGGAAAGCACGTTAAGCCGTCCCAGTTGCCCTACGAACATCCAGTGGCAGTCGTTACGGGTTGTTGGAGCCCTCAAAAGTCCTACAATTGGTCTAACTGCAATCCTTCGATGTCGCCTTCGGGTTGTGGAGGTCAGACGGCAGTCGCTTCATGGAGAATGTCGAAGTTTAGCCATATCAGCAGTTGAACTGGTAAAGCGAACCCCAGACTCCAAAGCTGAAAAGGCTTCGGATGCGACTGGGATTAACACTGGGATGATGATGACAAGGTATGATTTATCAATAGAAGTCAGATGAATTTGGATAGAATGAAAAAAGTCCTCTTTTATAAACAATTCGCCCCACACGTCGAAAAACAATTTGAAAATTAATACTTTGAAAAAAAATATGCTTCAAATCAACGCCATTGATATTACGTTCATGTTTATTCTTTAATTCTTTCAAAAATAAAATTAACGCCATCATACATTACAAGATTCATAAAATAAAGTCTAATTTACAATGTTTTGCATTTTTATCAAATATAAATGTTTGAAAAAGTGTACCTAGAAGAATTCCATCTTTTTAAATATATTAAATTTATTAACTGTAGGTAATTAACAAATAAGTATTACGTTTTTATTAATAAATCCTTTTGATATACGAATACTTACAACGTTCATTCATACATAATAATAATTTTAATATAAGAATGAAAGAAATATGTTTCTTTTTTAATTTTGTTATTACGATTATTTCAATTGATGATGTATTTTATTGATTTCTTTTACATCCACTGTTTTGTAATGAGATGTATTAAAAATCGATTTAACTTGAAAAAAAAAAGTATAAATAAATGATTCTTGGAACAAAAAAAAATCATTCGAAATGTCTAACACTAAGATGGCTGAACGTGTATACTATACACGTTCACTACTATACACTGTATAGTAACAAAGCATTAAAAATTAAAATTCCCTATCAGTCGCCGGCTCTAAACTTTTGAAACTCTTTATACTTACGTGTTTATTTTTACAAGAGCAGCCTGTCGATGCCCACCATATGTCGATCGGGAGTCGAACCGGTGACTCTTCGCTTTATTTATGGGATTTTAATGACCACCCCATCAACGGTAGCCCCAGTTTTGTTGTCACGGAAGTACCGCTTGACCAATTGTTGCGTTGTTTTTTTTTTATTATTAAAAAAAATCCTTTCGTTTTATTTTGTGGACGTTTTAACTGTTTCTAGGTAGGTTTGCATTTTTATGGTTTGGAATAAAAAAAGTAATATAGAATATGGAATTAAAATGGCAAGACATTTTTATAGCTATGGCAACACTATAATGGGGCTGGAAGAACAACTAGACTTAGAGATTAATAAAAAAATATTGTTCATATTAATTTATTATAAGTACAATATTGTATGATCCATGATGGATTTCTTTGACGTTAGCAATCTTATAAAATAGGTTACAACTTTTAATTCTGTTTGCCATGACCACATTGCATAAACGTGTCATCAAAGCTACAACAAAATAGATTTGAACGGACTCAAAGAGTAATGGTGCCGTGTCTAGTACAAGTTTCAAAAAGCAATGTTTTTTATTCACCGTACTCGGTCAAACTGGTTAAGGAACCTTATAAATTGGAATTAAACCATAAAGGTTAAATAGTTGTTAAAATACAGTGTAAGTATATTTTATTCGACTTCAATGTTTTTTTAGTCTGGCAATTATTTGTTACTGTCTAACTTTAAGAATTTCGCATCTGCTTTTTAAACGTCGAAATTAAAATTGGGCTAAAAAGATTGGAGCTCGAAGCTTTATTTGAAATTGGAATTCATGGCTCAGTGTTGTTTTCTTTTTCTTTTTCGTTCGTTATTTTTATTCCGATATATACCTATTTGAATTTGTACAGAAGACAATTTAATGATTTTGGAGGCAACTTAAAATTTAAAAAAATGATAGTTTATATGCTAAAATTATCCGAATTCGACGACACATTAAATGGCATGGATTGAATTAAAATCTTAAGTACTTAAATCACTATACCATAACATAAGAAATATATTAAAACTCCTTGTTGGTGATAACTGATAAGTTCATACTAATTAATCGCTAAGAATAAAACAAAACCTCTTTATCAGTAGACCGTAACTAAAGGAATTTATGTAAAGAGCAGGGACAACAAATTGCAATGATAAAACCATTTACTAAAGTTGATGACTGCCTATAATAAAACATATGAAACGGTTCACTGCTAAAGAAGTCTACAAATATTATTGAAGTTCCTAAAAACCCGCCAATAGAAGTCCCGCTAAAGAGCAAAGGTCAGGAATTACTCATTCAAAAAAGGAACGACCATAGACTACAAAGCTTTAACTTTAATTTTCTAATAAAGCGGTGAACAAACAAAAATGGGTGTCCATATAAAGTGAATTTTTTGACATTTTAATGTCAAATACAGTTGAAAATATTTCTAGTACTCTTCAAGGAAGCCTCAACTTTGCTCACTGAGTACTGCTACTACCAAACATGATGTATTTAAAAAAGTACCTGAAGAACCAAGGTCTTAGTCTAACAAGAGACACACCATAACCAACAATTCTATTATAGCCATAGCCGCTGAAATCCGCATAATTACTAGACCAAGCCTTGACAGCGAAGCGGAAAAATTAATTCATATCCCCATATTTAAGCTCTAGGTAAAAATATAATGACACGGCGCAGCACAAAAGAAAAAAAATCCACGACCATTGACAATTGCTATGGACAATGTGAATGCACATCAATTATTATTTTAAAATAACAGTTTTGTCCGTACAAAATTTATTTACGCGCCGCTGCGCTCGAGTTTGTGGGTGTGCTTGTGTGTATCCGATGTGTGCGTTGTGTGTGTGTGAGTCAAAATATAGGATGTTCGCAAGCCGTTGATGATTGATTAATTACGTTTGCTCGTGTGCTTTCTAAATTTATTTTGTTTATAGGACGTTTCTTTGATTTATTGGTCTACTTATATTTAGTTATGATTTTTAGCTTTATTTTTATTTATTTTTACCACTACTACATATGTAGCGGTATCTACAACCGCCACATGCGAACAACGCGTCGTATTGACGTCACATGAATTCTACATCTCGCAAACAGAGTTTACCGTGCAACTAGCATACATACAACTTCCCAAAAACCAACCGTTGGGCTAGTGCCTGCCAGACTCGACACCCGTCTGGTCACTGATGGTCACGTAGGATGAGGGAACTTTACTCAGTTCCTCATGCCTCCACAAAATACGTTAGTTATCACACCCACCCTCAGCTACTTTTTCGCAAATATATTGTATATCCTAAAACATTATTCAATCAATTCCATTACAATCATCATCATCATCTCGGCTAAATGAAGCCTGCTGGCACTGCTGGACATAGACATCCCCCAAGGATGTCCAAAAAGAACAGCATCCAACGGTTTCCTGCGATTTACATCCATTACAATACATCCTCATTATTATCTGCCCAGTCTTTTGGAAGGTCTGTCTCCAGTCTGTCAGGATGAAGGTGAACAACCAGTTTTCAACATGGAGCGACAACCTATGCAACTTCCACAGCCCGTTTACTAGGTTTATACAATATGTAAAGAAAGCCCTGTCCGATCCGTGAAGGTATTGTTAGGTATCGATAGCTGATTATAATAATGCCTACAAAGCCGGTCTAAACTTAAAAAAAAATCCCCCTAAAAAAATAAATATTATTTCGAAAAAGCGAGGTAACTTAATGCATGTGCGGTAGACAACACGTTAGGCATACATCCGCGGGTGACGGGGGGCAGGGCACGCGGCACGTGGTCGCATCGCTATTCGCTCCATCACAAATGGTGTCACTTTTAAAAAAATAGCAAATTTTGCGGAAGTTGGAATTAATTCGCGACAAAAAAAGATTATTTCAAAATTCATTAGTATTGTTACTATGATGATTACCTATGTAAAATTTAATATTTTATTTGGCCATGTGTTTACCTAACCTTTATTATCCTTACGGGTCGGACAGGGTTTTCTTTACGTATTGTAGATATGAGGAACAGGATGTGAAGTTCACTCATCCTTCATAGATAGGACATGATTATCCGACCAGACGGGTGTTGTGTCTGCCGGGCACTTGCCTAATGGTTGATGTTGATATTTTATATGTCAGTTGCACGGGAAACTCTGCTGGCTCTGTGTGACGTCAGTATAAAGCGTTATTCGCATGTGGCGTTTGTAGATACCGCTACACTGGATAAGACGATATCACTTGGTAAGACTGGTGTTAAGACATTCGGGCGTCCGACGCCGAGGCCAACAGCCTAACGTGCTTTCAGAGGTACGGAATGGTTTCGGTACGTAAAAATGGTCACCCATCCACAGAATAACGCTTGCTGCGGGCAAGCGTAGCTTAACCAGACCAATCGACCTGTGTTGCTTTAAAACACCTACATCCTAGCAGATTTTTACCTCCAGCTCTTGTATCTTCCCTTCTTAATTACTAACTAAGCATCTCTAATTTATTGTGCTTTGTCTTTCTTTGCCGACAGCGACTTCGTTCGCGTGGAGTTAATTATGCTCCGCTCCTATTGGTCGCAGCGTTATGTTATATAGCCTAAAGCCTTCCTGGATTAATAGACTATCCAACGCAAAAAGAATTTTTCAAATCGGACCAGTAGTTCCTGAGATTAGCGCGTTCAAACAAGCAAACAAACTCTTCAGCTTTATATATTAGTATAGATTCTACCACTGTCCAATAGTCCAAACATTGGTGGATTATTTTTCTGCGCATAGTATGCAGTACTTTTCATTGACGACATTCAAGCTTTTAAATTAAACAAACTTATTATGTTTAGCAGAATATCCTTCGGCATTCAGTCATCAGTTTAATCTTCTATTAATAGCTAAACTAAACAAAAACGCGATTAAGTCATAAACAATAAAAGGAACACGCTGTATACGCCTCGAGTTTATGCACATCAATTACGGAGGCAGCCCGCGGAACGCACGGCCGGGAACATTCGGAGGTCAATACGACTCACTAACGTACTAAAACAAAATAAACATTATTTTGCAATATTTTTGAGTTGACAACATTTGCCTTTTCTATCTATACTTAGTGCAAGCATTTTTTTTTTAATTAGGTCTTGACGACGATCCCGATCATATACTAATGGACATGCCGTACGTGTATACTCTGCAGTATTTTTTTTGTTGTTTGAAAGAGTGAGGTGAGAGAGATGGCCTATGGTTTCGGTCTAGCACTATCTCTTTCCTCATAGATGATTGATGATTTTGTTAAAGGTAGAAGAAACTTCGTTTCCTCTCTTTATTTCGGAGTGCCACAATTTTCATTTCTAAGGCATGTCCATTAGTATATATCGATGATAGTGCAAGCATTATTTTTTTAAATTAGTGCTTGTCCACGATCCCGACTGATCGTAAGCAGTGTTGCAATCATTGATGATAAATCGTACTAGTTTATTAAGAGAAACTTCTCACTAGCCTTTTTTGCGGATGAGAAAATATCATCAAAAGACCTCTCCCGCTGAGCGGAAGGAACCGACTTTTACTGACTAAAACCCACCCGTGTTTCTTCACTTGCCTGTGCTCCAGGGTCACTTCAGGTTATCCCTTTTGAAGAACTCGCAGCCCTGGTAGGGTTCACTCTAGCCTTGAAGGCACTTGTAATCGGATGGAAAAAAATACATATAATACGGAGTATAGATGTTTCCACGGCTAAAATACAGGCCTCTTCTCTGTGAATCGAAGTGGGCTGGTAGATGTCTCATGACAGTACTGGAATTTTTGGTCCCATGACATGCAGGTTTCCTCATGACGGTGATGTGAACAGAATACCATCATACCTCTAGCCTTTTCCAAACTTTTTTAGGTTATGTAGAGTTGCCTACAACGCTTCTCATTATTCTAAAGTTAAGTTTCTAATCTTACCAAATGCAGTAGATTACCAATATTTAGCATGGATGGTCTATCTATCTGACCTCCTCGCCTTAGTTACTGGGTATTATGACACCTCTTGGTAAGACTGGAACGAAATATCTCCTAAGCAATTGCGACTGATTTGCCAAAAATATACACAAAAAACAACCTTATATCTTCCTTATATCTTTACATCTTTTATCGAAAGACAACCTTAGTTGCTTAATAATAATGTTGAGTTTACTTACGCTTCAACTATTTTATATTTTTTTAAAGATTGCTAGTCATTCTAAATTCAACTTCAATCACAATTGAAATAAAATTTAGGTTTTGTTTCAATTAAAATAACATTAATTTGAAACATTTGGAATATACTTAGGTATACGGAATATCTAGTGTGAATAAATAATATCCTAGATTTGGCACTTTCGATTTCAAACTTTCCATTTTGGATAACATAACATCATGACTAAATTTTTTTTTAATATGTATTTGTAACTGGTACTAGTGCTTCTGCCTGATCGCAAACAGTGATGCAATCGCTGATGGTAAAGCACTAGTTTATTAAGAGCTTATTCACTCTGCTTTGAAGACACTTAAATTATAATCAGACGGGAAGACCGCAGGAAAATTGTTCCAGTCCCTTGATATACGCGGTAAAAAGACAAGGGGAAACGCTTCGTCTGGGTCGTAGCAGTGTCAACAACTGGAGGGTGACACCTCTACGATGCGAACGAATACACGAAAGCTTCAATTATAAGGCTACCATCAAACCCATTTTCACAATATAATAAAACAATTAAAATAATCCAAGTTATTAAGTAATTGCAATTATAATTTTCTATGTAAGTAATGAAATAATAAAATATATACGTATTTTTAATGTCGTTTTAATAAACGTAATTGGTACACGAGGGCTCATGGCTAAGCAAAAGGTAACAGCTGCAGGTCGATCGGTCAGGGTAAGCAACACTTGCCGCGGCTGATCCGAAGATGGGAGACCATGTTTACCAAGACCCTCGTGCTTCGAAAAGCAAAGTCAAGCCATAGTCGACCCCGGTTATCATTCATTGATATGTGACGGTCGTTAGAAACCCAAAGTCTGACAGTCTTACCAAGGGGTGTCATCTTACCCAGTTCAGTAACTGGGTAAGACTGGTCACCAAAACCCAGACAAAACCCAGTGATGTTGGAGGTCAGATAGGCAGTCCATGTAAAATACTGAATTCGGTTAGACTGGCAGCTGACCCCAACATAATCGTGAAAAGGCGTGCAGATGATGATTCTAACAATCAAACAGTTAAAAATTAAACAAAAACATTAGTAAATAGATAAAATTAATGAATTATTACACTTTTAAAAATGGTGTTTAAGCATTATAATTGCTATTATTACGCTGTTTAAGATTGGTATCAGCTTTTAGCTGGTAAATGCCTAATTGTGTTCGGGTGTCAAGTTTTATTATGTATTTAGTGCAAAATTTTGCATAATCAGCGGGGCGTGGAGTAAATTAAACCGTTGGTTCTGTGCTACGGTTAAAAATACTACATTTTTTTACTTTTTTAGAAGTCATGGTTCCCCTGAGAGGCTATCAATGCTACCATTGTACTGGTAAGGATCAGTTTGATAAGTTCAAGACATTTGAAATAGATTTTCAGTTAGTTTTTATATCTTTTATACTGCGTACATCGAGGGAATGGAACAATTTGCCAGCGGCGGTGTTTCCGTCTGACTAAAATTTAAGTGCCTTCAAGGCTGGAGTGAATGGGCTCTTAATAAACTAGCGCGCTTTACCATCAACGATTGCATCACTGCTTACCATCAGGCGGGATTACAGTCAAGCACTAGTTCATATATAATAAAAAAAAAGTAAAACTAAACCACCTGTGGTATGTCACCATAACTCATATTTTGATACAAATGCATTTGACATTATTATAAATGTCAATTTAAATCGCTCTGTTTCATTGTCCTAATGTTGTGCGAATGTGCTGCCATCTACTTTAAATATATTGCATTCTATATTTCGCGACCTTAGAGGTTGCACCATAGTTTCAAAACTATTTGGTGTTCCAATTTCAACCTTGAATTAAAAAAAAAAACAGTGCACACGAAGTTTAAGCAAAGATTGCAAAAGTTTTTTTTTATTTTTAAATGACACAACAATTTTTTATCGTGTATTGCATTGAATTTGTAAAACGACACGCGATGTGTGTTACAACTAATTCTGTTTTGTTTCAGATTTAAAAAAAACGACACAAATTATAATAATAACTAGTGTTTTGCTAAATATTAATAGTTACAATTGTCTGTCGTTTTAACATAAATGTTTTTAGGGTTCCGTATCCAAAAAACCTTTTACTAAGACTCCACTGTCTATGTATCTGTCACCAGGCAGTATCTCATAGACCGTGCCAGATAGACATTTGAAATTTTCACAGGTGACGCATTTCTTCTGCTACTAGTCTACAACAACAATTAAAAAACCATAGCTTTCTTGTATATATTTTTAGTTTGCAAAACGTTTGACGACACGTTTGGTGCAGTGGTTAAGCGATAGACTGCTGAGCCACGTGTCGCGGGTTTGAATCCCGCATGGAACAAATATTTATATGGCCTACAGGTTGTTCTGGGTCAAGCTGTTTGTGTATGAGTTTTGTGTGTTTGTAAACGCACCCACGATACAGAAGTAATTCCTAGTGTGAGGCAAGGTTAGTTAAAAAAAATCAAATAAAAATATGTCCGATGCTACTATTGGACTCTCGCTCCAGACCAAAGCCTGGTCCAGGATCGGACGCGAGAGATCGCCGCCACGAGGACACGGCTGTGCTCTACCCAAGCTGAGCCGACCTCCACACAGTGGATCCTCCCGCCTTATACGGAACAGGAACCTCCCGAAATACGCATGTCCGGTGAGGACCTGCATCAGGCGGAAGGTGAGAGCGCCGTGGCCCTCTGTAGCCACTCCTCGTAGAGGGAACTTACCGCCGCAATTGTGGCGTGCCCATACATCACATCCTTAGTTCATAATTTTTGACAGTTGCCATAAGTTAAACAAAAACTAAATCGATTTTCAACTACCACGAAGTACAAAAACGGCTCGCTGTACGACTGTCTTCACATGACATTGGCAGAATAGTCGATAATTATCTGTTCAGTTGCCAAGAAAAAAAAAAAACGATTTTGATTGGCGTCCTAACACTCGTTTTGCAGATCGATTCTGAAAACCATCGACATAGATATACTAATGTACATGTCTTAGAGATGAGAATTGTGGCACTCCGAAAGAAAGAGAGGAAACGAAGTTTCGTCTATCTTTATCTCTCTCAAAATCATCAATCATCTATGAGGCAAGAGATAGTGGTAGACCGAAAGCATAGGCCATCTCTCTCACTCTTTTTAAACCAAAAAAATACTACAGATTGTACGCGTACGGCATGTCCATTAGTATATGTCTATGCTGAAAAGTCTTACCGCGAAAAGTTAGTGAAGTGACCATAGAGTCAGCTGTCAATAGTGTCAATCTTTAGTATTAGTTGAAATGACAGCTCACGACACGCTCTCTTGACCTGAAGTTTCGCGGTGAATGATTATAGAATCACACTGCCTTTAGAACTTAAAACATACAACTATTTATATAAATACACCCCAAAACTAAATTTACGATCCACATAATGAAATCAAAATAATAAATAAATTAATTTGAAGAGTAGACTGTGTGGTCGTTGGGACTCACAATCACTCATACAGCGAGAAAACTAGTTTACACGTACACACATACATGACACCTCTCATGTATACACTCACACAGCTGTCAAAACGCACACAAACTCACATAAGATATGCATCGACCTACCAAGTAATTATATGTTTGTAAACAACTCGAATAGCTGTAAGTATGTATGATATAGTGTTGGGCACATCGAGTCGAAACGTCACGGCTTTTTAATTTATAGGTTAATGTAAAATAGAGGGCGCTGGAGAGATAACGGCTGTCATGTCAGTTTTGACAGTTGTCATGGATGGTGGTCGTTTGAGTTTTACGGTTCGGCATTTTGGGATACTGGTCTTGTACAGACGACAGCACACCAAGCTACTACATTCTGCCAAATTTCTTTATTATATCTTCAACTTAATGGCTGAAGCATTAAGGCTCAAGATTGATTGGGAATATGTGACAGCTGTCGTGGTGAGCAACGCTTTCTCGGTGAATTATTGCGAAGTTGCAATAGACGGAGAGAGAGACAGAGAAGAGTAGTTAATAATTTTTTCATTCTTTTAAATTTTTTTTTATTTTGTATCAAGTTATAATACTTACTATTTATTATAAGAATCTGTAACAATGTTTTAAGTATTGTTATATTCCATTATGGGACATCGCCGTTATGCTAATAATTATATAGAGACGTTTTTCTGAACAATCCATAAAAATTAAAATAATATATCCATAAATTTTACAGTTATTTTTTTGTCATTTTCTTGTCCTACATTGCCAATCGATATTTTAAAAGTAATTCTGAATCATCGATAACTACCATTTACTTGTTCGCATCACTAAGCCAACGGACAGTTCTCCTCACGTAGACAGACAGTGTTATCACAATAATGACAGATCTCAGCTCGAGACCACGGTACGTGAGGCAAAAATACCGCAACTTGTACCCGGTACTTTTCAATGACAATTATGGGAATACAAATAAATTCAAACCTTAAAACGAAGGCGTAAGATACCTTTTGTATAAGACTGTATTTTTTAGGTTATAGCGTGACGAAATGACAGATGGAAATCGATTTTTGTATTTACAATTTTGGAATATCATTTGTTTTTTTTTTTTAATGTTATATTGTGTTCCGTTTTTAATAAAACCTTTTTGGTACGGCCTGTTTCCACATTTTTTTTTTAAATTGGCGTTCTTTTTCAGCACTTTGAAATACCATAGAATAGAAGAGAAAACGTACGGAATATTTTGACTATATGATTGATGTTATGGCTAGAAGGAGAAAAATCAGAGGTTGTGATTATGAGGATGACTACGGAGAGGTTGATTAATTAAGAAGCAGGTATGGAAGGAAAAGACTTATTGTGCCGACCCCAAATAATTCGAGATAAGGGCTAAGGACAGTAGCATGACCTCGCCGCCCGGCAACGACTTATCTCAAAAGTTCTAAGGTTTTATCTCAAACATTTTAATTCAACTTTAATTATTGTATTTTCCGATAACAACATTGAACTGTATACCTAGTAGGTACAAAAATAAGTAAATAAAACAAGCAATACAACACATTTTCTTAACATTACTCACGGTTTTCCGTCGGACAATCTATGGACATCAATCATAAGTAGGTACCAGGCGTTCATAATGAGCGAAGAGGTACAATCACAATCATTTTTCACGGCCTTGTGTGCGTGTGTATGAAACGATGTCTGTGATTCTTTTTTTTAAATAATATAAGTTGGTATTTTTGTTAAGTTGATAATGGATGTAAATATTTTATGCATTTTTTTTATAAACAAATTTATATGAATTACGAAATCAATGTAGGTATTATCTTCAGTAGGTTTTGTTTCTCTACCTATTAAAGCTAAGAAAGCGCCCCGCAGTTTCACCCCGATAATTGTTGATCCCGCAGGAACATCCGGATGAAAGTATCATATGTGTTATACATAATACGGTCAAGTAATGTTGAAATGCATTAGGTAATTTTTGGATGAACGAATAACAATCATCCATCCATCTTCACAAAATTTCGTACCAGTTGCGTCCTGCTGAGGTATGACGTACCGACAAAAGAAGCCCTTGAGAAATAATATGATTGTAAGAACTAATTTTTCTAAGTAGGTACTCACGCAGTGCCATCTGTTCTTCTTCAGCCTATAGATGTCCACTGCTGGACAAAGGCCTCCCGCAAGGCTTTCCACGCTGACCAGTCTTATGCTGCCCGCATCCATCGGCTTCCCGCGACCTTCACCAGGTCATCGGTCCACCTTGTTGGGGGCCTCCCTACGCTGCGCCTTCCAGTATTTGGCCATCACTCCAGAACCTTACTGCCCCATCGGCCATCGGTTCTACGAGCAATGTGCCCTGCCCACTGCCACTTAACATTAGCGACTCGCAGAGCTATGTTGGTGACTTTGGCCTTAGTGCCATCTAGCGGTGACTAATTTCATGTTATCTCTTTTGATTTGACGCAAAGACGAAAAGCAACACATTGAAATTGACAAACTTAAACCTGTTGTTTACATTTGTCATAAACAGTGACAGCTGTCAAATAAATTGTAATTGACAGCTGTCAATTACTGAGTTTTCCGTGTACCTGGTAGCTGTTAATAACAAAACAAGGATACAGCTGTCATAAAATCCATAATATTACAAAAGTTCCATACAATTTACTTCAGACAACAATTTTGCGTCGTAGAAAGTTCCGACTTTCTCTGGGCACCCATCCATTTGGCTCAGTCAACGCCGCCCCTATCGGCGACGTTGGTTACTGAAGCATAACCGCTGATTTAGATCTAGACTAGAATCCAGATCGTTCTATAGGCAAACCTGTCAATTGTAATTATTTATAGGGAAATTTAATTCAAGCTTTGAAAATAGGGCTGGCATTGGTTAGAATTTTTATTTTTTTCGTATTACGAAAAGCCTTCTCTTACTGGTCAATCATACTCATCTGCTTAGCCTTTTCCCGACTATGCGGAGGTCAGCTTTGAGTCTAACCAGATGCAACTGACCACAACTTTTTTACATGAAATGAATCATATTACCAAAAATGTCTTGATTTCATATTTCCTCGATAATCCTTACTTCCTTGCTAATATTATAAATCGGAAAGTAAGTTTGTTTGTTTGTTCCGCTTTCACGCCGTAATTGCTCAACCGATTGCTTTGAAATTTTGCAGACTTAAAGTTAGAAGTCCGTATTAAATAATAGGGTAATTTTTATTCCAAAAAAAATTGACATTCCTGAGGGAAGACAAAAATACTTAGCTTCATACCAGTTCGGTGATAGATGGCGTTGTTTGTCGTTTAAAACAAGGTAATATATTGCAAACGAATATGCACATGTAAACTTAGAAGCTAAATGATACGATAATTAATCCCCGAAAATGAGGAATCTAAAAAACGAGATATAACCGAAATCCACAGTTACAATCCAAATCACAGTGCAAGTATTTGTATGCATGAATATGAATATTTGCACTGGTCTGGTCGTGCCTCGGAAAGCACGTTAAGCCGTTGGTCCCGATTGCCATACGAACATCTAGTGGCAGTCGTTACGGGTTGTTGGAGCCCTCAAAAGTCCAACAATTGGTCTAATTGCAATGCTTCGATGTCGCCTTCGGGTTCTGGAGGTCAGACGGTAGTCGTTTCACGGAAAATGTCGAAGTTTAGCCATATCAGCAGTTGGACTGGTAAAGCGGACCCCAGACTCCAAAGCTGAAAAGGCTTCGGATGCGACTGGGATGATGAAGACGATCTGGTGACACGTTAGAGTACTAGAAATGTTCTAATCACCTCTGTTTAGACCTGCGTAGATCAAATAGAACCATGGACATTATACTAATGCATGTCGCAAGGCATGTCGCCTTAGAGATGAGAATTGTGGCACTCCGAAAGAAAGAGAGGAAACGAAGTTTCGTCTATCTTTATCTATCTCAAAATCATCAATCATCTATGAGGCAAGAGATAGTGCTACACCAAAAACATAGGCCATCTCTCTCACTCTTTTCAAACCACAAAATTACTGCAGATTATACGCGTACCTACGTAAGTTATATGTACCTTCTGAGTATATCTTGGACACCAATGACTGGAGGTGAAGGAAAACATCTTGAGGAAACCTGGAAAGTCTGAAATCGCCAACCCGTATTGAGCAAGCGTGATGATTACGCTCAATCGTTCTCTGTATGAGAGGAGACCTGTGCCCAGCAGTGGGACGATAAAAAGGTGGATAATGATGAATGATGATACGCGTACGGCATGTCCATTAGTAAGTACCTATATGGCGACGGATAGGTGTAATGTTTACCTCATCAACATATCACATGAGAACTTACGACCTTTTGACAGAGGTCGTGGATTCTCCCACTTTTCAGCTATTGTGCCAGAAAAACCAGCCTTATTGTTACCATCTTCACACGCCAAATTCGGGTATACACTTAAAATCGAATCACATGTTTCGAGTTGTCCTGACGTAACAAAAAAAAAATGTCGCCGTCTTTCTCACGGCCTAGGCAACGACATCCGAAATCTAAAATTACATATAATTTGAAAATAATTACAAGGCGACTTCCGTCTTCAAGAAAAACCAAGCAATTGTTGCTTTGCGTGTTCCACTGAGACAATACGAAGAAAAAATAGAAAAAAATCTTGGGTGAAGCAAAGTTACTTTTTCTTTGTGTTTTTTTCTAACAATGCATCTTATTTCGATGGGATAAAAACTGGTTTCGTTCGTGGGTTGCTTTTGCAGATGGATTTTTAAGTTGGTGGGTAAAATGAACGGTTGGTGGGTACCTAATAAGTGGGAGTTTGTCTGGTTTCTGAGAAAATTCAAGCTGTAAGTACATTTTCGTATGATTGATGTAAATTTTGAAGACTGTTGCTTAAAGTTTTGTTACGAATAATGTTTTGTTTTCAACTATTTATTCTGTTTTTACTTTCAGTTTTCAGATAATTTGTTCCGCTTTTCTATGTCCTCGTTTTAAATATTATGAACTAGTGTTTGACCGCGATCCCACCTGATGGTAAGCAGTGATGCAGTCGTTGATGGTAAAGCGCGCTAGTTTATTAAGCCTATTCACTCAAAAAAACCGAGTGAATGGGAAGGAAGACGGCAGTTGAGCGAGGTGATGCAATGTCAAACCCAACAACACGACCAACGATGCTGCGCCAGAGGGAACTTGATCTGGAGACCTTCCACGACCAAACTCCCGACACAACAACATTTGGCGCATGATACGTGTGTATTCTTCACCAAACATCATGCCGGAACACGACGAATCGCTTGGCGGCAAGACTTTGTCTGGTGGGTGGTAACTTCTGCCGGCAGCTGATGTTATGGCCTACCACCGATTCTTTATTCACAATCTAATATTACATAAGTCCAGTACATATTTTTCTTTCCATTTTATTAAGAAAAGGATAGAAGATAACATTTTAGTTTAATCCTGTCAAATTAAGATACTCCATAGACAGCTTAGACGCGATTATAAACATGGCGACCAAACATACGTCGATTAATGTCAGGCGCGGATTATTATGACAGGCCGAAAGTAATATACAACGTGTAACATAAAGGGTATATACATAACAAAGGCATGGCATCTTTATATGATATCAAACGATATTGGAAGGGTTTTTTAATCCTATCTCTTTATGTTAGGAAGTTATGAGGAAAAACACCGCCTGTGATAGGCTACTATCATACTAGTCACACAGAGATATTGAAGACATTTATCGGATTTTGGCAAGTAACGTGACGGGTAACGAGTAGTTATTAACGTATGTAGTGTGTTGCCACGTTTGTTATAATTTGATTTTAAAAACATACGAAACCGAAAATTTGGTACCAATTTTTTGAGTATTTTATTTTGAGTTGAAACCCTTCCGATATCGTTTGATATCATCTAAAGATGCCATGCCTTTGGTATGTATATACCCTTTATGTTACACGTTGTATATCTTCTGTCCTTTTTTAATTAAATATAAAGAAAAAGATGCATAGAACTTTAAATAAATATAGTTCGTAATAAGGAGATCGATGCCAATGACTACAAATTCAAGTCTTAAACCAACAGCAGATGCAGTCTACTACTGGGCACAGGTCTCCTCTCATACAGAGAAGGATTGAGCCACCACGCTTGCTCAGGGGTTGGCGATTTCAGACTTAAAGTCCAGTTTTCTCAAGATGTTTTCCTTCACCTTATAATCAGTCATTGGTGTCCAAAATAAACTTAGAAAGTACATATAACTTAGAAAAGTTTTATTGGTACTTGCCTGACCTGGCATCAAACCCGCACACTCATACTTGAGAGGCTGGTATATTCACCACTAGGCCGCCACGACTAGATGCAATAGTTGAATCAATTTAATGTAAACAGGCAAGCAAGTACAAATGTAACTTTTCTAAAGTTATGTACTTCTAAGTATATCTTGGACACCAATGACTGAAGGTGAAGGAAAACATCTTAAGGAAACCTGGACTTTAAGTCGGAAATCGCCAACCCGCATTGAGCAAGCGTGGTGATTACGCTCTATCCTTCTCTGTCTGAAAGGAGACCTGTGCCCAGCAGTGGGACGATAAAAAGGTTGATAATGATGAATGTAACCAGCCGAGTAATTACGTAACACACTACCAGTAGCAATGGATATCATTTTGACAGTTGAACAACAACCCTTGCGTTATTCACGTTGTTGAGCAGATATATTTTTCGTACATATCGAGCAATGGATTAGCTGCTTTAAAATGATTCCAATTGATTGTAATAAATAGTGTGTTACATAATTAGGATGCTGTAACATGATTGGGTTTCATCTAACTGTCTGTTGTTCTCGGATTCAGTTCGTTATTGTGTAACCAGAGCTACAGAGGGTTAAAGGGATGTGAATTGGTATGCCATTAATAATGGATATGAGAAAATAATGGTCAGCAGTAATGGAGACATAATTTATATAGGAATTGGTGATACATTTAATATGGACAAAACTGGGTTGACATTCGGGCTTGAGAATCATCATCATCATCTCAGCGTTAATCCCAGTTGCATTGGAAGCTTTTTCAGCTTTGGAGTCTGGGGTCCGCTATACCAGTCTAACTGCTGATTGTAGCTAAACTTTGATATTTTCGGTGAAGCTACTGCCGTATGACCTCCACAACCCGAAGGTGATATCGACGCATTGCAGTTAGTCCAATTGTTGGACTATTGAGGGCTCTAACAGCCCGTAACGACTGCCATTAAATGTTCGTATGGCAACCGGGACCAACGGCTTAGCGTGCTTTCCGAGGCACGACTTCTTCTGGATCATTAATCTTCAAATAAACTCGAAATGTAGTTCCCTCTATACCAAAAAATATCATCAAAAATCCTCCATCTTGCTATAGACAATTCCCAAACTTAAATCTGCTGCAAACAAATACAATGAAGATCTGATTAACAAAACTGGGGCCAATTTGTTAATAACAAGGGCTGGCACAAATATAATACGATGGCTAATTGTAATTGGTATCCCTGTCGCGATTTCGACAGCCCTACTGCGTGGGGCGTTGCTATGGCAACGGGGGATCAAATAATTCGGCATATGTCTGTAATTTGGGAATAAATTGAGTAATGTGCTTGAATTTGTTGATGTTTTTTTGTTATCGTCTGCCAAGGGTTGCTTGTTGGAGTGTAAAAGGGTTAATTGGCATATTTTGTATACAATTAGATATGAAAATTAATATTTTAAAAACAATGTGTACAAAAATGACACTGTACCGCCTTATTCGGAGATTTAATAACAGAAGTTATAATTTTTTTTAAGATTTTTTCAACTTATAAAATTCCTAGTGAATTTTTGATATTTTCTTGATTTTTCACCACATCTATAGGTACTAATATATATATAAAGCTGAAGAGTTTGTTTGTTTGTGTGAACGCGCTAATCTCAGGAACTACTTGTCTGATTTGAAAAAATATTTTTGGGTTAGATGGCCCATTAGTCCAGGAAGGCTATATACATCACGCTGCGACCAATAGAACCGGAGAATATAAAAAAAAACATATCGAAACCTACGCGGGTGAAACAGCAAGGCGCAGCTAGTTTATAATAAAATTTAATTCAACAATAAAATGTCAAGAATATTAGTGCAGGGGCACGTGTTCCACACACTGTTATGTGTTGTTATAAAATCGAGTCGGCGCCGATAAAGACATTTCACGGCTACCCAACAAACGGCCTTTCACTAGCTCGCAAAAACTCCTTGCGACTTTTTTCCAAGATTCGTTCGCGTTCAGTTTTTAAAGCAAGTTAATTTTTTAAATACCAACCAATGTTATTTGGTCCAAAAGGTAGAAATATGCAGTGATTTTTGTGGGGGACTTGTGTTTGTACCTACATGAAAACTAAATGGGTTAGTTGGGCATTGGGTTGTGGTTGACAGGTGCTGCAATTTATTTATTACTTCTACTGGGGAGTTTGTTCTTCTTAGCTTCAGGACCAGGAAGTGGTAAAGGGTGGGCATTCAAGGTTAGGTAGACGATCAAAAAGTGTTGATTCCTGGTCTAGTTTCATTTTTTCTACTTTCATTCGTAGCGGGACCCAAGACAGTCGAATCGTTTCTCCGGTGTCAGTGTGTAAAATTAGAGGTTGCCCGGGTTTTACTCCCTGACAAAAAAAGAAAAGTAGAGGTTCGGCTAATCGGGTGTGAAAATAAAAAAAATGATAGTTTGTTGGACTACTATGTTTTAATTACAAGCTTTTATATGTAACAACCGGAAACTATCTTTAACTCTTATTAAATGTAAATAAACAATATAGCTTTATTGTTAACCTCAATAAGGTTGGGTCAATCCTAGCGGCTCCAAGAGTGGTCTGTTGGAGCGTCCAGGTTTCACGCGCAACAGTAGCCTAGCAGATTGCCCACTAACTCTAGCTCAGCTTACTCAGGATGTGGATTTCATCCACTATGACTACAGAATTATACAAATCCAAAAATGGGGAAAATTATATATCAGAAAAGGTCACAAAAGGTCACTAAAGGTCACCACCGGTAATATAATAGTAAATGAGTTTTCTACGGGTACAAGAATGTTATTTAAATTGAGATAAGAGGGTACTTGCGACACATCCTTGGAAGTTCCTGGCCTTCTTTGTCCCTGAAACCATGTGTCCTGCCTCTCCAAACCAACGGGGTTGAAGGTAGAAGAATATGACAAAAATAAAAAAAAGACACGCCCAGGTGGCGCTCCAATAGAAAAATTCTCCGCCTGGGAGACCCAGCCACATGCACAGGATTCCTTGGGCCTAGTGCTGCTTGCTGGCTGGTCCACACGGCCGCGATTGTCCCAAAATCAGCACACCGTGTCAGAAGCCTTTATTTTCTTTAAGCCCGTCCAGGCCGTCTGCCCGACGCCCTGCCGGTCAGATCCATCGACATCGAAAAGCCTTTTTTCCGATCGCTACGTGACTCCACAGGTATTTTCGCCTCCTTCTTCTTTTGCTGTCAAGAATCTCTCTCGGTGCCAAACACCCGAAACCAAATTACCACTTTGAACGGTGGGAGATTTCCCCGCTTACAAGATTCCAATCTGCAGAAATCCAATGAAAATATAACTTGGTCTACAAAAATCCCTTAATGAAAAAATACGACAATTCATTTTCACAATGAAAGCAGCGACCATTACGTTGTTGATATACAAAAAAAATGCCATGCAAACATTACAAAACCATACTCCTCACCCACTTGGGAATTTGACAAAAAAACTCTCACACTGAAACGTCAAAACGACAATAATGTCACAGATAAAGCAAAACAAATAGTAATAGACAATTAGTATCAATAACCATAGACCACAAAAAGGTGCGTTTCCCTATGCTTAGTAAAAGCAAAAAATAATAAATAAAATAAGAAATAATCACAACGTTACAATACCTCCCCTCCTAGGAAAAGGTTCGACCAAGGAGAACCGCTCGCTGCCCTCAGCGAACTAAATAAACGAAGTTAATGGATAATTAATGATAAGTATTGGTCATAACAATGAGTAGTCCAACCAAAAAAAAAACTAAACAGAACAAAACAAAACCCTGAGCTTGTTTGATCAAGGAAGAAACCATTAAAAAAAAACACTAAACCCAACACCAAGCTTCCTTCCTCGGCCCATATCCCTCGATCGCCTCTTACGATCTGCACGGAAAGAGATGCAGCTGACACATTCTAAGATTTTCTTTTGTCCCCAGGCCAGCATGGGGAAACAATTTCTCTTTAGGGCAATAATCCCATGAGGATAACTAAAAAAAATATTTAGTACAAATTAAAAAAAAAAAAAAATTCGGCAAAGCGAAACAAAAAAACGTCGCATATACTCTCTCGAATACGCGTGCATGTGTTTCGAGCAGCACGACCTCCACCTGGTTTCAAGGACAATCCGGAAATTCAAAATGTGGTAAGGGAAAAAAAAAAACGTTGACGGAACCAAAATTAAAAAAAAATCGAACGCGTTCTTTCGATCCACTGATACAGTGATAACAACAATTCAGTAATACTGAAAATACAATATATCTTGATCCTACGTAAAACCCCAAATAAATAAAACAACCCGGATCCGGTAATAAAAAACGTAGGAAACAAGACTGGTTCCTCAACAACCATACTCATGATATGTTAGACAGACAGCCATACGTTCCACGCGAATCCTCTCTTTTATTAACATTCATATATCCTTATATCCTTCGTCTTTATTAACACTAAGCGCTTAGTGAATTTACCTTTCATTCCTTCATTCTTCCTTCATCATTCATACAGAGTAATGAGTCGGAATAAAACCATTCAATACACCTACCAAAACGGCGTTTAAATGTCAACCATTTAAACTCCACAATGTATGCAGTCATCTCCGTGAACAACCGGCGGTTCGTAAACCGTGGCGGCACGACGAGCTCGCGAGATAACGGCGGGTCGTGCGTCCACGGAATACAGACACACAGCTGTATCACTTCGACACTACAATGCGGCTGCTGTCAGATCATCAAAACGCTGAAAAAAAACTAGTGACTCTTCAAGTCTTTAATATGCCATGACCCAATGGGATGGGCATCTAATCTTTCCAATTCGTAAACTAAGGGCGACAAAACGGCCTTTACCCTGCACTTCCCGTACTTGGGTGCTAACTTAGCCATTTTAAACTTAGCTGCATCACTTTGCGTATAGCAGCGCTTCCAAACAATATCCCCTGTGTACGAGATCTAATTTCCCCAAGCAACCTATAATCATGGTCCACTGGGCCAAACTCCTCCAATAAAATCTCCTTAAGCTGAGACCAACAAAAAACTTGATCCCTGATACCCCTGTACCAAAGCAAAGCTTGCTCCGTAAATAATTGAGCAGCAGAATTAAACAACTTAATATCCGAGACACCATAGGACCGTTGCAACTCATCGACCCGCTCCAAGAAAGACCGTGGGTCAGTAATGCCGTTGAACTTTAAGTTCCACTTCGAAACATTTTTATCACCGGAGCATTCTACAGATATTTCCTTAGGAGCAAAGAAAGGGTTGACTTCATGAGGAGCAGGAGTACTAGCTACATCCACCTTACCCAGGAGCACCTCCAGCTTGTCGCTAAGCTCTGTCTTTATAGTCAGGATAGCGGGATCATCAGACTGAATTCTGATGATCCTATGGTATAAGTGGCTGCCCAAAGCTCGGCTTCGGTTCTGCGAGTACCTGTCCTTCAACCTAGTGTACCTGTCAACAGCCACACCAAGTTCCTTCAGCTTTTCCTGAATAATTCTAAGTTCTGATTCCGGTGTAAATTCAGTTTCCAAAACTGCCTCTGCAGGACATTCTAACAATAAGCCACGAAGTTGTTTGCGCAGGGCTTCCACAGTACTAGCAGGAGTCTCAGAACGAATAGAAACCTCATATATAAGCTCATCCTTCAAGAGGGAGTGAAATTGTATATTGCGGTCCATGTTGATGTGAAAAGTTACTATTTGTAGCTAAAAATGTGTAAAAAGGAAATCAAACAGACTCTAAAACGCGAATTAACAGTGGTGACTTACAGTTATTTACTTAAATTTGCTTAAATTTACTTAAATTCTTGAATGAAGTTATGAAATTGACACAATGTAAGGTATTGCTTAAAAAAAATAAAAAATGTAAAATCTCCAAAATTTCTACAAAATTATGCTTAGGCACACGCAGGCACAGTATTTATATCAATTACAATCACTAAAAAGTGGTACTAAGTACAGCAATACACCAAAATAATTCAAAATAAGTTTTCACAGTGTGATCCCGCAGATAAAATTTGTCAAAGTTAAATTTCACTAAAATTCCATAAAATATTTGGAAAAACCACAATAAATTGGCACAGTCACATGTAAAATATTATAATCCTGCTTAAGGATGCAAAATAAATACAAATAAACACTAAAAATTTAAAAGCATGATGCAACATACCCTCAAACTGACATGTGATTGTTCAACTTTCACTAAGTAAAATTATGTGAAATTTGAAAAATAATTACAACAATGTTTTTTGGGAAGAAAAGGAATGCACTTATCACTGATTAATACTGATATAAGGCTAATTCACACTTATTAAATTAAAGTAATACTTCAAAATTTAAAGTTACAAGTTTTTTAGAAGAAAAAAAAAAATATCTCCAGTGGTGACCTTTACCCAATCAGCCAAATTCCCCATGAAAATAAATATAAATTGGGCGCCATTTGTCAGTGTGTAAAATTAGAGGTTGCCCGGGTTTTACTCCCTGAAAAAAAAAAGAGAAAAGTAGAGGTTCGGCTAATCGGGTGTGAAAATAAAAAAAATGATAGTTTGTTGGACTACTATGTTTTAATTACAAGCTTTTATATGTAACAACAGGAAACTATCTTTAACTCTTATTAAATGTAAATAAACCATATAGCTTTATTGTTAACCTCAATAAGGTTGGGTCAATCCTAGCGGCTCCAAGAGTGGTCTGTTGGAGCGTCCAGGTTTCACGCGCAACAGTAGCCTAGCAGATTGCCCACTAACTCTAGCTCAGCTTACTCAGGCTGTGGATTTCATCCACTATGACTACAGAATTATACAAATCCAAAATGGGGAAAATTATATATCAGAAAAGGTCACAAAAGGTCACAAAAGGTCACTAAAGGTCACTAAAGGTCACTAAAGGTCACCACCGGTAATATAATAGTAAATGAGTTTTCTACGGGTACAAGAATGTTATTTAAATTGAGATAAGAGGGTACTTGCGACACATCCTTGGAAGTTCCTGGCCTTCTTTGTCCTTGAAACCATGTGTCCTGCCTCTCCAAACCAACGGGGTTGAAGGTAGAAGAATATGACAAAAATAAAAAAGACACGCCCAGGTGGCGCTCCAATAGAAAAATTCTCCACCTGGGAGACCCAGCCACATGCACAGGATTGCTTGGGCCTAGTGCTGCTTGCTGGCTGGTCCACACGGCCGCGATTGTCCCAAAATCAGCACACCGTGTCAGAAGCCTTTATTTTCTTTAAGCCCGTCCAGGCCGTCTGCCCGACGCCCTGCCGGTCAGATCTATCGACATCGAAAAGCCTTTTTTTCGATCGCTACGTGACTCCACAGGTATTTTCGCCTCCTTCTTCTTTTGCTGTCAAGAATCTCCCTCGGTGCCAAACACCCGAAACCAAATTACCCCTTTGAACGGTGGGAGATTTCCCCGCTTACAAGATTCCAATCTGCAGAAATCCAATGAAAATATAACTTGGTCTACAAAAATCACTTAATGAAAAAAATACGACAATTCATTTTCACAATGAAAGCAGCGACCATTACGTTGTTGATATACAAAAAAAAATGCCATGCAAACATTACAAAACCATACTCCTCACCCACTTGGGAATTTGACAAAAAAACTGTCACACTGAAACGTCAAAACGACAATAAATGTCACAGATAAAGCAAAACAAATAGTAATAGACAATTAGTATCAATAACCATAGACCACAAAAAGGTGCGTTTCCCTATGCTTAGTAAAAGCAAAAAAATAATAAATAAAATAAGAAATAATCACAACGTTTTACGGGACTCGTCGAGCTTCATTGCTCGACGTTTTTCTGGCGGTCTCCACTGTTGATTCTGGCTTTCAGGAATTGCAGTGGGTGGGATAATGTGTGGCTGGTTTTTGGTCTAGTTTCAATCAATGAGTTTTCATTTTATTCAGCGACAATAGTAAAAGTATTGAAACATGATGTTGATAGGTAAACTGTTAAGCTAATTCTAGGAACATAAAAAACCATTGATTTCCTATTATTAAATGTTAATGAACCGTTACATACCGTGGCATGTCCAAGAGCCAAAAACTTCAAAGACATGTGACATCTACTAACTCGCACTGGGCCAGCGTGGTAGATTACGGCCCACTCCTTCCTATCGAGAGGAGGCTTGTGTCCCAACAGTGGGAACAACATAGGCTGATTATGATGATGATGAATCTAAAGCAATTAGCAATAAATCTCGTTACCTTTTACTTTGGCCACACTCCTGCTCACCCAATAAGAGAAAATGCTCGTAAAAATAAGTGCATAAATCTTTAAACAGCAAAAAACACTTACAACAATATCAAAAGACTTAATTCTCTCACGCAAGCAAAACTGCACAAAGTCTAAGACACTATAAAAATCTCATAAATTCATTATTACGTAATTCTAGTGACGTGCGAGTGTCGATAAAAAATATATCGACATGGATACTCTAGAAACGCGATTAGCAATGAATTGCTGTATCACTGAGCTGTAAGATAAAGTACTTATTTATGGTAAACTGAGTCAATGGTCAACGCACATTGTAATGGCATCGTCTTTGATTCGCGTAATGTTGGAAAAGAAAAACTGAACTGTTTGTTTGTTGAAATAATGCTAAAAGATTTATTGCTGTGTTAGGGAGAATCTTCTAAATAGTGTCAAATCTAGACTTGGGAAAAGCCATTTATGGCAGCTGTCTGCCAGTTGATAGCAAATCAAAATAGATGGAATGTTTGATTATGGAATGATGGATGAATTGATTGGATGGTTATATTTTGATTCTACAAAAAACAGGTAAAAACACCTGACATTTTAACTCCTCAAGGACGAGCTAGTATCAATGTGTACCGCTTGTATATAGTCGCAAGGTTAAATTTCTAAGGGGCGAGTTGGTACAAATTAGTACCACGTATGGTACCTAGATCTTTCATAATCAACCTTTTTTTATCATCCCACTGCTGGGCACAGGTCTCTTCTCACACAGAGAAGGATTGAGCCGAAGGATAATAAAAACCACGCTTACTGGATGTGGGTTGGCGATTTCAGACTTAAAGTCCTGGTTTCCTCATATTGTGTTCCTTCACCTTGTAATTGTTGTCCAAGATATACTTAGAAAGTACATATAACTTTAGAAAAGTTACATTGGTACTTGCCTAAACTGAAATCGAACCCGCACACTGATATTTGAGTGACTGTACCTGAATCATCGTTAAATAAAGTTTAATACAAAAGAACACATAAATATCAGGTCAAAAACGATTTCAAACTTTTCGAAAAACGCGAACACTATCCACAGAGTGACACAAGCTGGTCGTCAAATTTATTACAATATGCGTGGGATTTTGCCTTTCTAAGGGGAATGTTGGTGTTTTTCCTGGCGTAAAACACGAGGTCCTTGTGACCGAGACGTGGTACGAATTTAATGTGTACTTTGCGAGGCTGTTACGGAATCGGTGGAGTTAATTGTTATTTTTAGTGTTTTATTTATTTACTAGCTTTCCGGCCGCGGATCCGCCCGCGTGAAGTTCGGGTATATCGCGCTTTTTAGATTTCCCTCGGGAATATATTTTTTTTCCGGGATAAAAGGTAGCCTATGTCCTTTGTCAGGGTCTAAAGATTGTCGGTGCCAAATTTCATTAAAATCGGTTGAGAGGTTTAAGCGGGAAAGCGTAACAGACAGACAGATAGACAAATAGACATAGTTACTTTCGCATTTATAATATTCGTATGGATTTAAATCAAGCTTATCGCCCGCGACTTCGCGCGCTTTGGTTTCGGTTATATCGCGCTTTTAATTATTGTATCATTATTTTGGCTTCTAAGTTTACATGTGCATATTCGTTTGCAATACATTACTATGTTTTATACGACACACAGCGCCATCTATCACTGAACTGGTATGAAGCTAACAGTATTTTTGTTTTCCCTCGGGAATATCATATTTTTCCGGGATAAAACGTACTCTATTATTTAGCCTAGACTTCTAACATTACGTCTGCAAAATTTCAAAGCAATCGGTTCTGTAGTTACGACGTGAAAGCAAAACAAACAAAGAAACAAACTCACTTCCGATTTATAATATTAGTAAGGAATTTTGGCCACAAATAAGTACAAGGGCGTACGTAGCATACGCTTTACTATCAGCTAACCAAAGGTGATGAAGAGATTAAATGACTACTATTACTTTGGTTATAACTTATGTATACTAGTCAGAACCCAGCAAACGTATTTCTACCTGTAAAAGTAGCGCCACCTATCGGGTCAAAATATAATTCTAAACCATCTAAGAACCCATTAAAATATACAGCCAAAATTTTGTCAAAATCAGTACAGCCGTTTAGGAATTAGGTGACAAATGGTCGTACAGAAAATATACATACTATTTATTATTCAATTTTCTGTTAAAAATTCATCCGAGAAATGTTATTCAGTAATAAAAAAAAATACAAATGATTCTCATGTAAGGTAAAACTTAAACTATTGAAACTAAAAGTATTTTTTAGTTTTAAAATAAATGTGCCGTGACAGCAATCAGAAAAACAATCATTAATTCGATTAATTAAAAAGATATATTTATTGTAAAACAGTAAACCCAATTAGTTTCTTCAATGAATATTTTATTTCGACTTTATCAGCAAGTGAGTAATTTAAATGTAAAGTTGTATGTCACATTATGTAAAAATGTACATATTACAACTACGTACTTATGTATAATATGATTTTTATTAGCATCTACACTATTTTGCGGATACCTCATAGAGTTTTATTCACCTTTAAAGGTAAAAAATACTTCTGGAAACTAATTTTATATGTATGTTTCTATACAAAATAGTCATTTAGGGTAATAAAATTAATGCAAAACAATTACATGAAGCAAAAAAGTAAAATTGCAATCGCTAAATATTCAATGCCCATATTTTTTTTATTGCCAGCGGACCGCCTAATGTGCTTGTCACAACTCTAATGTATCGATATGTAAAACGCATTTGTGCATCACTAATTTATTGGATTATGATAAGGGTGTCGACAGTTAGCACCTGTTTGAATGTATTAAACTAATTTAAGTTTTATTGCGTTAAAAGTAAAGTTCTTTTTCCAATAAAATTATGGTTGTGTCTTATTGCCTTTTAGTCCAATTCTTGGATTATTAAGTTATTTTTAATGTTATGGTTATAAATGTTTATATTTTCTTTTAAATCTAAACTTGTTCTTTGAATAAAAGATACATACGTTTTAGCTAAATTAAACAATACCAGTTCATTAATGAAAATCCAGAAAAATATATATATCCTGTTATAAAAAACAATTCCTGTGACTGCATACAATTATAACTAACTACAATTTTATTTTCCTATATTAAGTAAAAAACTCATACTAAAGTTTATATGTTTTTCCACCCACGACAAAACGACAATAAAACACACCAGCGACAAAGAGAGCAAACACGGCAAAACTGCAATTGCAAAAATATAAATAAAACAAAGACGTCTCCACATCATTCACTGTCCAAGAGAAACACGCAGCGGCTACTGTATTTTTTTAACCCGTGGACCGCTTTATGCACCTCAACCAACACATTAACATTTATATATTGTCGATTAATTATTTATAATTCTCATTTACTGATTGGTGACGTGATTGAGTCGTCCGAAGTGATTGATTCAAAGTATGATGCTTTGTGTCATTTCGAGAATTATGACGTGTGACTTTGTCATTTGTTTTTTTTTCGTTTGACAGTTGGTGATAGGACGTCGTAAAGTTTAGCTGTGGTTTGATTTATGGTTCACATATTTAAATATCGAATGGAAAATTGTCTTTTAATGTGTGAATAGTGTTGTGATTAATATCGAGTCTGAAAATGTTTATTATAGATAATATAGACATTGTTGGAATAAGTGAGGTACAAAAATCATAGAGAAGTTTAAATTGTGTTTGTATGTTATTTAGATATAAATCTAGACAAATAGTTTGTATACTTCTCCTATATTTAACCCGATCTAGGTAAAAGACATGCAACAATGTCATTTTACCTAAAGAGGTAATTATTACTTGCTGTAGAGAATCAGTACCTTTAAAATACAACAGGCGGACACCGCTATACCTTTAAAACAAAAGCGTAACTAAGTATATATATAAAATTACTAACTTCTGTCCGCGGCTTTGTTCGCGTAGAAGTCGTAAAACACCACTTCTTACTAAAACAACAGCTACATTTCCCGCCCACGCTGTTACTTCGCTTTTGCTTAACTTTCATTCGGACTTTTGACTCTTTGCTCGACTCCTTACGGTTATAGCGTGATGTTAAATAGCCTTGAATCTTATCCGGGAATTCGGCTATCAAATGTAACAATATTTTTTCAAATGATAATTCCCGAGATATATGCCCGTAAAAATAAAACAAATCATCATTATAACTACGTTAAGTAACTATAATAATTGGTTATACATATAGATTAGTAACTAGTACTAAATATAGATTAAATATAACATCTTCTATTCTACAGAATTAAACCACATCCGATGGCCGCATTAATTAAAACCGATACTATTTAAATACCGCTATAAGTGTTTCCTCTGTGTACCTGCAGTCGCGATGATCAAAGCGACATATGCGCTCCGGTATCCGCACTACATACCTGATAATATGACTTTTCTAATGCTGCATCCCTAGAACGAATATATGCATCCACTTTGTCGGTAGCCACTTCTAAGTTTTTGTTAAAATAGAAACCACTTTGTCGATTTTAACATAAATATATACTAACATAGCATAATTACTATTATAATAACATTCAGCAACTAAAAAATAACTAAGTAATTCAAATCCTTGTCTGTCTCAACTTGAGAGATTTTTCACTTTCAAATGTCACTGTCACTTTGACAGCTGTCAAAAGAGGAATATATTTTTGTGGCGTGTTTTTTTTTATATTTGTGGTTATAAAGACCGAGGGTTAGTTAACTAGCTGCCTACCCTACATCAACAACAACTCGCATACATAAACGCTACTACATAAACCAGTCCCTGGAAGTGCTGGAATAGCTGTATCCGAGAGGGCACCAGTTTCTCAAAGGTATGCCACGTATGTCCGCGACGTCTTTGTGAGCGCCGCGCGATGTACGCATTGCCGACTGTGTGCATACCGCCGTCCGCTGTCAAAACCTATGGGAACAAGACTACTTTTTTTAAAGGTTGGCAGCGCTGAGTATAGGCAGAAATAGAAGTGATTCTAGGTACTCTTAAGGATGTGAAATACGGTCATAGTAAGTTATTTGTTCGTTGTGCAACATGGGATGTTGGTACTAGAGATTGATTGTGAGTGACGCGTCTTCTTTTCAATTGAATGTGATACCTAGTGTTTGACTAGTGCTTGACCGCGATCCCGCCTCATGGTAAGCAGTGATGCAATCTTTGGCGGTGTATCGCGCTAGTTTATTAAGAGCCTAGTCACTGTAGCCTTGAAGACACTTAAATTGTAATCAGACGGTAAGGCCGCCGCAGGCAAATTGTTCCATTCCCTCGATGTACGCGGTATGAAAGTCAAGGCGGAACGCTTCGTCCGGATCGAAGTGGTGTCAACAACGTAAGGGTGGATACACACCGTACGACGGATGTTCATTGGTTAGAAAGAACGAATTTAATGACCATACATTTTTTCGGTGGTAGGCCATAATATCGGCTGCCGGCAGAAGTCACCACGCACCGGACAAAGTCTTGCCGCCAAGCGATTCGTCGTGTTCCGGCATGATGTCTGGTGAAGCCGAACGGAGTACGGAGGACGGGTCTGAGCAGTTGTGTTGCGATGTGTGCCGGGTACGATGCGTCAAATGTTGTTGTGTTGGGAGTTTGGTCGTAGAGGGTCTCCAGATCAATCTTCCTCTGGCGCAAAATCGTTGATCGTGTTGTTGGGTTTAACATTGCGTCACCTCGCTCAACTGCCGTCTTCCTTCCAATTCACTAAGTTTTTTTTTAAGTGAATAGGCTTAATAAACTAGCACGCTTTACCATCAACGATTGCATCACTGCTTACCATCAGGCGGGATTGCAGTCAAGCGCTAGTTTATAATTATTAAAAAAATACCTGTCATTTTAATGTAAAGAATTGCATTTCTATAACGGTTAGGTGTCAATAACTATTCAGGTGGTTTAAACCTGTTAAAAACATCTTGAGGAAACCTGGACTTTAAGTCTGAAATCGCCAACCCGCATTGAGCAAGCGTGCTGATTACGCTCAATTCTTCTCTGAATAAGAGGAGACCTGTGCCCAGCAGTGGGACGATAAAAACGTTTATGATGATGATGATGAACGTTTTTGAATAAAGGGGTTTATAAGCTCGTTAAAATCAAGCTAGCTAGTTAAATTTTTGTCAAATGATGGCAACTAGTTTGGACCGCCCATTGGTCCGTTCGATGCAAACCATCCCAACTAGTTGCAATCATTTGACAAAATTGTGTTAGCCGATTAGGGGGCTGTTTTAAACAAAATACTTGTTTTGTATTAAGGGGATAAAAGTCTGACACAGCTACATAATCCAGTGTTCTCTTAAATCTGCAGTAATACATGTACCTATCTGGTAATAGTTAACATCCAAGATAATTATCTAAGAATTTATTATCATCGGAAATTACAACCTGTTCTATGGACTTCTGTGATTCATAGAATTACTATGATAGGTATTAAAAACTTTGTCACAAATAAAGTAATTATTTGACGATAAAGTTAATAACATAAATATTATTTACGAGTTCATGTACTACTAGCAGCGCCGCGCGTTTTCACCCGCATAAATTTCAAACCCGTAAAAAAATTGCGATAAATCTCTGTGCCAAATTTCATCCAAATCCGTCCAGTAGATTTTGCGTAAAAGTGTAACAAACATACATCCATCCACTAACTAAACTTCACGTTTATCCATACTAATATTATAAATGCGAAAGTATCTCTGTCTGTCTGTCCGGCTTTCACGCCAAAACTACTGAACCGATTGTAATGAAATTTGGTACACAGATAGTCTAGAGACTGAGAAAAGACATAGCCTATAAAACATCCTGCTATGACCAATAGGAGCCGAGTAGGAACAAAAAATGTTGCGGAAACGGGAGCAAATGTGGACGTACATATTCCTCCCATTATTTTAGGAGGCGCTTATTTTATATCAACTGAGCTCTTTCGATTCGAAGCTTACGCGGGTGAAACCACGGGGCACAGCTAGTATCTAAGTAAGATTATAAGTTTTCCTTGGAAAGGATATTGAAGATTTTTCTTGAGTAGTGCTCTCTCGTTAGTTATAAAAGGATCTCTTACGCATCATCTAAAATTTCTAGACCTGGTTGCGACTGAGTCGTAGGATTGAACACATCATCATAAGTATGTACCTAATGTTACCAGCGGCCGCCAGCGACTTCGTTCGCGTGGTTTAATTATGCTCCGCTCCTGTTGGTCGCAGCTTGATGTTATATAGCCTAAAGCCTTCCTGGATTAATGGGCTATCCAACACAAAAACAATTTTTCATATCGGACCATTTCTTACTGAGATTAGCACGTTCAAACAAACAAACAAATTCTTCAGCTTTATACAGTATGTTAACTAACAGAGGGCGTTCCCGTTAACCCGAAATAGTATAGCATACATACATGCTAAAAAAAATATTTCCATTCGAAAACAAAATGTTTTAAAATTTTTTCCAATAGAAAATATTCAATAAAAACTTTTAAATTGACATGTAAAAGAAACACACTGTACACGCGAACATGAAAGACGGCAACGTCGCAATTTATTTATACATGACGACTACTATTTTGATTTAAAACAGGAGGTTTCAAATTTATTTCCAATTAGAATTTTTTTTTATTCGGATTTTTTTATGCTTATTTTTCTATGCTGATATTTTTATTTTAATCTATTAATGATATACAATATGTAAAGAAAACCCTGTCCGACCCATAAGGATAATAAAGGTTAGGTAAACACATGGCCAAATAAAATATTAAATTTTACATAATCATAATAGTAACAATACTAATGAATTTTGAAAAATCTTTTTTTGTCGCGAATTAATTCCAACTTCCCCATAATTTGGTAATTTTTAAAAAGTGACAACACCATTTGTGACGGAGCGAATAGCGATGCGACCACGTGCCGCGTGCCCTGCCCCCCGTCACCCGTGCATTAAGTTACCTCGCTTTTTCGAAATAATATTTATTTTTTAGGGGGATTTTTTTTTTAAGTTTAGACCGGCTTTGTAGGTATTCTTATAATCAGTTATCGATACCTAACAATACCTTCACGGATCGGACAGGGTTTTCTTTACATATTGTATATTAACGAGTTTAAGGGAACGCCCTCTGTTATTTAACATATTGTATATTAGTATAGATTTATATTGTATAGTTACCTTTTTCTCCTCTTAAACGCAAACAAATTTAACAATATAGGTATCAAAATGCAAAGAATTTATCGAAGATTCTGCCTCGTTTAGTTTACATTTATGAATACATTGATATAATATTAAACAGATGTGATATGCTCTAACAAATTAACCGAAATAAATGTGCCGATCGGAGCAGCAGTACACGCATGCAATTTTTTTATTCTGCGTACATTTCACACGTTGATACAGTGTGAGTGAGATGGGGCGCAATCTAAAGCATAGAGAAGAAAAAGATGGCTAATGTTTGTCATTTGCGCTGTTTGTTTTTACGAGTGTATCGAGAGTGACTAAGGCGAGAGATTAGAATTATAATCTTTTGTACGCTTCAAGTTCAATGCGCTAGTGACTTATCTACCTTAGTTTAATAATATATCAATGTATGAGTATCATTACAGCCGTACGGAGGACGGGTCTGAGCAGTTGTGTTGCGATGTGTGCCGGGTACGATGTGCCTAATGTTGTTGTGTCGGGAGTTTGGTCGTGGAGGGTCTCCAGATCATCCTCTGGCGCAGCATCGTTGGTCGTGTTGTTGGGTTAAACATTGCATCACCTCGCTCAACTGCCGTCTTCCTTCCTATTCACTCAGTTTTTTTGAGTGAATAGGCTTAATAAGCTAGTGCGCTTTACCATCAACGATTGCATCACTGCTTACCATCCGGCGGGATTGCAGTCAAGCACTAGTTTATAACTAATAAAAAAAAACTGAAAAGTTACTTTGTAAAATAGTCCGCTCTGAGAGCTTGAGAGCTTTATTATTTTATCATCATTGTTCAAAACGGTAACGAAAAACATTGTTAGGAAATCGGCATGTCCTGGAACCAATAATTTAAAGACATGTGACATCTACCAACCCGCACTGGGCCCGCGTGATAGATTACGGCGCATTCTGTCTCACAGAAAGACGGCCTATGTATCATCATCATCATCATCTCAGCGTTAATCACAGTCGCATCCGAGGCTTTTTCAGCTTTGGAGTCTGGGATCCGCTTTACCAGTCTTACTGCTGATTTTGGCTTAACTTCGATATTTTCCGTGAAGCGACTGTCGTCTGACCTCCACAGCCCGAAGGCAATATCGAAGCATTGCAGTAAGACCAATGTTTGGACTTTTGAGGGCTCCAACAACCCGTAACGACGTTCGTATGGCAACCGCGACCAAGGGCTTAACGCGTTTTCCGAGGCACGACCAGACCTGTGCAAATATTCATACACAATTACATGCATAAAAATATTTGCACTGTACGGGACTATTCTATTAAATAACTATTGTTGACACTAAATAGAGATAGAGAAATCCAGAAGAACAGTACCCAGGGACCAGAAATCTAGACATAATTTAAATCTAGATATATTACCAAGAGAATTGCTTATTTTACGGCCTGGCTCTGTTATTTCGACGTTGAAAGCTGAAAATGAATTGAGTTAATTGAAGTAAAATATTGTCAATCGCATATGTTGAAACACAGCGCATATTTACCCCGAATTCGTCTCCCCAATTCCTCGTAACAGTATAACAGTGCGTGTGCAAGTAAATACATATTGCATTGTGGTCGCATATGCTGCGGCCATGTTGTGTTTTCTTTTTTTAAACAATGACAGTTTCACATGACAGATGACGAATGCTAGAGGTGGGACATGTGTAGGTACAGTTTTAATATCGATATTTTAAATTAAAAATGTAATCGGTCGTTTGCTGTAAATAGAAGTTTTTTGGTGTTTTAATACATTATTCTATTAGCGTTTGTACATTCAATAAATGAAAATAATTTTATGTACTTCGCTTTTGATGTTTTGCGCTGAAATGTTGTGGAGTTTTTTATAGTACTAAGTTATGTTTTATGGCTTGCATGATATTATAGGCAGCTGATACATATTATTTATATAAGCAACACATAACATAACATACTTCCACATTACACATTAGGATTCCACACGTGGAAGTATTTTTATTATTCTTTTAGCGTCACTATAGTGAATCGTAATCTCACTTGTTATCTAAAAAACCACAATAATGTGTTCCCGCCGTTCTTACAACAGCTGATAAACTATAAGTGTACCTAGTTCTTTTCTATTTGTCTATATCTGACTATTTTTGTACTTTAATAGTGTGTTATGACGATTTTGCATTCCTTATAATTGTTTCATAAAAGCCGTCCAACGTAGGTGGTCTTTAATTGCTCATTAATATAAACATAAAAACGGAAACCTCTAGTAAAATAAAGTGCCCAAACAAGATTTTACAAACCATTTTATTTGTATACATAATATTAAAAAAAAGACTTTACTGATTTGTATAAAACAGTGGTTCTAGTGCACTTTAAAATCAACGATTGCATCACTGCTTACCATCAGGCGGGATTGCAGTCCAGCACTAGTTTATAATAATTAAAAAAAAAAGTGGTTTTTACAAGTTTAGGTTATAAACATTGATGAAAATTTCTGTAGCTGGAATACCTAATTGTTTTTCTTTTTTACTTCATTAGGAAAACATAATAGACATTAAAACGCATGCATATTAAAAAAAAACTGTAAAATGCTGCCTAGCAACAGGAAAAACCTCCTCAGGCCGCTCAACAGTGACGACAAAAATTTCATAACACAAAAACGTTCAAAAAATCTTCTACAATTATTTTCTGTTTCCAAACTTCCCATCCGCGGTAATAAACATTTATTTGACAACATATTATGTATATACAAGAGTCTTTTGTCACAAGTACAATACTCCACGGTCCGACGGTCGAAATGATTTGTACATGCACACGAACCATTGTCGATAGTTTTTTCGATAGAAAACCTTGAGTATTTCGACATTTTTCTGTGTTATTTGAATGTGTTTTTTGATTATTTTGTAATATTCCGGCTTTGCGTTCGGCAAGTTTCTGTGGATAATTTTATAGATATAGGTACCTACCTGCGTTTGTGTATGATAAAATGTTTATACTTAGTAACTTTATCCATATGATGTTGGCTTAAAAGTTATTATTTTTGCCCGTCGCTGGTTTATGAACCTAAAAAGTAATAGTTAAGATCATACGTAAAACGTAATTTTTTAATGTTTATAGTTGCTGGATTAATCAATATATAATGTAGTTCAGACACAGTAAACAGCAGCCTATAATGTTGAACTCCTGGGACACAGGCCCCCTCTCGGTAAGTAGGAGTGGGTCCAGTGCGGGTGGGTAGACGTCACATGACGTCTTCGAAGTTTTGGCTCTGGGACATGCCAGTTTTCTCAATATGTTTTTCTGGTGAGGTTCGAACCTAGACCTACAACTTCCGATACCACCAGGCCACCACTGCTCTCGTAGTACAGACAATCTAACGGTAACCATGAATTCAACACACGATTTCAGATTGCCTCTATTAGAAATAAGAGGTAGGTAGGTTCTTAAACAAACAATCATAGAGAAGTAGAATAGGTAACTACGAGGGTAAAATGTATGGAAGCGGTTGTTTTATTCTGTATCATGTGCTGAATCCATGGTAATAAGTTTACGCTTCGATGTGTATACTAACACATGACACGAATCATATTCTCCTTTGCAATCTTTGGCTAATGGATTTTTCTACAAAAATATTCGACACTTAAATCTAAATTCTACCATAAATAGGTAAATATCACAAATGGCAATACCCAGCAAGACATGACAAAATAAATAATTCCGTACAACATAACCTTATTCAAGCGGGCTAAGTGAATTGAATGCCGAATACCAATACAATAAAGCTAGGCGCGACGTCGGGGTTAAGTTATATCGTGCACTGCGACCCGGCTAATCGAAGGGTGGGTGGTGAGGGATGGGACATCACTCAATTTATCGATATCGATGCACGGATGATTATACAAACAAGACTGCTACACCTACACGTTCCCGTATACTTATGTTTTGAGTGGGCGATAAGTAATTTGTTTTATAGTATCGCATTGATTCTTGTTTATAACTAAATTGCCTTCATAAGTGATACGGAGAATAAGACAGTTATGGAGTAGATTATTATCGATTTGAGCGAGTTTATTAACCGAAGCTGTTTTTGCTGAACAACCGGCTTATACGTAACTGATTAACAATTCTTCGCTGTCTTGGATAAAAGATAACGCAAAGTTATGCATCGTAAATAAGAACTCACTTCAGTTGTAATACTTTCTACTACGACTGCGCAGAAGCGTCCACGTGGAATATAACTCATATAAAATGGACACATAAATAATAATGAATACGTCAGTTTTTTGCTGCATGACATACCCGCTATGCATTGATTACACGAATTGGCGATATAAGTTGATCATTTGGCGTGTTATCAGTGGCGGCGGCTAGCGGAACGTGTAAGCCGAAAACTTCTTATTGTTATTTATAAAATTTTTATTTATGAAACCATTTATTTGTTAAAACTTTATGCACAAAGAAAAATATTGCACAATGGCGGACTTGCACACATATAAACAGAATAGCAAAATGGTTCTGTATGTTAAAATCCTCTCTGTGTTATTATAAAACAGTATTTTCTTCAGTAATGACTTATTTAAGCTATTTCCGTGTTATTGACTCAGCATGTTTCAGTAGCTGTTTATATTTTCTTTGGTTATTACCTACTAGCGGCCCCCAGCGACTTCGTTCGCGTTTTTTTATATGCTCAGCACCTATTTGGCGCAACGTGATATTATATAACTTTAAGCCTTCCTGGACTAAGGATCTATCCAACGCAAAAAGAATTTTTCAAATCGGACTGGTGGTTCCTGAGATTAGCGCGTTCGAACAAACAAACTCTGCAGCTTTATATATTAGTATAGATTTAGGATAAGAACTAACAATGTGATAATCGCAAGACACGAGATAAATTAATAACATGAATATGTCTAAATAGGCTTTTCTTTTGGCCTATCTGAGTCTGAGCTAGCTAATGCAGCAAGATTCAGCATACTTTTAGAACTGACATAAATCCGCTGCACTTAAGTTTGAAGTCCGATTGCGAAGTTGGATTGCAATTTCCTTTATTCATAGTAGTCCGTTCTCAAATACTCATATCATAAACTTCACTCTGCCACAACATCCAGTCTCCCGCGGTTCGTATTCAATCGACTTCAGCCACATCCTGTGAAAGGAATGACCCTTTTCATGCATTAACACAAAATAACCTCAAGAAAACGCTCCCGCTTCCCGCTGTCACAGTCACCTCAAGTTTATCAATAATGTTACTTGTCTCTCAGGTCTGGCTGGTTGCATGCCTTAACTTGTATTAACGATATAATGAACTATAACATATCGCAATCATAACTCTTATACAACCGCAATCTTGAGGAAAATGCAAGATATGTTGTGCCCTTGGTTCTGATTTGTTTGTTTGTTGTTAAAGCTGGGAAGTTAATTATTTATTTATCCATTTATTTCAGGCACCAAAGCTACATAAAAATACACAATAGTATTTTAAAAACACAAAAAACTTAAAGTTCTATAAATAAATTAGGTGTATAAACAAGTTTGCGCGTTTTTTGAACATGCGGACGAGTTGTAGGAGAATAATTTTGTCTAAGTAATGGACGCGTTTTTCCTCTATCTTCTATCTTCCTCCATTGTTTCTGTCTTTATACGATTTCGACCTTCCACTACGTTCTTCGTCTTCCACATCAAAGTCACAGTTTCTAAAGCCACTCACGACAATCATAAGCTTCTTCAACAAGCAATCGTTGGGCCTTAGCTGCAGATTTCTTCAAATTAAAGAAGGAAATCAAAAGTCCGTGCAAATTACGCTATTAAATTACACCTATTATATAACATAATTAACTACTGCTGTAGTGTATTAACATAAGCCTTTGCCATAAGCCATGTATAAAGCTTTTGATATTTGTAGGTACTACTGAAACACAGATGAATAAAACAATGAAAATGATCAGATTCTGTAGCCATCTCGCTCTGAAAATTAAGTGAAGTGAGTGTGACCTGAGCTGCCATTCTAATTAAGGCACTACAACTCACTCTTATCCAGTGAGATAAGAGTCAATGCCTGTCTATTCTGTAAAAAATTGAAAAGTAAAGTGACACTTTACTTTGTTTTCACGGCGAATTTTTTACAGAATCAATCAACAGATATGCATGTAGATTCGAATAAACATTCATATCAAATAATATGATAAATTGATGTTAATCAAGATAATTAAGATATAAAATATTGTTTTATTTTAGTACGAGAAGTAACTTTTGCTTAAACCTAAAGCAATGACTTTTTATGTCAATAAAACTTTCTTATTATTATTATTAATGACTTCTATAAAAATACTGGAAATTAACAGAACGCGATGCCAAACAGAATAAATACCAAACATTCTATCGATAAAAAATTATCGACTTATCCCACCTCTAACTTTAACGGTACAGTAACGGCTGACAACCCTATAGCCCCGCCCTTATCCACGCTACCCCTACGTATACCTATGTATGTATACCTATATTAGTTTTAGGTATTTGTACGTAATACAATGGTGGCAGATGACTGGGACAAAGCCAATAGTGTCTTTCTCTAGTACAGACGGGACTATAAAATGCATGACGTGGTAACCCATTATATTATCCAGTCAGCAAAGAGATAGTGAGACTGGCTGTCCAGGTTTTGCTCTACATACAACATCCAAGGTTAAGTAACTATTGCCGAGGTCAGCACTTGGATGGGATCCATAACACATCAAGACTTCTTCGGAAACCACATCTTTGGTTGTTACTGTGGGTTGTCAAAAGTCCGATACTCGTGATAGTCCTTCGATATACGCGGTATAAAAGGACTGAAGGACTGAAGGACTGGGCACAGGCCTGCTCTCATACAGAGAAGGATTGAGAGTAATCACCACACTTGCCCAATGCGGGTTGGCGATTTCAGACTTAAAGTCCAGGTTTGCTCAATTCCCAAACCCCATCAAGCGCTTTACCTTGTGTAAATTATTTCATCACCACTGCTCTCAAAACTGTGAAGGAAACCGGCATGTCCTAAACGCAAAACTTCGAAAACATGTGACATCTACCAACCCGCACTGGGCCCGCGTGGTAGAGTACGGCCCACTCCCTCTCACCGAGAGGAGGCCTGTGTCCCAGGAGTGGGAACATTATAGGCTTATGTTGCTGTTATGTGATGTTATATGATTATGTTATCTTTTGTGAGTTTCTCTGCGTGATCGAATCAGAAATGAGGAGATCCGCAGAAGAACTAAAGTCACCGACATAGCTCTTCGAGTCGCTAAACTTAAGTGGTAGTGGGTAGGGCACATTGCTCGTAGAACTGATGGCTGATGGAGCAGTAAGGTTCTGGAGTGGCGGCCACGTACAGGAAGACGCAGCGTAGGGAGGCCCCCAACAAGGTGGACCGATGACCTGGTGAAGGTCGCGGGAAGCCGATGGATGCGGGCAGCACAAGACCGGTAATCGTGAAAAGCCTTGGGGAATGCCTTTGTCCAGCAGTGGACATCTATAGGGTGAAGAAGAAGAAGATGTTATGTATACAGGGTGTATCTGACATCGTAACGCAAACTTCGCGAAAAGGCTAGACCGCATGCAACTAATAAAATTATGATAGTCATGTATGTCGTTAAAGAACGGTTACAGAATACACAGTGTTTAAAAAAAAGTGTCGACTCGGCTTTTGAACGTTGCAAGCGTGCCGCCGTGCGAGTTTGTAGGTATGACGTTGATCCCTGATGTGAACTCTATTAAATCAGCCGATAAGAGCGTTTTTCGGGTTTTGTTTTCATTGCGCTTTTTTATGTAATTAGCGAATAATTTAATTTTGACTTTAAAATCTTATTGGGTTATAAAAGTATAGCAATTGTGAATGGTCTGAAGTGAAAAAGAACTACATTTATTTTTTTTAAATCATGAAAAAGGCGACGAAAAATTGCACCACTGGGGGGTTCAGAATCATGTACTGGATCCATGGTACTCGTTTGTGCGCCGATGTCAGATACACCCTTTATACAGAGTTTTCAACAAAATTAACTATATTAATTCATTCGTTGCCTGAAAAAACCTTGTGTTTTACACAGAGAGCGATTTGTATATTCTTCTGTAAAAAATATATCTACATATGCATTAGCAATGTTTAATTATGCATTAGGTATGTATGTAATACACACAATTCACAAATTCGAAAAAAATATAGTTTATTAGCTGCGTCCCGCGGTTTTACCCGCGTAGGTTTGGATCCGTGGGAATATCGGGATAAAAAGTATCCTATGTGATAATCTTGGTTATAAACCATCATCATAATCATCATCATCATCGTCTCAGCGTTAATCCCAGCCGCATCCAAAGCTTTTCAGCTTTGGAGTCGGGGGTCCGCTTTATTAGTCTAACTGCTGATTTTGGCTAAACTTCGATATTTTCTGCCTCTACTGCCGTCTGACCTCTACAACCCGAAGGCGATATCGAAGCATTGCAGTTAGACCAATTGTTGGTGACAGCCTCCGTGGCGTAGCGGTAGCGGACGCGACCGCTGCGCAGCGTGGCGCGGGTTCGATCCCCGCACAGTGCAAGTATTTGTATGCATGAATATGAATATTTGCACTGGTCTGATCTTGCCTCGGAAAGCACGTTAAGCCGTTGGTCCCGGTTAACATACGAACATCTAGTGGCAGTCGTTACGGGTTGTTGGAGCCCTCAAAAGTCCAACAATTGGTCTAACTGCAATGCTTCGATGTCGCCTTCGGGTTGTGGAGGTCAGACGGCAGTCGCTTTACGGAAAAATGTCGAAGTTTAGCCATATCAGCAGTTAGACTGGTAAAGCGGACCCCAGACTCCAAAGCTGAAAAAAAGGCTTCGGATACGACTGGGATTAACGCTGGGACGATGATGCAGTTAGACCAATTGTTGGACTTTTGAGGGCTCCAACAACCTGTAACGACTGTCATTAGATGTTCGTATGGCAACCGGGACCAACGTGTTAACATGCTTTCCGAGGCACGACCAGACCAGTGCAAATATTCATAATTATTCATGCATACAAATATTTGCGCGGGGATCGAACCCGCTTACCATCAGGTGGGATGGCGGTCAGCGCTAGTTTATATATTTATAAAAAAAAATGTAAATACGTAAACATGATATATGCGTGTGGGTATATATATTATGCTAATAGAGATTATTAACATTCGTCGAAATGGTCAATTAAATCATTTACATATACCTACGAGTGTATAAAATAGCTGTCGGCAAATGTGCCGACAGCTATTTTATGGGCGCGCTGTTTGTAAGGCATTTTTTTCTTTTAATAATTACTAGCGGCCGCCCGCGACTTCGTTCGCGTGAAGTTAGTTATTTAAACATTTTATTTAACCCCAAAATATACAGCATGCATTTCAATTTTTGGTTATGCTCCGATCGTATTGGCCGCAGCGTGATGTTATATAGCCTAAAGCATCATCATCATCTCAGCATATAATCCACCGGGATTATGCATCCGCAGCTTTAGTTTGGAGCCTGAGGTCCGCTTTCTCTCTGGCATCCTGTGTTGTAAGATTATTGGCACTCATGTCATCTCTTACAACGTCAAGCAAGGACTTTGTTATATAGCCTAAAGCCTTCCTGGATTAATGGGCTATCTAACGGAAAAAGATTTTTTGAAATCAGACCATTCCTGAAAATAGCGCGTTCAAACAAACAGACCCTTCAGCATTATATATTAAGTAGTAAGAGTTTAGAGTTAGATAGGTTATGGATTGAAATGCTTAACTTCAATAAACAATTTGTTTTGTAAAGGTTACTTTTTTTTCTATTTTTATTTTTATTGACGTAGTCCCACACTAGTTACTTATATCTTCTATATCGTGGGTGCGTTTCTTCTTCTACAGTCTAAAGACGTCCACTGCTGGACAAAGGCCTCCCCCAACGCTTTCAGTCCTTTGGGGGGCATTGTCATAATCCCCAAGATTGACAGGCGGGTTGGGGATCGCAGTAATTTGATATTGAACAGGAGAAGCGCTACTGCCCACTTCCCTGGCGAGAGAGTTCCCTTAGTCGCTTCTTACGATACCCACGTGAGGACATGGGATGGTACTATTCTAAGCCAGGGCCACAAGGGGCGTTGGTGCGTACGTGGGTGCGTTAACACATATTTAAACTCGCATACAGAAACAGCCAGACTCGGAACAAATACCAGAATGCTCGGAAAAAACCTCCCAAACTGGGACTGCCCGAAAAACTTGAAAACCTAAAAGATAGCCAACAGACACAAAAAAAGTGCAACTGTAGGCCTTATAAATATTTGTTCCGTAAATTGGAATCGAACCAACGATACACAGTGCAGCAGTCTGTCGCTCAACCAGTGCACCAACCGTATTTGTGAATTGTATTTCTTTGTAATTTCTTCTTGACTAGATACATTTTTATGAGTATGGGAATTTAATCTCTCTACATACATTTATGGAGGCATGAGGAACAGGGAGTAAAGTTCACTCATCCTCCATAGAAAAGGGAGAATCCTCCGACCAGGCGGGTGTTATGTCTGGTGGGCACTTGCCCAATGCTTGAAATTGGGAAGTTGTATGTATGCTAGTTGCACTGTAAACTCTGATTGCGAGATGTAGAATTCGTGTGACGTCAGTATACCGCATTGTTCCATGTGGCGTTTGTAGGTACCGTTACACTTTAAATTCATCGTTCTCAAAAAGTCTCTTTCTAATTTCAGTCATTTTTCTATCAACAGGTGAAGATCTGGTTCCAGAACCGCCGGAGTAAGTACAAGAAGATGATGAAGGCTGCCCAGGTGGGGGCTCCGCCGCCAAGCCTCGGCCTACCACCCGGAAGCCCGCCCAACAACAACCAACTATTACATGGTAAGAAACCTCCTTGCCTGAAACAGCAGCAAGACCCAGATTTTTGACTTAAAAAAATCCAACCCAAGCCAAATCTATATGAGCTGGTTTATTTAGTAAAAATCTCAGTGTAAAAAGTTAGGTGAGCTGGAAGAAGTTACAACCAAAGTCTTGCCGCCAAGCGATTCGTCGTGTTCCGGCATGATGTCTGGTGAAGCCGTACGGAGGACGGGTCTGAGCAGTTGTGTTGCGATGTGTGCCGGGTACGATGCGCCAAATGCTGTTGTGTCGGGAGTTTGATCGTAGAGGGTCTCCAGATCAATCTCCCTCTGGCGCAGCATCGTTGGTCGTGTTGTTTGGTTTAACATTGCATCACTTCGCTCAACTGCCGTCTTCCTTCCTATTCACTAAATGTTTTCGGTGAATAGACTTAATAAACTAGTGCGTTTTACCATCAACGATTGCATCACTGCTTACCATCAGGCATAATTCCACCTCACCTCACCTTTTACGATAAGATGATTAGGTACAGAATCGTACTGCTGACCATCGTAAAGACCATTTTTGATCAAAATATAATAAATATAAAGAATATCCTTTACGAGGCCTAAAGGCTTCTATTTCAACATAATGCTTCGACATTTAAAAAAGTAAATGTCGCGGCGCTGGTATTCTGACAGGGCCCGTATTCATGCTGGAATTCAGCTATGAATGAATGAATGAATTGTACCGCTCCCAGCGCGGTTTGACGAGACTCGATTCAACGAATGAACCTCAAGAGTCGCACCAATTCCTGTGGCCTCTGTACATATTACACGATAATACAACCTCGACAGTACTTTTAATCATATCCAGAAATAGCAAAGATGAGTCCGTGTTTTATATAGAAGACGGGGGCAAAATAACCTCCAATACAGTGCCTAACTAAACACAATTATTCACCCCACAGGAGGAGGCGGCAGTTCCAGTGGTTCCCAACACTCCCCGTCGGCGTACCAGAGCGGGGGACCAGCGCAGGCGCACTCCCCTACACCCAGCTCGACCCCCGTGTCCGAGCTGTCCCCGGGGCTGTCCCCCACCGGCACCCCTTGGGATGTGAAGCAACAACCACAGCCGGCTTGGGATGTCAAGGTTGGATATGTAAGAGAAATTATTTTCGGACTTAGGATCTTAGGTATTAGTGTTTCCTTTAGAAAAGCCTTATTACTGACAGCAGACACATTAGAAAACATATTGTTTCTTCACTTACATATTAAAAAGTTCCGTAATGAAATTGAAATTCAAACTGATCTTTAACTGCGTCCAACTATATTACTAAAATATTATGACCACGATAATACCCACGAGTACTTGCTTATGAAAACGCAAATTGTAAAGCCATTATTCAATACCTTACTTATTTCTAAATTAATTTAAATAATCTATTTTTAACGATCCGTTTTTTTCTGTATAGCCGACGGCAGGCCGGTCGCCGGACGGTAGCTCGTGCGACGTAAAGCCTCCACATCAGCAGTCGTGGGATCCGAGGGTCGGATACGTAAGTGCAGCACTATCAATTAAAAAGATTTCCAATTATTGTATTTATATCGCATAAAATGACAGGCCTTTGTTGAGTTTTCCAATTTGAAGAATAAAACGGTTTGAAAGTGGAATGCAGCATAGCATAACGTTCCTATTATGAATAAACAAAGAGGATACAATAATTGGAAAATTCTTATTTAAAATTCAATTCAGTTTACAAATGATAAATTTTAATTTTGAAAACCAAAGTTGTGTTAGCTTTATAAAAGTATTGAAATCGCCTGTAATTTCGAATACCTATAAAATGCAATAATAAATTGGAAAAATACTATTTTTATTACACAATTTTAGCAATATTTTATGTCAAGTTAGTTAAGTTTAGGTAATATATTTTACCTAAAGATATACATATTTTTGAGGGGAGCTTCCTTTTCTTATCGTAGGAGGGTTATTTCGCGCCTCAATCCGATGACCTAGAAGGATCACCAGGCGCCGACGGCATGAGGGGCCGGCCTATGCCTTGGATGCTGAAGGTAAGGGTTCGATTGCGTGTAATGTTGCTAAATGCACGTATTTAGTAAGATTATATTTTTATGTACAGTTTAGGAATATATTTAATATTTTAATTTTAAATAATGGTTGGAAACTAAGTAAAAATAAATCCGCTTTTTACGCTACAACTTTTTCTACACGAGTTATTTTGTTTACCTACCAAAATCCGCTATTTCATTTAATTATCTTCTCGAAAACATACGTATTTCCACAGAAAGCTCACAAAAAACAAGTTTGTATGGTTGCGTGTGTGAAAATTATAAAAAACTATATAAAACGTATTAGGTAATGGTCGTGGGTGTGCCGGGCGCGCCTCATGTTTTCGACGATTAGTTTTTGACTAGCTTTTACTGCGACTTCACTTGGAAAGTACGTGTAATATTGTTAATTATTTTATTAGCATGGAGGTATTAACATCAATCTGTTTTAGGTACCGTAACTCTGTTTATATTTAAGTTTATATGAAATGAATGGCCTTATATTAAGAATCATTGTCAGAAATACCATTAAACTTTTAGTATAGGCCTATAATTGTAATACTGAGCCGTAGTAGTTCCAGAAACAAGGACTACGCAGATGCTATCTACATAATAACATAAAATGAAGGTAGATCTTAATAAATCAACGCGCTTTTCCATTAACGATTGCATCACTGCTTACCATCAGGCGGGATTGTTGTCAAACACTAGTTTAAATTATAAACAAAAGAAAAAAAAATAAACATTTTACTATTATGTGAATTTATAAAATGGAATGATTTTTATAGGATGCCTTTTTGGAGAGTGTAAGCGGGAATTATACATGACTTAGGTATTTCCGCCGTCACCGTTCCTTTGCGTTATTGAGACCGCTACGATCCGGATCAAGCGTTTCGCCTCATCCTAGGCATCGAAGGACTAGAACAATTTACATGCTGCGCTCTTCCCGTCTGATTAAAATTTAAGTGGCTTCGAGGCTTGAGTAAATAGGCTCTTAATAAACTAATGCGCTTCACCATCAACGATAGCATCACTACTTACCATCAAGCGGGATTGCGGTTAAGCGGTTAAAACAGAATAAAAAAAAAATAACTATTGTCTCAACACAATCATCGAAATGAATCCTCAATCATCTAAATTTATGTTGTTATAAAAATAAAACTTCAAAAACACAATTTTATAAGCTAGTTACAATCATATAACATATGCAAGGTTACTTAGGAAAGCCACCATCTAATTTTGTCAGTTCCGACAAAGGCGTCAAAATATCCTTGCATCAGACTCATTATGTCCAGGCAATCCTACTTTCACCTTCAGTCAAAGGAAGTCAAGGAAAACATCTTGAGGAAACCTGGACTTTAAGTCTGAAATCGCCAACCTGCATTGAGCAAGCGTGATGATTACGCTCAATCCATCTCTGTATGAGAGGAGACCTATGCCCAGCAGTGGAACGATAAACAGGTTGATGATGATGATGAACGATTTTGAATAAAGGGGTTTATAAGCTAGTAAAAATCATATAATAAATGCAAGGTTGCTGTGATGAAACGCAGAACGAAAGCCACCATTTTACTTTGTCAGTTCCTAAAAAGGCGTAAAAATCAAGGATATTTTGACATCAGACTCATTATGCCCAGGCAATCCTACTTTACAGGATACACACCTAACCGTACCCTTTCTTTGTCGTAGGGCGCGCCGCCCGGCCCGTGGGACATGAAAGGCGCGCACGCCGCCCACGCGCTGCACCACCAGGGCGCCCCACAGCCTCACCCGCCCTACGTGCCGCAGTACTCCTGGTACCAAACCGACGCCAACCCTGGATTACTTACGTAAGTTTATTAGCATCCTGCTTCATATATAAGTACGGTACTTTTAGTGCATAAATTAGATGAAAGATTTCGTTTTAATTAGTGTCTTAGAAAAGTGTATATTATATTTTCGTTTAGTGCCAAGTTAAGGCATCCTTTATCTGCTTGTCGCAGTGATGATTTGGACCATCATTGTTATAATAACCTTAGTTGAAAACTGCTCTAGCATCCAATGGGTTAAAGTATTATGTTTTAATATACATAGATATTGAAATAGCAGTAACTTCCACGCGATAAGCTTTCATCTACTTTTGACACTGATTGTACCGATGCCGATAATACATTGGCAAAATGTGGGAGATTGTAAACTCACCCCTTCAAATTATGCATGACCAGCTGAAAACGTGTTCTGGATTGAAAACGTAAGTTGAAAACTCATGTTTATGAACGAAACGATCATTTACCAAGGTTCGGTGCGTCGGATATGCTCTCTTAAACTTACCAAGCCAGCTCATCCTGGTACCAGATGGATGCTACCCCTCACGTAAGTCCAATAAACATGTTTTTCATCAAGAGATCATCTTCAACAGCCTATCACAGTCCACTGCTGGGCATAGGCCTCTACAAAAATGGGGAATGAATCACCATGCTTGGCAAGCGGGTTGGTGACTGGAAACGAGACGTGGCAACTGGTCTCCGTGCCACATTGCTTCTGGTACCAGGCCGATGACTATCCTGGGTCAGTCAGTAAGTTTTCATACTTTCTAAACATGATGGTTTATTAGATTAAGAATTCGGACCCAACTAGGTTAATAAAACTTATTTTCTATCTTTCTGCAACGTTCCATAACTCCATTTTTATTTTTTAAATTTAGTTACGCCCATATCTCATGTTATCTTTAAGTTTGAGCGTATGTAAATTCTCAATATTTTTCTACCTTTAATTTTCCAATAAATCTATAAATTGAAGCAATTCATCTAAACAATCAAAATAACCAATTCCAATTTTTTTTATTTCTGTATTATAATTTTTGAATTACTGATTAAAAAGTGAAGAAATTATTACCTATGTACCTATGTAGTTTATTTTAATTTGATATTTTATTTACTTTTTTTCTTTTGTCAACAGGGTATGGCCTGCAGTTTAACAGCCCTCGCACAAACACAAACCTAACTACAATTTAAGTGTATATTCACTATAAAATGGCGGACAGGAATGACAGCCATCACAAAATGGCGTCTTATTTAAGGCGCGAAAGCATCGGCACAACCAACTTTTATTTTTAAGCAGAATTATTTAATAGTTATAATGAAAATCATTGTAAATTTTTATAATTAATTATAAATAGGTAATAATTGTTCATAATGGTTACTGTATATGTAATAAATATGTTATTATAAACAGATATTGATGGACCAAACAATTAATGACTGCATCGTTCTTGGCATATTGATTGATGATTGTTTTAACTTTTTGTCTTTGAATGTTCTTGTTATAAAATATCACTACGGAAAAATTTATATCCTGTGTTTTTTTTTTTAATTATTAAATCCTGTATATTGCTACTTTTTTTAGAAATAATTATTTGGCCCATCAATAAACTTGTATTCCTAAAAATAACGTAACTTCTTTGACGTCCGGTCATATATGAGCCAATTAGGTAGCGTGTATCCTAAAATGCTCGTTTCTGATTGGCTGATGATCAGATGACACTTTGGAATGATGGAAGACAGATGTGAATTTGTTGGTTCTATTTCATTACCTTTCAGTTTCCCGGATCACTATAATCGATAAAATTTTATATCAATTATTTATTAAAATTGAATAGTGGCAATCAGAATTATAATTTCTATATTTTATTTTTGTTTGTGCTTTGAAATGACATAGCATTTTCTTTTGTTCCCCAGTTTCTGGTCCGATAAATTAAAATTACTTGATAATTCAATGGCGAAACTCGAAAAAAAAAATTATTTAATTTTTTATTTACTTTGTGTAAATGAAATGAAAATGACAAATGGTTGCAATATTCGCTTTATATTTTAATTGGACTCTAAAAATATTATTTAAAACTTATTGAGAGTATTATTGGCCAGCTGTAACCGATATTATTATTGGTCAGCTGTAACCGATATTATTATTGGTCAGCTGTAACCGATATTATTATTGGTCAGCTGTAACCGATATTATTATTGATCAGCTGTAACCGATATTATTATTGGTCAGCTGTAACCGATATTATTATTGGTCAGCTGTAACCGATATTATTATATGAAAATTGTATTCGTAAATTAAGCTTTAATTCGTTTTTTTATTTATTTAGGTTTAAATCTTCGAAAATAATAAAACAAAAGGGAACACAAAACCAGTCTGTTGTGATAAATAATTAATTTAAGATTTTTCTTTCACGTAGAACAATAATTTGAATTATAAAAATTGTATTTATTACATTTTGTGCAAAAAAGTTTTCATTGCAAAAAGTTTTTTGTTTTAAGCTATAAATATATTTTTATCTTTAATTTCAACTGAAATTTCTTTATTACCTGTAAATAATATAGTCTATTCATATTTATTTTTTTCAAGACCAATGTGTTTTTTTTTATTTTTAGTTTCTTGTTTTTTCAAATAGTAGGTATAGTTTTTTTTTTGTAATTTTTATTTTGCAATATTTAAGCCATATGAATAGACTATATTATAATATATTTTTATTTCTAGAATGGGTCTTTACGGGATGAAATAAAATTTTGTAAATATTTTTTGTAACATATAGAAAAATGAACTATACATATATAAATATAGGTAGCATAATTACTTTATAACTACAATGTATTATAAGGAAAACGGAAATAAGAAAAAAAAAGTGAATTCATTTCTTTTGTCAAAATAAAAAGAGAAAAATATTATATTTTTTGTGTTTTATTTGGTTGTTTGCTAACCACAACTGGACCCATAATTAATGGCTCATGACAGATGTTCTATATGTTTTGTTTCACCCACAAAATAACAAAGGAAGTTCTGTTCAAAATGGAGCAAAATTTTTGCATATGTATTAGAATTGTATATTTTAGTACGCAAATTGTTCCATTCCCTCGATGTACGCGGTATAAAAAGGGAGGCGAAACGCTTCGTCCGGATCGTAGCAGTGTCAATACCTAACGTAAAGACGGATACTCCCCTTAACTATTATCTTATCTTATGAAACGGTAGCAACTCTACCTAAATACGAAGTAAATGTTAAGCTAAAAGGTTTTAGTAAATTTAAAGTTGAAAAGTTTTAGTAAATCTAAAGCTAAAAGGTTTTAGTAAATATAAAGCTAAAAGGTCTTAGTAACTGTAAAGCTAAAAGGTTTTAGTAAATGTAAAGTTGAAAAGTTTTAGTAAGTCTAAAGCTAAAAGGTTTTAGTAAATATAAAGCTAAAAGGTTTTAGTAACTGTAAAGCTAAAAGGTTTTAGTAAATGTAAAGTTAAAAAGATTTAGTAAATCTAAAGCTAAAAGGTTTTAGTAAATGTAAAGTTAAAACGATTTAGTAAATCTAAAGCTAAAAGGTTTTAGTAAATGTAAAGCTAAAAGTTTTTAGTAAATACAAAAGTAAAAGGTTTAGGAATTAACGATCAGACTGCCGTGAACAATAGGCCTAATTGAATTAACTGCATGGAACTGTAGGCTAACGTGGTCGCTCACAATGGGCCTCATACGAAGGCTCAGAGTCACACTAAGGGCGATGGAAAGAGCTATGCTCGAAGTTTCTCTGCGTGATCGAATCAGAAATGAGGAGATCCGCAGAAGAACCAAAGTCACCGACATAGCTCTTCGAGTGGCTAAAATTAAGTGGCAGTGGGTAGGGCACATTGCTCGTAGAACCGATGGCCGATGGGGCAGTAAGGTTCTGGAGTGGTGGCCACGAACCGGAAGACGCAGCGTAGGGAGGCCCCCAACAAGGTGGACCGGTGACCTGGTGAAGGTCGCGGGAACCCGATGGATGCGGGCAGCACAAGACCGGTCATCGTGGAAAGCCTTGGGATGGCCTTTGTCCAGCAGTGGACCTCTATAGGCTGAAGAAGAAGAACTGTTCGCTGTAAAAATTACTTAGACATTGTAATGGCGTTTTTTTTTTATTTTTGAGAAGCGCACCATCCATACTAATACTATAAATGCGAAAGTAACTCTGTCTGTCTGTCTGTCGGTCTGTCTGTCTGTCTGTCTGTCTGTCTGTCTGTCTGTTACGCCTTCCCGCTTAAACCTCTCAACCGATTTTGATGAAATTTGGCACAAATAATCTTTAGACCCTGAGAAAGAACATAGGCTTTCCTAGACTAGACTTTACCTAGACCTTTTATCCCGGAAAAAATTGATGTTCCCGAGGGAAATCTAAAAAGCGCGCTATAACCGAACTCCACGCGGGCGAAGCCGCGGGCGGAAAGCTAGTACGCTATACAGGAGAAATTCCTCTCACTAGGAATTTCTCCTGTATAGCGGATGGTGCGCTTACAAACATTTCATCACACATACACAAACATCCAGACCCGGACCAACTACTTGTAGGTCATACAAATAGGGTAAAAGCCGGATAGTTGCCACACTTTTAAAAAAGCTTGTTTAAAAAATGTGTACCAATGCATTTTTTATTCAAAGTGTATTCTCAAACATAGTTCATTATTCTTCTATCTTACCCTATTTATAAAAAAAAATATAAGTATCATAAATTTTGAGTAAATCCAGTTTAATATGACCTCTAAAAAAGAGGATAGTTGCCTACTATAGCGGATAGTAGCCTAACGTTAAAAATGGTTTGGGGGATACTTGCCCAATGTGAGGATATATGCCCGTCCGTTTGTTTTTCAAATAAAAATTGTATAATAATAATATGTTATAATTTAAATAAACAGTTTTTATTAAGTATTAAATAAATATTTTGTTCAGTATTAATTAAAGTTAAATTATAATTAAAATTGTAACAAGAATAGACTCCAAAATACTAAATATGTAAATGTCATAAAAATGTAAATTATTATTAATTTTGAACATAGAACAATAAACAAAATTAGAATTAAAATTGCATTAGCCTCTATTAAGTAAGTATTCAGTCCTTATAACTTACTGAGATCCTTTATTATGTACTGAGTACTAAGAGAAATTATACCTAATCAAGACTTAAAGATACTAAGGTTTTAAATTGTAAGTTAGTGAACATGTAATTTTTAAATCAAATATTAGTTATTATTTTAAATATTACATTATATTATCTTAAATATTAAAAATATGGTAATTAACTTTGGCATTAGCCAATGCTAATGCCAAAGTTAATTACCATATTTTTAATATCAAAACAGACTGGAAGCTTGACTTCTGGTGCTCAAGCTTCCAGTCTGATTTCGATTACATATATATATAGTCAAACCACATAAAAAAAATCACCAATAAAATCAAATAAAAAAAGTAACTAAAAAAAACTATTTGCTTGTTAAAAATGTATAGTTACGGATAGTTGCCGCAGGGCAACAATCCGCAAAAGACAGTAGGGCAACTATCCGATTCGATACGGATACTTGCCCTTTTGATTTACGAAATAAATAAAACATATCTAACAATAATACCTAATAAACAGTGCAATTTAAAGTCTAATGCATTCAAAGAAATAAATTTTTGACTGAAATCGCAATTAGTTATAAAAATATTTAACAGAGAATATCTAGCAATATAATTCTGGCGCTCGTCAAAGTATCGCCGCAGAAGATATTTTCTCATAAGGACAAAACACGTGTCCCTACTTCTACGGATTATGCGGCACGGAGGCCTGCGCGGGGGATGCCTTTAATTATGAACAAAAAGAAACACTGTAAGTACGTCTAACATAGAGCATTTGAAACTGAGGCATGTATCCGTCCGAGGCAACTATCCGGCTTTTACCCTATTTGTTCCATGTGGGTATCGAACCCGCGGCACGCAGCACAGCAGTCAATCACTTAACCACTGCGCCAACCGTACCGTACAGCACACAATGACATTAAAAATCATTCTCTCGATGTTTAAACAACAGCCCTATTGGTCGCATTTAACGCAAATGTCATCATCATCATCTCAGCGTTAATCCCAGTCGCATCTAAGGCTTTTTCAGCTTTGAAGTCTAGGGTCTTTTTTACCAGACTAACTGCTGATTTGGCCATCGATAATTTCCCGTGAAGCGACTGCCTTCTGACCTCCACAACCCGAAGGCGACATCGAAGCATTGCAGTTAGACCGATTGTTGGACTTTTGAGGGCTCCAACAACCCGTAACGAGTGCCATTAGATGTTCCTTTAAAATCTGTAATCTCAGAAATAATAAACCTCCTTGAATCGAACTTTCATCACCACTGCTTCAAAACGGTGAAGGAAAAAGTGAGAAAAAATGTTCTAGAGCTAAAATATTCGAAGATATATGACATCTACCAACCCGCACTGAACCAGCGCGGTTGATTACGGCCCACTCCCTCTCATCGAGAGGAAGTCTGTGTCCCAACAGTGGGGACAACATAGGCTGATTATGATAGAAAACTTAAAAAAAACCTTATCGTCGTTGAGCGTTTATATTGGATATGGAAAAAAGCATTGAATTTGCGTGAGCGCACCCGACCCGACACCATGAACGTTTTTGGTTTTTACTTTTTGTGTATTCTGTATATTTTAATGAGTCAGATTGAGTGAGATTCAGTTTTCATTTCTACAAGTTAGTCTCACGACTCCTATTTTTTTTATTACTCTATTTCACGATGTCAAAGAAAGGCTTAAGCTGTTAATGCAAACATATTAAAAACAAAGAAAGCTATGTATTTCTAATTAAATCATCATCATCATCACAGCGTTAATCCCAGTCGCATCCAAAGCCTTTTTCAGCTTTGAAGTCTGGGGTCCGCTTTACCAGTACAACTGCTGAAATGGCTAAACTTCAACATTTTCCGTGAAGCGACTGCCGTCTGACCTCCACAACCCGAAGGCGACATCGAAGCATTGCAGTTAGACCAATTGTTGGACTTTTGAGGGCTCCAACAACCAGTAACGACTGCCACTAGATGTTTGTATGGCAACCGGGACCAACGGCTTAACGTGCTTTCCGAGGCACGACCAGACCAGTGTAAGTATTCATACTCATGCATACAAATACTTGCACTGTGCGGGAATCGAGCCCGCGCCACCTTGCGCAGCGGCCGCGTCCGCTACCGCTACGCCACGGAGGCTGTCAATTTATTGTATTACTAATTAAATAATAATAATAAATATATACGAACAAATCACACAGATTGAGCTAGCCCCAAAGTAAGTTCGAGACTTGTGTTATGGGACACTAACTCAACGGTACTATATTTATAATAGATACATATATAGATAAACATCCAAGACCCAGGCCAATCAGGAAAAGTCGTTTTCCATCATGACCTGGCCGGGGATCGAACCCGGGTCCTCCACTTCGCAGGCAGGCGTGTTGACCGCTGCGCCACGGAGGACGACTTTTAATTGCATAATAATCTTACATAAAATTTCACACACAAAAAGGAATCCAAAAATACTATTCAAAAACGATAATTTTCTAAATTCCATCAAATACATGGTCATCTTCAACTCAATTGAGTCAGTATTTTAATTAAATGTAATATTTGAAAATTTTTAACGACAATTTTAATCAATTAGCGGTTCATATAACATTGTGGATGGAGGGATTTTGAGTCATGAAAAACCTGGTACTTATTTGAATTACTAAAATGGCATTTCCTCAAGACTCCATGATGAACAGCACTAAGAATTCTGAAGGAAAAAATATCTTACATTTTATTTATTTATTTATAAAAACTCTTACCTCCAACTACCCTTACAGATCTGTGATCCAATACAATAGCGGGGCTTTACATACTAATCCTTAATCTAAATCTTTTATACAATTGTACACTTTAACAATTGTACAATTTAACTAAAAACTTAACCTATATTGGAGTTACATAAAGGGTGTATCTGACATCGACGCACAAACGAGTACCATGGATCCAGTACATGATTCTGAACCCCCCAGTGGTGGAATTTTTCGTCGGCCTTTTCATGATTTAAAAAATTTATATAAAGTTTTTTCACTTTAGACCGTTCATAATTGCTATACTTTTATAACCCAATAAGATTTTAAAGTAAAAATTAATTAATTCGCTAATTACATAAAAAAGCGCAATGAAAACAAAACTCGAAAAACTATCTTATCAGCTGATTTGATAGAGTTCACATCAGGGATCAACGTCATACCTACAAATCCGCACGGCGGCACGCTTGCAACGTTCAAATGCCAAGCCGAAACTTTTTTTAACCACTGTGAATTCTGTAACCGTTCATTAACAATATAAATACCTATCATAATTTTATTAGTGGCATGCGGTGTAGCCTATCCGCGAAGTTTGCGTTACGATGTCAGATACACCCTGTATGATAGGTATGTAGTGTAACCTTTGCGAATTCACTCAAGTTGCACCACAGTACATCAACTTTCTCATGAACTTCGTTCACTACGCGCATGGCTCTAATAAGAAGACATTTCGCCAGCAGATTGGGTTTATTTCACGTAAGTAGGTAGTTTCGCGAATATTTTAAAAACCAATATTTCTTTAAAAAAAATGTTGCCCCAGACTAGGACGTTGGGCAGCTTCTAATGTTATACAAAGCACAGGTCCGTTCGTGTGTCGAGTACTGCAGCCACATTTGGGCTGGTGCTGCCAAGTGTCACCTGGCCACTTTGGATTCAGTGGAGAGACGTGCAAAGAGGCTGATTAGTGACCCTGATCTAACTCGAGTTGGTCTCCAAAGCCTAGAGCACAGGCGTAGAGTAGCCAGCCTTTCGGTGTTCTATGGATGCATTTCGGGGAGTGTGCGAGGGAATTGCATGATTTAATTCCCCCATCTCCGTTCCACCAGCGGACGACCCGTCGTACGGCTGGTTTCCACCCTTACGTTGTTAACACCACTACGATCCGGACGAAGCGTTTCGCCTCCTCCTTTATACCGCGTACATCGAGGGACTGGAACAAATTGCCAGCGGCGGTGTTTCCGTCGGACTACAATTTGAGTGTCTTCAAGGCTAGAGTGAATAGGCTCTTAATAAACTAGTGCGTTTTACCATCAACGATTGCGTCACTGCTTACCATCAGGCAGGATTGCGGTCAAGCGCTGGTTTATAATATGTAAAAAAAAAAGGAATTACTCCTATGTCGTGGGTGCATATACAAACGTTTAAAATCACATACACAAACTACCAGACCCGGAACAACTACTTGTAGGCCATAGAAATATTTGTTCCGAGCGGGAATCGAACCTCAGCCACTGCCTCAACCGAACTCGAACTTTCGGCCTTAGAAGGATTAAGTTGTATGAAGAGCTCAACCTTAGAAGCAGTAGTGTAGTACCGGGCTTAGAATAGTACCAACCCATATCCTCCCATGAGTGTCGTAAGAGGCGACTAAGGGAACTCTTACCAGGGAAGCGGGCAGAAACGCTTCTCCTGTGGAATATCAAAGTACTGCGATCCCCAACCCGTCTGCCAAGCGTGGGGATTTTTCGGAAGACGACACCGAACTCCCAGCCACTGTAGGCGCGAGCCTGCGGGCGATGAGCAGTGGGCAGCTCGCCGCCCGGTAAGGACCAGGCCTGAGTCGCTGGCGCATTGTGTTTCACGCGCGCCTCAAAGAGATGTCTGCACATCGTGACGGGGTCCAGGACGACCGATGCCTCCTGGGTCAGGGTTGCGGGTTGGTTAAACAAGAAATCGTGGCCCTGGCCGTCGCACAGGCAAGAAACACGGGTGGATTTTAGTCAGTAAAAGTCTGACACGCCCTTCTGCTTCGCCCAGAGCGGGAGATGTCATTGGATGATTCCCATCCCAACAAAAAAAGAAAAGCGTGGGGATTTTGGCAAACCCCCCAATGTAATGGAAAACCTTGGGGGAGGTTTTTGTCCAGCAGTGGACCTCTATAGGCTGAATGATGAGGAGGAGAAGCAGTAGGTTCCAAGTATAGCTCCAAAGACCTGTACTTAGGACCTATTTACTTCTAGCATTGAGTTATACATACCTACCACGTAATGTTTCTAAGGTTGAGAACTGTGTCATTGACTAACATATGTTTTGTGCAGTCTGTGATATAGGTACTCGTAAATCTATATATAGTAAGTTTGTTATAGTATACCGTTTGCAATAGGAAAAATAATATTAGCCGCCGGCAGAAGTTACTACCCATCAGACAAAGTCTTGCCGCCAAGCGATTCATCGTGTTCTGGCATGATGTCTGGTGAAGCCGTACGGAGGACGGGTCTGAGCAGTTGTGTTGCGATGTGTGCCGGGTACGATGCACCAAATGTTGTTGTGTCGGGAGTTTGGTCGTGGAGGGTCTCCAGATCAATATCCGTCTGGCACTTGTCTGGCGTTGCTGTTGGATTTAACATTGCATCACCTCGCTCAACTGCGGTCTTCCTTCCTATTCACTAAGTTTTTTTAAGTGAATAGGCTTAATTAACTAGCGCGCTTTACCATCAACGATTGCATTACTGCTTACCATCAGGCGGGATTGCAGTCAAACACTAGTTTAAAATGATAAAAAAAATAAATTAAAAAAAACTGACTCTGAAAGATCAGAAATTAAACTAAAGGCAAACATACTATAAAATCATCATCATCATCATTTCAGCCGAAAAATGTCCACTGCTGGACATAGGCCTCCTCCAAGGTTCTCCACGATGACCGGTCCTGCGCCTCCCGCATCCAGCGGTCTCCCGCGACCTTCACCAGCTCGTCGGTCCACCTTGTCGGGGGCCTACCCACGCTGCGTCTTGTGGTGCATGGTCGCCACTCGAGAACCCGTCGGCGCCATCAGTCCTACGGGAAATGTGCCCAGACCACTGCCACTTTAGTGTTGCAATTGTTCGGACTATGCCAGTGATGACTTATGTAATTGAGACGTGGTCGCTAACAATGACCCTTAGGCGATTCACACACTGCCCCACATGATGCAGCGTAGCGCGTGGATGCTGTTTGTATGGAAAACACGCACAGTCTAACACACAGAAAATGCATCCACGTGCATCCATGCGGATCACGCGCATACACGCGGAGAAACATGCACCCCCGCGCGTAGGTGCGGGGCGAGACGCAAGGTATGGCACACCGAATCCCGAAGTGCCGCGCGTGGTTTTGAATGGGCGTGATGTGTGTGTTTGAAAATGGATCTCGATATCGATCGATTTATATTCGAAATCGAAAACCACCCAGCTATCTGGAATATGAAATGTGATGAATACAGTGACAGAGCGCAGAAGGTGAAACAATGGGAGGAAGTAATAAATATGTTAGAACGGCGAATAAATGAGAGCCGCCGTGCGTGAATCTACAAAACGCACCTACGCGCGTGAGTGCGCAAAAAACCCGCACGATGATGCAGATCTGGACTCCCGCAGGAACGCGCGTAGGTGCGTCGACACGCAACATGCAGCATGATGCGGGGCAGTGTGAAAATCGCCTTTTATGAAGGCCCAAAATCACTCAAAGGGCAATCAATGAAGAGGGCTATGCTTGGGGTTTCACTGCGTGATCGAATCAGGAATGAGGAGATCCGCAGAAGAACAAGAGTAATTGATATAAAAAATATCATAGGTATTAAAAGAAAAATTAAAAAAAAAAACAGAAAGTTCTGTACCAGACCAAAAGGCTCTTATCTCAACATACTGCGACATTTACTTTTAAATGTAGCAGCACTACACTAGGCTGTGGCTGTAGAAAAAACGCACCAACAACTCGAAAAATCCACTTCAAGAAAACTCAAAAACCCGAAAATCCTAACTCAAAAAAGCAATTCAACCTCATTAAACATCCGACGTGTCGCCGGTCGCAAATAAACTGTAAAAGGCTGGACTTTTTGAGAATATCGGCGAAAAACATTGAGTGTAATTAAAATGGCGATCGTCATCCAATTATATGTACCTTTATTGAAACGTCGAGCAGATGGTTTCATAGTGGTCTCGTTTTTTTGTACCAGCGGCGTCGTACAAAGGATATTTGTGTTTTTGTCACAACCTGACTGTACCACAAAGCATTTGTTGGTAGAACGTGTTGAATGAGGACTTGAGAAGAAAATGGACGTCTTAGAAAATGTTTACACGTATTCAGTACGTTTTCATGAGGCAATTAGGTATGAGGGGTACTCGTAAGTGAAGTTCTGATGTACCGATACGATTGAAAGACTTATTGTCCAAAGACGTTATTTTTTAATGACTTTGCCCTATAGACACCTATGTTTGGTATACTAATGGATATGCCATACGCGTATAATCTGCAGTATTTTTTTGATTTGAAAAGAATGGGATGGCCTCTGCTTTCGGTCTAGCACTATCTCTTTCCTCATAGATGATTGATGATTTTGAGAGAGATAAAGATATACGAAATTTCGTTACCTCGCTGCCTTTCGGAGTGCCACAATTTTCAACTATAAAGCAAGAATTTCTTCTACAGCGTCGGTGCGTTTACAAAGATATAAAACATACACAAATAGCCAGATCCGGAACAATTATCTATCCGCGAGGGAATTCGTCATAGTTCGTCAATTATATGCCTTTTAATGCTGATAGCCGAAATACAGGCTACGCCTAGTTCGGCTACAGACGCTAAACTCTTATATTTTAATTGAAATTGTAACCATTGTCATGTATAGCAGTACTAAGCTTTTAGAAATAAATTTATTAGTATAGTTTCGTGTATTATAACGCAAACCTTTTTGGGGTCGTTCCGGCCAGGCCAAAGAGAAGCTTCTAGATTCTAGAAGCATCCTTACTTTCCTTTGAAAATATATGAGATACGCCCCATTTGTTTTTGACGAGAGTCGTTGACTTCCGTCAATGAGGCTGCAGACCGATGATGTATTAAATTCTACGTACCCATATCTTCGCCAATGAGTGATTACAAGGTGAAGAAAAAAATCTTGAGGAAACCTGGACTTTAAGTCTGAAATCGCCAACCCGCATTGAGCAAGCGTAGTGGTTACGCTCAATCCTTCGCTGTATGAGAGGAGACCTGTGCTAGTACCTATTTTTATTTCGAACTTTATTTAGATTTAGAAAAAGTTCTTAGTACGAAAGTGACAACTTAGTACCGAAATTTACTTAGAACTTAGTACTGAAATGAAATGAAATCGTTTATTAAGCAAGTAGGATCACTGATCACTTTTACACGTCATGTTTATTTTTTATTTTATTTTTTTAACTAGATGAAGCCGGCATTTCCTAACTGACTACCTCTGAGAAGAAATAGCCGAAACAAACTCAGGGATCATCGTCTTTTTTCAAGTCCAGACATTAAAAATGAAAATGTTTACAATAATTTACCTTATAATTACGCATATTGCTTAATAACAATTAACAATGCTTAACAGAGCGAGCAGCTCAGTCCCAAGCTTTTTTGTCTTCTAAATAATCTGTGATTTTATAATACCCCTTTTTGCAAAGTTTGGCCTTTATATGGTTCTTAAATCGTTTAATGGGTAAGTTTCGAACGTCCATGGGAAGCTTGTTGTAAAAGTGTATACATTGACCCATGAACGAGTTGCCTACTCTGTGGAGACGAGTGTGATGTACAGCAAGATTGTGTTTGTTCCTGGTATTTATATTATGAATATCGCTTATTTTCTTAAAATTCGAGATATTTTTATGAACATACATAAGATTTTCAAATATATATTGTGAAGCTACAGTCAGAATGTTCACCTCTTTGAACTTTTCTCTAAGAGATTCTCTAGGACCAAGGTTGTAAATGGCTCGAACAGCCCTCTTCTGTAAAACAAAGATGGTATTGATGTCCGCACAAGTTCCCCAGAGAAGAATCCCATAAGTCATAAGACTATGAAAATAACTAAAATAAACAATTCTGGCTGTATCCACATCAGTTATCTGTCTAATTTTCTTAACAGCAAAGGCGGCAGAACTGAGTCTACCCGACAGCTTCTCAATGTGAGGACCCCATTGTAACTTGGCGTCAATAGTTAATCCAAGAAAAACTGTCGACTCGACAGGGATCAACTCTACTCCATTCAGTTGAACATTGGTACTTAGCTGCCTGACATTTGGCGTAGAAAATTTAATGAGTTTAGTTTTTTTTTTCATTTAAAAGGAGGTTATTTACATTAAACCAATGGACAACTTTAGAGAGTGCATTGTTAACTTCGTCAAAATTTGTTAGCTGACGCTTGACTTTAAAAATAACCATACTAATATTATAAATAAATATTATAAATAAAATAAATCCATACTAATATTATAAATGCGAAAGTAACTCTGTCTGTCTGTCTGTCGGTCTGTCTGTCTGTCTGTTACGCTTTCCCGCTTAAACCTCTCAACCGATTTTGATGAAATTTGGCACAGACAATCTTTAAGACCCTGAGAAAGAACATAGGCTACCTTTTATCCCGGAAAAATTTGATATTCCCGAGGAAAATCTAAAAAGCGCGATATAACCGAACTCCACGCGGGCGAAGCCGCGGGCGGAAAGCTAGTATTATATAAAGAACTGAGTTTTTATAACGGTCATGTTCATCATCATCGTCATTTCAATCGAAAGACGTCCACTGCTGGACCTGGGCCTCCCCTAAGGATCTCCGCGACGACCGGTCCTGCGCCTCCCGTATCCAGCGGTTTCCCTCGACCTTTACCAGATCGTCGGTCTATCTTATCGGGGGCCTACCTACGCTATGTCTTCCGGTGCGTGGTCGCCACTCGAGACTCCGTCGGCTCCATCGGGCTACGTGCATCGGTCATACGGGCAATGTATACGGCCCACTGCCACTTTAGTGTTGCAATTCTTCGGGCTATGTCGGTTGCTCTCGTTCTTTTACGGATCTCCTCATTTCTGATTTGATTACGCAGATGATTGACACAATATTAAACCGGCCCCTGCTCCCCGGCGGCCCGCAATTCCTGGTCATTGTGGTAGCAGCCAAGGTAGGGCAGGGCAAGGGGTATTTCGTGGTGCTTGGCAATCTGGGCTTCTCCCAGTTGCAATAATGTCCTTTTGTGCCGATTGGCCTAGTTCTGTTCTGTCCCCTGCTTGTTATGGAGGGAAGTGGAAAAAATATATTTTTTCTTACTCCTCCGCTACTCTTTTCTGATTAATTTCGTTGCGGGACCCAAAACAGTTGAATCGTTTCTCCGGGACTCGTCGAGCTTCATCGCTCCACGTTTTTCTGGCGGTCTCCACTGTTGATTCTGGTTTTCAGGAGTTGTAGTGAGTGGGATAATGTGTGGCGGGTTTTACCACAAACAATGACGGATCGCCTTGGCATCACTAAATACGCGTTCACTTTAATTATTGCGAATTCAAGTGATTAGTGATTTTGAGTGATAGTAGAGCATAGTAGTGTCCTATTCATGTTTAATGGCTCTGTTTAGTAAATTCAGTTCTTAGCCGTCGACCACCAAGATGGATGAAAGTCTAGAAGCGCGCTTGCAATTGGTGGAAGTATTGAAATAAGTAGATATATCATCATCATCCCAGCGTTAATCCCAGTCGCATCCGAAGCCTTTTCAGCTTTGGAGTCTGGGGTCCGCTTTACCAGTCCAACTGCTGATATGGCTAAACTTCGACATTTTCCGTGAAACGACTGCCGTCTGACCTCCACAACCCGAAGGCGATATCGAAGCATTGCAGTTTAGACCAATTATTGGATTTTTGAGGGCTCCAACAACCCGTAACGACTGCCACTACATGTTCGTATGTCAACCGGGACCAACGGCTTAACGTGCTTTCCGAGGCACGACCAGACCAGTGCAAATATTCATATTTATGCATACAAATACTTGCACTGTGCGGGGATCGAACCCGCGTCACCTTGCGCAGCGGCCGCGTCTGCTACCGCTACGCCACGGAGGCTGTCATAAAATAAGTAGATATATGAATATGAGTATTTGAACTGGTCAGGTCGTGCCTCGGAGAGCACGTAAAGCCGTTGGTCCCGGTTGCCACACGAACATCTAATAGCAGTCGTTATGGGTTGTTGGAGCTCTCAAAAGTCCAACAATTGATCTAACTGCAATGTTTTGATATCGCCGTCTCCTAGGTCAGACGCCAGTCGCTTCACGGAAAATATCGAAGTTTAGCCAAAATCAGCAGTTAGACTGGTAAAGCGGACCCCGGACTCCAAAGCTGAAAAAGCTTCGGATGCGACTGGGATTAACGCTGAGATGATGATTGAAAGAACTAGATAATGGACCCGATTGCCTTTGTTCACAAACAAATTAAACTAAATTTTTGTTCAGTGCATATTTTTTTTATATGTCATTAAGAAAAGGACAGGAGATAATAAGTTAGTTTAAACCGTTCAAATTAGTCCGCGCCTGACGTAAATGGATCTATTTTTGGTCGCCATGTTTATGATCGCGTCTAAACTGTCTATGGAGGAGTTTGGTGGGAATGTCAAGATGAGTATCACGCTTATTTTTCATTGGACTTTTAAAATTATTTATAGTGTTGTTTACTAAATAAAAGCGCGTGATTTATGTAGTAAAAAGTGCATTCAGTGAATAATTTACAAAGAACAGTGAAATATTGTAGCATAGTGGCCACATCATGACCTCACCCAAACTTCTTCCTTCTCGGCCTCACGCGGGAAACGAAAGGAGATAGTTTAGTTTAAGTTAAACTAGTATAAGTTAGGATATAAAACTCAAGAAAAAACATACTGAAGACTAGGCTGTATGGCGTAGTTTGCCTTTGCCTTTTCCGTTCAAATGAACGGAAAGAATGAAACAAAAAAAAATGTCTATGGAGTATCTAAATTTGACAGAATTCAACTGAAATGTTATCTTCTATCTTTTTCTTAATTAAATAGAAAGGAAAATATGCACTTAACTTGAAATGGCGCCAATCCTCTTGTTCACAAACTTAGCCAATGTCTCAACTCCACACTCAAAGTAGTAGCAAAGAACAGAACCAAATAGAGAGTTACAATTAATAACATCAACTAGTTGTTCTATATTAAAGGTTGACAATTACTGCGCAAGAGAGGGATAACATTCTGCAGTGGACGCCGAAAAAATGACAGCTCGACGTCAAAATTAACAGTTTATAGTAAGACTTTGACAGTTGACAGTCGTTTATTTAGATGTCAATATAATCGTGCTAGTAGGAACGATAAATTAAAAACGGGTCCGGAATTTTACAGATACAAAGAAATTGCATAATTTACTCAATGCGATTTGCTTGTTAATTGGGAAATTTTAACTGTAATTTGAGACACAGTACATACAAAAAGTTATAACGATTATCAGTACGCTGTTCTGGATTTAATCAAGTAAGTTCGTTATATAAAACATATTTGGCCAACTCACATCCCCGAACACACACTAACCTTCTAACTTCTAAACGGTAAAGATTTTTTTTTATAACTAGCTTTCCGCCCGCGGCTTCGCCCGCGTGGAGTTCGGTTATATCGCGCTTTTTAGATTTCCCTCGGGAACCTCAAATTTTTCCGGGATAAAAGGTAGCCTATGTTCATTCTGAGGGTCTAAAGATTGTCTGTGACAAATTTCATCAAAATCGGTTGAGATGTTTAAGCGGGAAAGCGTGACAGACAGACAGACAGACAGAGTTACTTTCGAATTTATAATATTAGTATGGATTATAAACTAGTGCTTGAGCGCAATCTCGCCTGATGGTAAGCAGTGATGCAATCGTTGATGCGAATAAAGCGCGATAGTTTAATAAGAGCCTACTAACATGACCAACGATGCTGCCCCAGAGGGAGATTGATCTTCTCCACGACCAAACATTTGGCTTGTCGTCCCCGGAACGCATCACAACTGCTTAGATCCGTCCTCCGTAAAACTTCACCAGACATCATGCCGTGAGCACGACAAATCGCTTGGCGACTTTGTCTGGTGGGTGGTAACTTCTGCCAGCTACTATTTTAAGTAATTAATGTTTTAATTGTGGTTTGAGTAATCTTATCGTATTGTAATTTCATATTTGACAAAAAATGCTTTTTAGTTGTATCCTTTTGTGTCAAATTTGAACAGCTGTTTCTCTCGCCGCAGCAGGAACTTCACCCTTCCACGACACCTCACCATGGACGGCAAGCCGATCCCTTGGGAGAAGCAAGCCAAGTACCTAGGTGTGATTCTCGATCAAAACCTCAACTTCTCAGAGCACATTGAGACGGTCCGCGCTCGCGCCGCCTTCGCTCTAGGTCGACTCCACCCCCTCCTCAACCCGCGTAGCAAGTTATCGCTCAGGTGCAAAATGCGCTTGTACACAGCTTGCATACGCCCGATAATGACCTACGCTTGTCCAGTCTTCGTACATGTCAAGCCACGTCATATCCATAGGGTGCAAGTAGTCCAAAACCGATTCCTCCGTAAAGCCACAAACGCCCCTTGGTTCGTCCGTAATGAGATCCTACACCTTGATCTCAAAATCCCCACCATCCAGCAGTTCATGAAACGTCTTTCCAAACGCTTCTTTGATACTGCCACCAAGCACCGCAATCCTCTTATAGCAGCGGCCGCCAATTACACTCCCTCCACCATCTCCCGACTTCGCCGTCCTCGGCATGCCCTCACAGACCCCGATGACCCCATTACCCTCCTCCAAGAGGCCAATAGGGCCACCAGCACAGTACACAAAAACAGATCGACCTACCGACCTCGCCGCCGAGGTCCATCGCGACGCGCTCCACGTAGCAACCCCCTCCCCCGTCCCCTGTCCGAGGAAGGCCAGCCCGCGCCGCAGCTGAGCCAGTAATTATCATAATGTCCCAACAATGACCTCTGAGTTTGTTTCGGCGTTTCTTCTCAGAGCTAGTACTAGGAAACGCCGTGGTCATCAAACCATTAAGTATAACTTTCGATCCAGCCGCCCCTTGCTGTCCTCTCTAGCGACGCCCTAAGCCGAGGTTCGTACCCCACGGGGGTGCCCTTAGTGCGTAGTCGCCTAATTTTAATTTAGTTTTAAGTGCCCCTGGCTGGAGGCTTTAATTTTAATTAAAGCATCCACAGGAAAGTCCGATTAAGTAGTTACGGTCTCTTAGTAGCCACCTACGAGATGCCATATCAAAAAAAAAAAAAAGCAGCAGGAACATTATTTAGGCTAACGCTTAAAAAAGTTAGTCAGAAAAACTGTTACGGAACTGTTTGATCAGCAAGTGTTGGACGTAAGTTTACATTCTCTTTTTAGCCACATAGGAGACTCATAATCGGTCTCTGGTCGTGCCTCGGAAAGCACGTTAAGTCGTTGGTCCCGCTTACCATACGAACATCTAATGGCAGTCGTTACGGGTTGTTGGAGCCCTCAAAAGTCCAACATTTGGTTTAACTGCAATGTATCGATATCGCCTTCGGGTTGTGGAGGTCTGACGGCAGTCACTTTTTTTTTTATTAGTTATAAACTAGTGCTTGACTGCAATCCCGCCTGATGGTAAGCAGTGATGCAATCGTTGATGGTAAAACGCACTAGCTTATTAAGCCTATTCACTTAAAAAAAACTGAGTGAATAGGAAGGAAGACGGCAGTTGAGCGAGGTGATGCAATGTTTAACCCAACAACACGACCAACGATGCTGCGCCTGAGGATGATCTGGAGACCCTCCACGACCAAACTCCCGACACAACAACATTAGGCACATCGTACCCGGTACACATCGCAACACACTGCTCAGACCCGTCCTCCGTACGGCTTCACCAGACATCATGCCGGAACACGATGAATCGCTTGGCGGCAAGACTTTGTCTTTTTTTTTAATTTTTTTTTTATTTCTTCATGAGGGAGAAGGCCGTACACTGGTGTAGTACGATTTGGTAGATATCAAATGTCTTCTAATTTTTGGGTCTAGGACATTTTTTGTCGTTCTAGATGGGCAATCATCAAGTGACCTCTCCCGCTCTGGGAGGGGCGGAAGGACGTGTCAGATTTTTACTGATTAAAACCCACCCGTGTTACTTCACTTGGCACTGCGCCAGGGCTACGGTTTCTTTTTTAACCAACCGCAACCTAGGATGCATCGGTTTTCGTGGACCCCGTCACGATGTGCTGACATCTCTTTGAGGTGCGTGTGAAACACAACGCGCCGGTGACCTGAGCCTGGTTGTTGCCCACTGCTCGCCGTCCGCAAGCCATCTAGGACATGCTGGTTAAATCACTATTTACCTTCAACGTTTTGAGAGCAGTGGTGATGAAATAATTTAAACAAAAAAAAAAAACGCCTATTGGGTTCAATCCTATGATCTTCAACTTACTGTTATCACCAGACATCACTGCTCATTCGAATCAAATTACCAAGTCCGAATATAAAATTGACTTATTCATTCAACGTGAAGAGATACAATACACAGTTACAATAAACTCCTTGTTTAGAAAACTTCCATTTTGATTTTGTCTTACGTTTTTTGATGTTAATTTACAAAATACATTTCCATTATAAATGCTACTTAACTACGCCATCGCGCCAACACAACGACTCGCTCATACCAGGTTTCATAGCCAGATGTGATCGAAAAAAAAAACAGCTCTTTTAAAAAATACCTTTTGTATCAAAAGCTATACAGAACCCAACAAAGGGCCTGTTTTATTATTTTTTAAAAGGGTTCCGTAGGCGTGGCGCTTCCGTCCGCATTCTCTAATAGATTTGGGGTTGGCAACACGCTTTTTGTATTTTTGTTGAGAACTTGACACTTATGCAAGAGGCGGTTTTTGCAGTTTTTAGTGGACGTAAAATAATTTTAATTGTGAATTACACCTGGAAAGATATTTCTTTTTTAAGGAACAGCTGATTTTGGAAGTACGATGCTTACTTAGTGTGGGGACTATAGATACTTTCTTGCCATAATGAAATATCTTGGTGGTAGCCATAACGACGATGCTATACGTGTTCCTACTGCACAACTCCACGAAGCCTGAGGAGATAGTGGAGTATCAGCGCATCAAGTCTAAACGGACTATGAATGTCGAGGTGTTGGAGCCGCGCCACAGCACGTACTTCAAGTCGTTCGTGGTACGTGTTCCGAGCCACCGTATGATCTCGACAAGTTCCTGAAAGAAGACCTATGGCCTTAGGGTGTTGTGTACCGCCGCTTTCGTGGCCGTCTGCGTGACACCAGTCAGCGAAACACGACGCCGATGATGCGCGTACAGTACTTTTAGTTGTTATGGTATATGTATTTCAATTTACAGTATTTTTAAATTTTAATTGTATTGTATTTGTTGTGATATTTTTTATATATTAGTTTACTTGTATTTTTTTATCGTTTGTATAGCATTTTCTATGGGCCCTAGTGGCTTGAATTAAATAAATAAATAAATAACATCGGCTGACGGTAGACGTTACCACTCATCAGACAAAGTCTTGCCGCCAAGCGATTCGTCGTGTTCCGGCATGATGTCTGTTGAAGCCGTACGGAGGACGGGACTGAGCAGTTGTGTTGCGATGTATGCCTGGTACGATGCGCTAAATGTTGTTGTGTCGGGATTTTGGTCGTGGAAAGTCTCCAGATCAATCTCCCTCTGGCGCGACATCGCTGATCGTGTTATTAGGTTTAACATTCCATCACCTCGCTCAACTGCCGTCTTCCTTCCTATTCACTCAGTTTTTTGAGTGAATAGGCTTAATAAGCTAGCGCGCTTTACCATCAACGATTGTATCTTTGCTTACCATCAGGCGGGATGGTTAAGCAATAGTTTATAATTAAAAAATAATGAGATAGTATTGCGGCTAAGGACGTGATTGTATAAAAACGGGACTGGATATTGATATTAATGTGTGTGTCAGTTTCTATGTCCGTTTACCACGGTAAAATGAAAAAAAATCTATTTTATCGTGACGAATTAAAATTATTTTCCGACGGAGAATGACATAAGCTACTCTTTCTAGCCTTCAAATGTCTCTAAAATGGAGGTGGGAAATTGTATGGACTATTCCGTAATTTTAAAGCTAAAAATTGGTACGCGGATCATTAATGAGTAACAGAAAAATCGTGCATAATTGTCTTTTTTTGCCCCCAAGTTTTTTGACAATATTATCTGCAGTAGCCTATTGAAAATAATCTGTTCCGAGTTTCATTTTTTTTTTTTATTAATTACAAACTAGTGCTTGACTGCAATCCCGCCTGATGGTAAGCAGACATGCAATCGTTGATGGTAAAGCGCAATAGTTTATTAAGCCGATTCACTTAAAAAACTTAGGAATAGGAAGGATGACGGCAGTTGAGCGAGGTGATGCAATGTTAAACCCAAAACCAACACGACCAAACGATGCTGCGCTAGAGGGAGATTGATCTGGAGACTCTCCACGACCAAACTCCTGACACAACAACATTTGGCGTATCGTACCCGCCACATATCGCAACACAACTGCTCAGACCCGTCCTCCGTACAGCTTCACCAGACATGATGCCGGAACACGATGAATCGCTTGGCGGCAAGACTTTGTCTGGTGGGTGGTAACTTCTGCCGGCAGCTGATGTTATGGCCTACCACCGAGAACCGAGTTCTCTTCCGTGTTCTAAATCAGGAAAGGAGAACCGTGTTACCCTTAATTTATTCAAGCTATAATTATCAGATGTATTTGTACTGTGTTGCCGCGTATCGGCAAGCGTTGTGTGGGACGCCCCTGCTAAAGTTATCAAAGATCTTAAGCAGGTGGACCTGGGTCCTGCAGACAAATTTTTCGAACAATTATGGAGTAATGGACTGGCAATATAGGTACTTCAAAATTATTCAAAAATATGGTGAAATGCAATTAGGGTGCTAGTATAGGTAGGGCTGTACTACCAACCAAAACGGGAAAACCGCAAAATTTCGAAGACATGTGATATCTACCAACCCGCACTGGGCCCGCGTGGTAGATTACGGCCCACTCCTGGCCTATGTCCCAGGCGTGAGAACATTTTACATGGGCTATATAAAATAGTCCACAGTTAATCACAATCATTTGCTTAACCTTTTCATGTTGGGGCCAATTTCCACTACGCCCAATGAAATATATTCTTTGCTATTGCACGACTGTAAAAAATAGGGAACTGGTCAAAATCCCTAACATGAAGCAAAACAGAAAACCTTTTCATCGGGGTGAGATACATAACACATTGGACACGCACCTCTCACCACACACTCACACAATCAACACACACACACACAGGCCACACATACACTACACACACTCGTACACCTCACGAATGATGTGACCACTTCGACCCCTAGCCGTTGATTTGGCGCTCATGTGCCCGAAGATGGCTTATGTAGCCTATCTTGGCGGCGAAACTTCGTGCACACTGAGGGCACGTAAGCACGCCGTCGACGTAGTTGTATGTGATGGCAGCAGGTGGGCGAGCCTTTAATTGGTCGCGCTTGGCATCGAGGTCAGCTTTGCGCTGCTCCTCAAACTCGCGTACTTGTCCGTAGACCATTCTGCGCCATTCTGACCGTTTTGTTGCCAAACGCTCCCATTCAGAGAGTTCTATATTACATCTCTTCATGTGCCGTTTTAAGACATCCTTGAACCGGAGGAGTTGTCCGCCACGCTTTCGCTTGCCCTCCTCCAGCTCGGAGAAGAAGATGCGCTTCGCCACTCTTTCGTCCTCCATACGTGATACGTGTCCGCACCAACATTAGCTCGTCGCAGGACTTCGGTATTTCGCACTCTGTCAGACCATTTGATGTTCACAATGGATCGGAGACATTTAAGGTGAAAACGATCTAGAGTATGTATGTGGTGGCGGTACACACACCATGTCTCAGCGGAATATAGAAGGTTTGGCAGCGCAATTGCCATATATACGGATATTTTCGTAGCTAGCTTAAGGTCATGTGAGCAGAAGGTCTTGGAACACAACTTGCCAAACGCTGCAGCTGCAGCTCCGACTCTGCTGTTGATCTCAGCATCAAGGTCACACTTAAAACTTATAGTGTTCACCAGATAACGAAACGAATATACGATATACTGCTTGTTGGCGTGCCATGAAGGAGGCCTATATCCAGCAGTGGACGAGTAGAGGCTGATGATGATGATGATGAAACACATGATCAAATAAAATATGAAATTTTACATTAATCATCATAGTAACAATACTAATGAATTTTGAAATAATCTTTTTTTCCGCGAATTAATTCCAAGTTCCCCAAAAATCGGTAATATTTAAAAAGGTGACAACACCATTTTAGCCAGTATTAGTTATAGCGATGACCACGTGCCGCGTGCCCTGCCCCCCTTCACCCGCGCATGTATGCCTACCGTGTTGCCTACCGGACATGTATTAAGTTACCTCGCTTTTTAGAAATAATATTCTAAAATTAAATAATATTACGTTAATTTATTTTTTTAGGAGATTTTTTTTAAAGCTTAGCCCTGCTGTAGGCATTATTAGAATCACTTATGAAAACCCTGTACGATCCGTGAAGGTATTGTACAGTGGACAGGGTTTTCTTTACATATTGTATATGCATTCTTCACTCATCTAAAGCTGCCTTATTATATATTTTTATTTATCTACCTTCATATTAAGTTACATTTTTAAATAGTTTTGTTAGAAAAAAATAGTAACCACACGATCTCGGGAGCAGGGTCCAAGCTACCGGTGGGAAGGCTCCAGAGACAGGAACCTCCTCACTTAGCGGGCCGTATCGAGGAGTATTGCCTATTGAATCAGGTCCTTGATCGTCGAGGGTCGACGCTCTTGGCTATCAGACAATCAATAGAATGACAGCCGAGTTCACATTCCTCATGTCAACAACCTCGTGTGCCAAGTCGAGATATTTAATTTGTTTCTCTTTCTCAGCTGAGATTTCCGCCATGTCTAGTTTCTTCATGCAGAATTGTTGAGGTAAGAAATCAGTTAAAGATTACAAATATTAATAATTAAATATTTATTTTAATTATATTTGTGGAACAATTATTATAAATGACTTAATTTATTATGTTCGTATGCCGATTCTTAAAACATAGGTAGAAGAAACAACAGGATTTTTGTTACATATTGCATATGAAGTTTAGAAAAAAATAAATATTTTAGAGTGAACTTGAGCTTTCTTATAAGGCCCATTGTTAGCGACCACGTCTCCGTTCCATAAGTCATCACTGGCTACTGGCACTGCTGTTCTCAACAAGCCACGGGGTAGAAGGATACACCTTGATAATACGTCGTCAGACTTCCAGGCTTTTGACAAACCTATTTTTACTATCACAGCACCGCTAATGACAACTGACATCTACAGAATAATTAAGACAGTCTTCCAACCTCGGCAAGTGTATCGAAATTACCAGTGCGACCGCCACAAGCTCGCCCTTAGCCCACAGTCAATATCAGTACATTTAAATATTCGTTAATTTAAAACGTAAAGAACCCGTCTCCCCAGCAATGGTGCAGGGAACCCCATTTGGCGGGCACCAGCGAACCACGCGTCAAAGTTCTGGTACGTCAAAACAATAGCAGTGAAGGAATGCTTATGAGCAGGGCTGGCGCGAAGAGGAAACAAATTTAAAAAATAAAATTTTATAAAAAGGTTGTGTTTTTAACATAACCTCTTTAGCTATGGAGGAAGTAGTGTATTAAAAAAAAAACCACACAAGCGTAAGCGCACCCGGCGGCACAGCCCGCCGACTAAACCCGGCGGCTTATGTTGAAAAAAGCATGTCAAGCGCTAAGTTGTCCGACGACATTTCAGCTATAGTGACGTGCTAGTATTCTGACTGCCATATAAGTTTCAGATGTCGAGCCGCCGACATGCCGCCGGCAAAGTTTTACGACTTGCAATGACTGAAGCCGACAACCTAGCCGGCCGGCAAAATGTTGCCGACATATGCCGCCGGCAAAATGTTGCCGGCATATGCCGCCGCTTTTAGTGTATAGAGCGCTTTACACTGTGTATTAAAAAACACATACAAGAAGTAGCATGCAATTACAAACAGCAGAAGAACTTTTCATTTAGATCCAATTAAGAGCGGGTCCCATACCAGGCACACCCTGTATCTTGGTGACTCTGAATTCATCAACACCCATGTTTGTTTATTTTTCTGCTCTAAAGTAGTGCTTGACCGCAATCCCGCCTTATGGTAAGCAGTGATGCAATCGTTGATGGTAAAGAGTACTAGTTTATTATGAGCTTATATATTCACTCTAGTCTTGAAGACACTTAAATTATATCAGAGTGTGTTATGATCAATTGATTCTTCAAATCCGCTGCAGTGTTAATGGGCTGGCAGGAACATCAACCAGGTCCCCAATTACGTAAATTTGAAACATTCTGAAGCATACTGCTAATCCATTAATGCATATGTTTGAAAAAATGTGTCTCCTCAACAACGTAATAACGCAATGAATGTTCTTGAATTGTCAAAAATTGTTAAAACAACGTGGCAATGCTGCCAGCCTTTTGGGCACATTTCCTATTGACAGCAATGCGGATAAATGTTATGATACCCTTTGAATAATTCCCTTCTTAATTTATAGACTTGTACCTACATATTCTTAATTTAAACTTTTTAAACAATATAAATATTATTAATCATCATTATCAACCTTTTTATCGACCCACTGCTGGGTACAGGTCTCCTCTCATACAGAGAAAGACTGAGCGTAATCACCACGCTTGCTGAATGCGGGTTGGCGATTTCAGACTTAAAGTCCAGGTTTCCTTAAGACGTTTTTTCTTCATCTTGTAATCAGTCATTGAGAACCAAGATATGCTTAGAAAGTAACATATAACTTTAGAAAAATTACATTGGTACTTGCCTGAACTGGAAACCCGCACACTCATACTTGAGAAGCTGGTGTTATACCCCTAGGCCACCACGACTTATTTTAGCATAATTTAAAAATATTTTCCGTCACTGCCAACCCTAATAACAAGGTAAAAACTGAGGACATATTTGTCCCTCTCGGCCGTTGGACAACAAGAAAGAAGTTATTTTTGTTTAAAAAAAAATCCTCACGAGATATACTGAGGCAGCGGCGGTATCAAAGCGTTCTTAACGTGTCCCAAGATGAGAATGCTTAGAGTCGGTTTGTGCGAAAATGTGGAAAATATCGTCTGTGTTCGTGTTTGTGCGTGTGTATGTCAGCGTAGTTGGACGATATATTTTGTACGTACTTTAATGGAAAGGGAATTAAAAGGTATTTTATTTAAGTTATTAATAATATTTACATTATTTAAAAACTTTAAAAATAAGAATATGTATTAAGAAGGGAAATAATCAGAGGGCATCATAACATTGCAGGAAATTTGCCCATAAGGCTGGCAGCATTGCCTCGTTGTATGGCGATGCTGATTTTTTGGCCAATAAAATACCCCAGTCCTCTATTATTATTATACAGGTATTATTTATACTATACCAGATAAACTCCAAGACCCTAATTGCGTAATACATTATTACTATCAAATGGATTCCTTTTTGAAACATACTGATAATCCATTGCACTATGTGTTTGAAAAATGCGTCTGCTCTAATATATAAATGACGCAATGAATGTTGTGGTAGTGTGTTACGCACTTACCCTGCTGTTTCTTTTTTTCGTTATTCATAAATCAAAGTACGGTCGACAGCAGATAAAATTACCGGAAACTGTCAAATATTCCCAATCAATATTAAGCCTTAATACTTTAACGATAAAGTTGAAAATCTAACAAAGAAATTTGAAAGATTGTAGTAGCTTCATATGATGTCATCAGTACCATGAAGAAATGTTTTTTTTAGCTTAGGCTTATTCTTATTCCTAGATGCAGTTTGCTTTTTATACCTACTTGTTTCGTTTTTTTTTTATAAGTTATAAACTAGCGCTTGTCCGCAATCCCGCCTGATGGTAAGCAGTGATGCGATCGTTGATGGTAAAGCGCACTAGTTTATTAAGAGCCTATTCACTCTAGCCTTGAAGATACTCAAATTGTAACGTGAAGGAAACACCGTCGCTGGCGTCGTATACTTAAACCAAGCCATCGAAATGTTACTATAGATTTCTTGTCAATACTTTTAGGTTCCTCTTTCGCATTACCTACTTCAAAGGACTCAAGGATCATCATCATCTCAGCGTTAATCCCAGTCGCATCCGAAGCCTTTTCAGCTTTGGAGTCTGGGGTCCGCTTTACCAGTGCAACTCCTGATTTTGACTAAACTTCGATATTTTCCGTGAAGCGACTGCCGTGCCACAACCCGTAGGCGATACCGAAGCATTTCAGTTAGACCAATTGTTGGACTTTTAAGGGCTCCAACAACCCGTAACGACTGCCATTAGATGCTCATCATATTCATGCATACAAATATTTGCACTGTGCGGGGATCGAACCCGCGCCTCTTTGCCCAACGGCCGCGTTCGCTACTCCTACGCCACGGAGGCTGTCATCTTCAAAGGACTCAAGGGCGATTATTGCAAAACAAGAGCCAGCTCCTTTAATACCTCACTTCATTTTACTGCTCAGCCGTGCTGATATTTACACCACAATAAATTTTATACCCTAACGTCGGCCCTTCTGTATTTTACTCCGAACTTAAACTATCAGCTGGTGGCCTGTGGTTTGAACAGCTTGCAAGCAGAGTCCTAAACGCATTAAAATTTCTTTCGAAGAAAGCGAGGATATTATTTTTTCAAAGAAACAGATTACTCTTGTCTTATGACGATTGTTAAAGGATTTTAGTGATATGTGCGTTTTATGCACGGCTGTAGCAAGGGGAGGGGTCATTGGGGGGCAATGCCATACCTTGAAATCAGAATACCCTAACTTAAAAGTACCAAAAACTATGATAAATGTTTATATATTTTTTATATAATTGGTGGTAGGTATCTGTTTACTCGTATCAACTCCCCCCCACTTAAATTAATTAATTATTACTTCACTCTCACTTACACAATCAGCCTACATTGTCCCACTGTTGGGACACAGGCTTTCTCTCGATGAGAGGGAGTGGGTCTCCGATCGCGCTGTCGCCGATCGGAGGTCAGTGAACCATTATTTTTAAATGATGTTCTATTCCATTTGCAATTTTATGCGATTTAGTTTGTTTGAAATTTTTATTTTTTTATTTTTGGTGCTAGGTTTTTTTCTATGGTTTAGGATTATTCCTTTGAACCAGCATTGTTCGTGTTTTCACTTATTGTCGTATTATCAGCACCACTCTGTACCTATAACTAAATTCCATTGAAACAAATGCCTGTGAATATTGGTGGAGTAATACATTTAAAGACTGATTTGTTATCATTGGTGATGGTGGCTGCTAAATACGGGCAAGACGAGAATTGATGGTGATACTGATAAGCTAACAAAAAATACCTATAATAGAGAATTTGAGTTGAAATTTGAATTACCAGAGGCGGTGCTGCCATCGGACTAATTAAATCGAAATTAGACCATTTTAGATATATTTTTTAAAGATGGTAATCAACGATGCACTCGTTGATGGTAAAGCGCGCCAGTTTATTAAAAGCCTAATCACACTAGCCTTGAAGTCACTTATATTGTATTTAGTCGGAAACACCGTCGGTCACCGTCGTCAGATAATGAAACGGAGATGGGGGAATTAAGTCATGCAATTCCCTCGCACACTCCAAAATGCCTCCTATAGAACACCGACAGGCTGGCTACTCTTCGCCTGTGCTCTAATCTATATCAAAACTAAATTTGCGTCTCCAATTAGCCTCTTTGTAATAATTATATAAGTATATCTAAATTGAAGTTATCTGTATATGTTCCAGCCCACTAAGAATTGTCTACTCGGATATAAAAATAGCAATAGGGATGTTTCCTGGGTAAAAAAAATTGATTCTATTTAGTCCTTCATTCAGGTTATGGAAAAATATTAGATACGTATATAATTTTGTTCTATCAAATCAATGAAAATTGACAAATACATATTATAAAAGGCATCAAAGATCAGGAGTGGTGGCTGGTGATGTACCTGGCCGCTAAAAAGTGTAGCGTGCAGTGACGTCATACGAGTTTTCAACGCGCTGTGTCGTGTTCATTTTGTTTATTATTTTTTGAAAATAACTTTTTTTTTAAATTATAAACTAGCATTTGACCGCAATCCCGCCTGATAGTAAGCGGTGACGCAATCGTTGATAGTAAACCGCACTAGTTTATTAAGAGCCTATTCACTCCAGCCTTGAAGACACTCAAATTGTAGTCCGACGGAAACACCGCCGCTGGCAAATTGTTCCAATTGACTGATGTACTAATTAGATTTTTTTAGTCAAATACCCTATTATGAATCTCGCTGCGATACAAAATTAATTTTAAAATTCTCCCTTCTCCCTTACCTACTTTCCTATTAAATAATAATCAATCCTCGCTAAAAATTAGGGAGAGCAGAAATAGTAGTGATTTAACAACATTGTTCACAGCAGGCTGACTGTGAGTCGCGTGCTAAATAAACTGATTGTTAATCAATTGATTGTTAAATAAGCTGCCGTTATTGTTGTTATTTAATATCTTTGTTTGTTAATTAACTATTAACAAACAAACACATTAACCATTAAATTGAGAAAGAATTATGTTATGTTGTATGTTTTTTATTTTGTTGTTGATGATCGTTAAAGTATAAGTCGTGGTTAGAGATGTACAAAATGGTTTTAAAAAAGCATTTAAATACAAAATGCAAAATACTTTTCAGATTTACTATTTCAAATGCAAAATACCAAATAGTTTTGCGTTTTATATTTGAAATGCTAAATGCAAAATAGGTATTTTCAAAATACTTTTTCAAAATAAAATAGTTTCATAGCAATAGATAATGTATGTTCGTCGTTTTAGTTTTTTTTTTTGTTCACTTCTTCCCGTACTTCTAAACGGAAAAGGCAAAGGCATGGTACGCCATACAACCTGTACTTGAGTAAGTTTATCCTTTTCTATTTTTGTTCGTTCCCTTTATATATCTTCTTATCCTAACTTAACTAACCTATCTTCATTCGTTTCCCGCGTGAGCTGATTAGGAGGGGTTTAGGGTTAAGTCATGATGTGGCCACTATGCTACAATATTTCAATGTTCTCTATAAATTATTCACTGAATGCACTTTTTAATACATAAATCTAGCGCTTTTATTTGTGTTGCTTTAAAACATATTTAATATTTCCGTAGTTTTAATCTTATAGTTATTCAGTGACAGCGAATGACAAGAGAGTTTTTCAAAATCTGTTCTAACATAAAGGCCGGAACATAATATCTAGTAAAAAGGTAAATAAAGCTAGATATACAATATACATAATACTACATTACTTCCCCCCTTAATTAAGTTGGTCTAAAACCCTAAAAACCCGAATCGTGCAGGTGGTTTTGTCTCTCGTCCTGACCGGCGCGGCGATGGTGCATCCGGTTGGACAGACTGTGATGTTGGAATATTGGCGTTGTCTTGGTGATCCCTGCTGGTGGAAGCGACAGGTGCCTGCGATGACGTGGAACCATCAGGATGACCCCTGCTAGTGGACGCCACTCGACTGGTATTCCCCACGGGTACACCGGTGCTTCATTTACGTTGCTTCTGGACTGCTGGCATAGATAGATAGATAGATAGAATACTCTTTATTATGTACACCATATAGATTACAAAAACATAAATATACAAATTTTACAAAGGGTGACACAATGGGCGGTCTTATCGCTAAGAGCGATCTTTTACAGACAACCTTTGGATGGAATGTAAGGGGAAGGAGAGAGAAATAATGTAGGTAGTCTACAGTGTACTATTTACAATTTTACTTAATTTATATAATAAATATACACGTTAAGTGTATCATACTAGTCCAATATGTAGTATAGATGTAGTATAATATGTAGTATAAGATGACACTCTTTCGAGAACGTTAAAATATCTTTGCCAATACACGTGAAGGCGTGCTAGTGACTGCATCGCTGTAATACCGTTGTGTCCATCGTGCAGCATCTCTAAAATCGATCGTCGAAGTGTCTCGGGAATGACGAGCCTTCCGTTCCACAGTAAAATCCCGTCTTCGTATGAGATCTGGTCTCTTTTTTCGTAAAAATGATGAAGTTCGTTAGGAAGGTTTTTCTTCTCAGGCCAATGTGTGACATAAGTTTTGACTTCGTTCAGTGTCTTGTCTTTAATTGTTTGTTTCTGTAGCTCACGTTTGGTGACTGGAATGTTCTCGAGTCTCAGGTGTAGTAAGTGGGCAAATTGTGGTAAACCGGTTCGTTCCTCCAGTGTTGTTTCCAAGCTTGTTAAGGGTAATCTTGATAGAGCGTCGGCCGGGGTGTTTTCCCGGGCTGTTTGGTAATGTATGGTGTATTCGTAACTGTTTAGAATCATAGCCCATCTCAGAAGCCTGTTACTAGCGATTTTAGGTGTTTCTCGATCTTGACTAAAAATTCTTTCCAAAGGTTTGTGATCCGTTAGCAAAATAAATTTTCTACCATAGAGGTATTGATGGAATTTAGTGACCGCATAAACTATTCCCAATGCCTCCCTGTCGATTGTTGAGTATCGTTGTTCGATGTCGGAGAGTGTTCTTGACGCATAGGCTACAGGTCTCATTGTTTCGTTGATTTTGTGGAACAAAACAGCCCCAATTCCTTTCTCTGAGGCGTCGCTGCTAACAAACATAGGTTTGTTGTCGTCGTAGTGTACTAGTGTGTCGGATGATGTTAAAATGTTTTTTAATTCATTTGTTATTCTTGTATCTTCTTCGGTCCAGTTCCATCTTTGATTCTTTTTAGATGTCTATATAACGGCGCGCATCGCATATGAAGGCTATGTATAAAACGGCCATAGTAGGTTATCGAACCCAAAAAGGCACGGAGTTCGGTTGTGTTCGAAGGAAGAGGCATGTTCTTAATTGCGTTGATTCTTTCTTCGGTCGGGTGCAACCCGTTAGCGTCAATTTTATGTCCGAGGAAGGTCACACTCTTCTGAAGCCAAGCACACTTGTTCACTTGGCTCTTTACTCCGGCGTCTTGTAATCTCTGCAAAACTGTTTTGACTCGTGTTAAATGTTCTTCTGTGTTATTGGCTGTTATGAGAATGTCGTCGAGGTAACATACGACGCCATCGATGCCGCTGAGGATTTGGTGCATTGTTCTTTGAAAAACAGCTGGTGCAAAGGATATTCCGAAAGGTAGGCGTTTGTAGCGAAAATAGCCCTTATGTGTTGATATTGTTAGGTATTTTCTCGATTCCGGATGAATTGACAGCTGTAGGTAAGCATCTTTGAGATCGATCTTTGTAAAAAGTTGCCCTCCAGACAATTTCGATGTAATCTCTTCAAATCTTGGAAGTGGGTAGTCGTCGGTTTGCACATGTTGGTTGATTGTGACTTTGAAGTCAGCGCATATTCGAATACTACCATTTGATTTAATCGCTATGACAATTGGGGAAGCCCATTCGATAGGCGTTGACATTGTATCAACTGGCTCTAAAACATCTTCTTGAACTAGTCGCTGAAGTTCGTTGTTTACTTGTTCCCTTAAGGCGAATGGTACAGAGCGAGGTCGAAATGTTTTCGGCCGAACGTCGTTAGGTATGTGGATTTTAGCGCTATGCCCTATTATTGTTCCCAGCTTGCCATCGAAAAGTGACTTAAATTCTTGTAGAATATTGTTGATAGTGTTGTTATTGCTTGTGTCAAACTGATTTGTGACCGCTGTTGGTGTTTTTACAGTACACAGTCTAGCTCCCGGCGGTATTGGTAGGTCAAAGCTTACAATCCAATCTAGACCAAATAGAGGGATGTCGTTCTGTTGGGTGACGAATACGGTCAAAACCTTTTCCTTGTTAAAGGCTTTTACTGTTATTTGGCATGTTCCCAATGTTTCGATTATTATGTCCGTGTAAGCAATAAGGTTAGTGCATTTCTTAAGGGTGGGTCGTCCAATATAGGTTTTCCTTGCCGCAAGAGCGGCACTTCTTCCCTTTTGCCGGGCAATCGTTTATGTTTGTGTGAAAATCTCTCCCACAATATATACATGTTTTCACCTTTGGCAGGTGTCGTTGAATGTGTCGTTGTGTTCTTGGTCTTATTTTGTTAATGTTCTGTTGCTCGGTAATCGTTTGAGTGTTGTTGGTTATTCGATGGCTCTGTAGTTCCGCTTGTTCTAGTTTGTTTGCTGTTGCTATCACGTCACAGAGTTTAGCGCTGTTTGTTGGGTGTTCTTTGATGAGTTCTTGCTGCCACGTGTTGTGGTTGATGCCTATAACCAGCTGGTCTCGTATGCGCTCATCCAGAGTGTTGCCGAATTCGCAGTAACCAGCTAGTGATCTTAATTCCAGAATAAATTGTGTAATTGTTTCTTCAGTTTTTCTGTGTCTCGTTGCAAAAGCGACTCTTTCTGAGAGTACGTATGTTTTCTTACCATAGTATTCGTTGAGTACTTTTTTCAGATCGTCATACGACTTGGAAGTAACAGCGGCTGGTCGGTAATAATCTACGAGCACCTTGAATGCTGTAGGACCAATTCGAGAAAGGAGCAGTTGTTTACATTTGTCTTCGTTATTTTTGTCGAGTCCGTGAAGTTGAAGTTCTATTTCGAAACGTTGGACGTAATAGTCCCATTCTTCGGTTTTGTTATCGAAGGTTTCAAAATGAAAACGATCAACGCGATCGGTCATTGCTCTGTCCGTCGTCGTCAGAAATGTTGCATTAAAACATATTTAATATTTCCGTAGTTTTAATCTTATAGTTATTCAGTGACAGCGAATGACAAGAGAGTTTTTCAAAATCTGTTCTAACATAAAGGCCAGAACATAATATCTAGTAAAAAGGTAAATAAAGCTAGATATACAATATACATAATACTACAATTTGGTAAACAACACTATAAATAATTTTAAAAATCCAATGAAACATGAGCGTGACTCTCAGCTTGACTTTCCCGCCAAAAACCTGACCAAAGAAATCAAAATGTGCTTTTTTAGTTCAACTGTCATTGGCGATATCCGCCATTATTGTGAAATAAAATTTTCAAAAAAAATCTATAATTTTTTTACACGTGTTATTAGCAAAACTGTGGTAACTATTCCACAAGGGCCATTGATCAAGAGTTGAAGTAGTATTCACTTGATCGTAAATAAGAAGGAGAAGAACTAAAACTGGCGCGAATGGCTAGCAGGCGCCTCTATCGGTCAAATTCGGCAATACAGGCGTCATTCGTTCATAAATTTCATTTTGTTTGACTGGTAATGTTGGCTAAACTTAATCACAAAGTATTTTGCATTTTGAAATGAATTTGAAAAATGCAAAATATATCTCGAAAGGTATTTCAAATAAAATACAAAATGCTTTTTACTAAAAAGCATTTAAATGCAAAATACCAAATAGCTATTTTGCATTTTGTATTTGCATTTTAAATAGAAGTATTTCAAATAAATCGCATCTCTGGTCGTGGTAGCCTAGTACCTAGTTAAAACACCAGCCTCTTAAGTATGAGTGTGCGGGTTCAACTCCAGATATATAATATGTAAAGAAAACCCTGTCCGATCTGTGAAGGTATTGTTAGGTATCGATAACTGATTCTACTAATGCCCACAAAGACAGGCTAAACTTTAAAAAAAATCCCCCTAAAAAATAAATATTATTTCGCAAAAAGAGGTAACTTAACACATGTGCGGTTAGCAACCAATTTTATATTATATTTGGTCAAGTGTTTACCTAACCTTTATTATCCTTATGGGTCGGACAGGGTTTTCTTTACATATTGTATATGTACTTTCATGTTATATGTACTTTCTAAGTAGGTATATCTTGGACACCAATGACTTTAAAAGGTGAAGGAAAACATCTTGAGAAAACCTGGACTTTAAGTCTGAAATCGCCAACCCGCATTGATCAAGCGTGGTGATTACGCTCAATCCTTCTCTGTATGAGAGGCGACCTGTGCCCAGCAGTGGGACGATAAAAAGGTTGATGATGATGATCGTTAAACTTTGTTGCGAAAGTTTGTTGCGTTGGAAACTCAAGTTATCAACTGAAATTAAATCTTATTGGCACTTTAGATTTATCTAGAAGTAAGGTAGCAATTTAAAAGTTATAGATAGTAGGTACAACCTAAGTTACCTAAGTTACAAAGACACTACGTTACTCATATATAATCTATTTTTTATTTTGTTTTTATTCTACGTTTTGAATTGACGTATACAGAGCGTATCTGACATCGTAAGCAGTCGGCAGGCTAGACCGCATGCCACTAATATAATTATGATTGTCATTTATGTCGTTAATGAACGGTTACAGAATACACAGTGTTTAAAAAAAAGTGTCGGCTCGGCTTTTGAACGTTGCAAGCGTGCCGCCGTGCGAGTTTGTAGGTATGACGTTGATCCCTGATGTTAACTCTATTAAATCAGCTGATAAGATTGTTTTTCGGGTTTTGTTTTCATTGCGCTTTTTTATGTAATTAGCGAATAATTTAATTTTGACTTTAAAATCTTATTGGGTTATAAAAGTATAGCAATTGTGAATGGTCTGAAGTGAAAAAAAACTACATTTATTTTGTTGTACATGTATTTTGTGCACTGGGGGGTTCAGAATCATGAACTGGATCCATGGTACTCGTTTGTGCGTCGATGTCAGATACTCCCTTTAAAAGTGTTTATATATTTGAGTGTGACCGAAATGTGTTTGTTTGTTAATAGCTAATAATTATCAAACAAATACATTAACAACAATAACGGCAGCTTATTTAACAATCAAATTGTATTGTGACGGAAACACCGCCGCCGGCAAATTGTTCCAGTTCCTCGATGTACGCGGTATAAAAGAAGAAGCGAAACGCTTCGTCCGGATCGTAGTAGTGTTAACAACGTAAGGGTGGAAACTCGCCGTACGACGGGTCGTCCGATGGTGGAACGGAGATGGGGGAATTAAATCATGCACGCTCACCAGAATGCATCCTATAGAAGACCGAAAGGCTGGCTACTCTACGCCTGTGCTGCAGGGTTTGTGTTGTTTTGGAGAAGTGTATGCCTGGCAATGGACTAGAATGGGTTTAAACTGCCCATCAGAGTTCGAGCCTACAATTTGTACCCTAACGTTAGTTACCACTGGACTACCAAAAACCTTGAGCACAGGCATAAAGTAGCCAGTCTTTTAGTATCCTATTGGATGCATCAAAAGATCAGAAATACCGTCCTTTGGCCCGTTCTAATGCCTCGTAAGTTGTTGCCCACCATAAAAAAAACGCAAAATAGAATATCTCGGTCACGTGCTTCGACACGATAGATATGCGCTACTCCAACTGATTATGATGAGCAAGGTAGAAGGGAAGAGGCGCTGGACGAAAGAAAAGTCGTGGCAGCGAAACATCAGGGAGTGGACCGGCATTCTTCTTCTTCAGCCGATATAATGTGCACTGCTGGACAAAGCCTCCCCCAAGGCTTTCCACGCTGACCGGTCTTGTGCTGCCCGCATCTATCGGCTTCCCGCGACCTTCACCAGGTCATCGATCCACCTTGTTGTGCCTCGCACCCCTTGCTCCGCTGTAACCGAGTCCGCTACCGTAGACTGGAATAACGAAGCTGCCGGGGACTAGGGGCCTGGGCTGTATCGTGTGCATCATTTGGGGGAGGGGTTGCCATAATCCCCACGTTTGGCAGGCGGGTTGGGGATCGCAGTGATTTGATATTCCACAGGAGAAGCGCTGCTGCCCACTTCCCTGGTGAGAGTTCCCTTAGTCGCCTTTTACGACACCCACGGGAGGATATGGGTTGGTACTATTCTAAGCCCGGCACTACCTACACGGGGCATTACTTCCGCCAAAAATCTGTTCCAACTCGAATACAAGAAGCTGACGGCCAACCTTCAGGATTGAAGAGGCAGAGGCAGAAGAAAGAATTAGATGCATTTTGCAGAATGTACGCTGGAATTACATGACTTAATTCTATCATCACGGGTCCATCATCGGACGATCCGTTGTATGGCGAGTCTCCACCCTTACGTTATTGACACCACTGCAATCCAGACGAAGCGTTTCGCCTCGTCTTTTATACGAATTCGAAGGTCTGGAACAATTTGCCAGAGTTGGTTTTTCCGTCTGACGATGACGCCACGTAACTTTCCGTCGCGTAGCGCGCTGAACAAGACGCCGCGTTTTGACCGTTTGTCATAACAAGTGAATATTGCGACTAACACTTCAGCCGCTGAGCTTTCGGCGCCGTACGTTCCGCAGATGTTTCCTCACTACACTAAGGTCCGTATTCCAGAAGGAAACTTAAGCATTGATCTCTGATTAAGCATTACTTAAGACTAGTTTCAACCAATCAAAAGGCTTCAAACGAGACTTAAGTAGAGCTTGAGTTTTGAGTGACGTTCTGTAATACGGACCTAAGTGTCTTCAAGGCTAGAGTGCTTAGGCTCTTAATAAACATCCTGCGGTTTATCATCAACTTTTGAATCACTGCTTACACATCTTGCTGATTGACGTATATTTCTACCATGGCGTAAAAAAAAGCAATTAATCTGTGTCAATAAGCAAAAGATTACAGTGAAACATACCACGCGACGCGCTAAAAAAAGGCAAAACCTTACAGAACGTCAATTAGTTTTATCCTCACCAATAATTTTGTCGTCAAATTAACAATACAGAAAATACTTATAATCTTAGTATCGGGTGTTATAAGCGTGCCATGGCCCCATATATCCACATACGCCAGAGGTTTGTAGCCCCAAATTGTGCCGACGCCGTTATTCAACAATGCTTGGTAATGCCAAGGTATAAAGTTACATGTAATGGTGGGTTTGAAAAGTCGTTTGGAACTTTATTGATATTAGAAATGTTCCGTAAACATTTTAGCTAAGTTAACATTAATCTTAATTTATATTTTGGACGGTTTTTCTTTATTTGGAGTGAAAAAAGTGAATATAATAAGAACCTAGTGAAAGCCGAGAAAGATAAACAAATCAAGTTCAATTAATTCAACAATCATTGTACCGATAGTCCTTACATCCAATGGCTTTAATAGCCAAGAGTCTTGACCAACACCTCAGACGGCTTTCGTTAGATAGCTGGATCAAGGGCTTGATTCAGAAAGCTGTACTTCTGGACACGGCTCACATTGTTAGGAAGTTTGTCTCTCTGGAGCCCTGACCACCGGTAGTTTGGGTTTAAACTCCCAATATATCACAGCGATACCACGTTGTGAATCAAAATTTTGTGGAAAAGTATACCTATGCTTCTATTATTTACTTTTTTGTTAAAAACTTATCACGTTTGTCTAATAGTCATCTGAACATCAAGGTAAAAATGGGTTATTAGTCGCGATTTTGAACTATCGTATTTCTGTTATTAATTAAGTTCCTGAAAAAATCAAATGAAAGGGCAATTATAATCATGGTGTAAAATTGTAGAAAAAAATAATTGCTCTAAAAGCATTATCCATGATGAAAACAGCGGAATACATTTGTACCTATAGAGAAAGCATCACTAGAGTTCCCTCTTAAAATCATAAAATCGTGAATTGTTTGTCTTCTCTCTTTTACCATACTGTATCTAACCGTAATAGACATATGAAATTTTCACAAATAACGTAATTCTGTTTCCAATACAACTGATAATGTGGAGGTCAGATACTTATCTGACCTCCACAACTACTACTCACTATCTAGTCGCTCCATCTAAAATACTGGTACCTATTGAACCATTGAGTTGAATTCGGTTAGACTGGAAGCTGACCCCAATATAGTTGACAAAAAGGCTAGGCAGATGATCATAGTTTGCAGCTTTTGTATACTTTATACTTAACTAACGGCCGCCAGCGACTTCGTTCGCGTGGAATTAGTTATGCTCCGCTCCTATTCATCGCAGCCTGATGTTATAGCCTAAAGCCTTCCTGGATTAATGGGCTATCCAACGCAAAAAGATTTTTTCAAATCGGACCAGTAGTTCCTGAGATTAGCGCGTTCAAACAAACAAACTCTTCAGCTTTATATATTACTATAGATAATACTTCCATATTCACACGTTACGTTTGTCATCATCATCAACCTTTTATCGTCCCACTGCTGGGCACAGGTCTCCTCTCATACAGAGAAGGATTGAGCGTAATCACCACGCTTGCTCAATGCGGGTTGGCGATTTCAGACTTAAAAGTCCAGGTTTCCTCAAGATGTTTTTCCTTCACCTTTAGTCATTGGTGTCCAAGACATACTTAGAAAGTACATATAACTTTAGAAAAGTTACATTGGTACTTGCCTGACCTGGAATCGAACCCGCGCACTTATACTTGAGAGGCTGGTGCTTTAACCACTAGGCCACCACGACTTTCACGTTACGTTGGTACCTGTCTCCTTTACAAACTCGCTTTATCTCCAAAACACAATAAAACTTCACATTAAAAGAACATCCTTGCCATTTAGATACAAAACCACGCCTTTTTTGAACGACAATGAGATTCGAAGTGATCTTATTTCGGAAGCAGGGTGTACACAATGTACAGTGTCCTGTTCCGATCTTTGTAAAAAAATTCGACAAAATACTGTTTGAAATTTAAGGCTAAACTACGCTCTGCGGTAAGCCTAGTATGAGATTTCATTACGAAACTCGATCGCCGATATCGAGCGCGTTTGACTCATCGATTCAAGGTTGTAAGAACTCTCAACCAATGAGAGCACCAAACACGCTCGATATCGATGATCGAGTCTCGTAATGAAAACTCATACTAGGCCTACAGGAGGCGCCCTGGTCGGGAGACAACATCTCTCTCCCAGCCACTGTAGACGCGGGCTTGCGGGCGGTGAGCAGTAGGCAGCTCGCCGCCCGGTAAGCACCAGGCCCGGGTCGACGGCGTGTTGTGTTTGACGCGTGCCTCAAAGAGATGTCAGCACTTCGTGACGGGGTCCACAAAGACCGATGCCTCCTGGGTCAGGGTTGCGGGTTGGTTAAAAAAGAAACCGTGGCCCTGGCGCACAGGCAAGTGAAGGAACACGGGTAGGTTTTAGTCAGCAAAAGTCTGACACGCCCTTCCGCTCCGCCCAGAGCGGGGTCTTCTTAGACCTCGTCACGAGGCTTCCGGAAAAATAATCTAGTTTGCGCTTATATAAAGAAAACTATAAACAACAAAATACACTCGAAATCAATGAAAATCCCAAAGATTCAAACCCTCGAAAGAACGGTTAATAAAACGTTTTTTGCGCCACTGACCACACCCCTATAGCACAATAGTAAGGAAGAGGGGTGTAATGTTACCTTTGTCCAAATGTTATTGTAGATGTACAAACATACTTACAATATCGGAGTATGGTAATATAACTCGCGCAGATAAAGAAAAGATCTGTAAATGGCGTCCGCTCGCATGCGTTCTCACGCACTCTCTATCGCTGTCTATACTCACACAGTGAAGTAAGCGCTGCAAAAAAAAATCATCGATCAGGAATTCAGGATTCGCTTTCCAAACTACTGAAGCTACTTTGACGCACTCCGAGTTATCGTTAATTTCGTTCCGCTAAACTTTCTGTTATTTTGTTGTTTTTGTTGATATTGTTGTTTTTGTTTAGTTTGAACAATTAAAATCAACAAAAACAACAATAAAAACAAACACAACAAAAAACAAGTAACATGTCATATTTACGTTGTTTAAAACAATATTTACAACGTAAATTTGACATTTTACCATCTTAGCTTTTGATTTGTGATTGAACAATGGCATGTTTTGTCAACCGTACGCCGCGGCCATTTTCAGATCTTTTCTTTATCTGCGCGGGTTATACTTGAATGGATAGTTTAAAGTGTGGTTAAAACCTAAGTTGAAAAATTTACACCATTAAATTTTTTTCCATCCATACTAATATGTATTACTAGCAGCCGCCAGCGACTTCGTTCGCGTGGAATTAGTTATGCTCACCTCCTATTGGTCGCAGCGTGATGTTATGTAGCCTAAAGCCTTCCTGGATTAATAGGCTATCCAACGCAAAAAGAATTTTTCAAATCGGACCAGTAGTTCCCGAGATTAGCGCGAACAAACATAGAAACAAACTCTTCAGCTTTATATATTAAGTGTAGATAAATGCGAAAGTAACTCTGTCTATCTGTCTGTCTGTTACGCTTTACCGCTTAAACCTCTCAACCGATTTTAATGAAATTTGGCACAGACAATCTTTAGACCAGAGAAAGGCTACCTTTTATTGAAAAAAAAATGATATTCCCGAGGGAAATCTAAAAAGCGCGATATAACCGAATTCCAAGCGGGCGATGCCGCGGGCTATCTGTCTGTCTGTCTGTTACGCTTTCCCGCCTAAACCTCTCAACCGATTTTGATGAAATTTGGCATAAACAATCTTTAGGCCTTGAGAAAGAACATAGGCTACCTTTTATCCCGGAAAAATTTGATGTTCACGCGGGCGAAGCCGCGGCCGGAAAGCTAGTAATTCATAAAGAACATTGAAATATCGCAGCATAGTAGCCTGATCATGACTTTGCCTCAAACCTCCCTCGTAGATGGTTCACGCGGCCGTCTTTTTCGACATGAATGAAAATTCATTACGTGACATTGGCTAAATGCACAAACCATCTGAAGCCAAAGAAGAAAGAAGTAAATAACTTTTCCCTGACTTTGCCAGTGCCACACTACAAAAAAAAAAAACAGAAGCTTCCCAACGTATCCCACAGAGGGCGTTGTCCACATTGAATTAAAACTCAATCGTAGTTAATTCTCTCTTCATTATGTGTTCATATCACACACAATGCTATAAAATACGCGGCGCGGTGGGACGCAGCTAACATTAGTGCCACTGCATTATAGAGTAAAAAGATCAACAGTCGTCCTTTTTGGTAGACCGAAGTCATGGGAGGTAGCGGGAGCGGGCAGTACGGTTTCAATTTGGAAGCAGTTGCTGATAGAAGTTGAAGGAAAGGAAGTTTAATTACAGACCAGTAGTTTATGACTGGAACAATTTGCCAGCGGTGGTGTTTCCGTCTGACTACAATTTAAGTGTCTTCAATGCTACAGTGAATAGGTTCTTAATAAACTAGCGCGCTTTACCATCAACGATTGCATCACTGCGTAGGTACCATCAGGCGGGATTGCAGTCAAGCACTAGATTATAATAAAAAAAATGCATAGCTGGGTAACAGACAAGCTACCTTTTGCACCTATGAATATACTTAGTTTATTTTACATTTCATTTTTTTTAATTAGATTTTATTACATTTCTGTTTCTTTTTTTGAGCTGTGATTCTTATTGCATGTGGTTTTAATGTATAATTTGTTTAAAATATAATTATGTTCGGAACGCAAATGAAATCAATCAACCATTATCAAGGCATAATGAATAAAAAAAAAATAATGCACAGATGTGTCTCATCTCTTTGTATATAAATAAAATAAAAAAATATTCCTCTATGGTGGCCAATTAAAACGGACGCTAGCCATCGAGTCTCTAGGTCTAGAGTCCGGTGCAATTTATTTTTCATCACTCTCAAAGATCGATGGGGTGGCCACCCACTCTGATATGACAGGAGAGACATCTGGCGCCAAACCAATAGCCTAACGTATTAAACAATGCATTTTACCTGTTCCAAAAGTGTGAAACTTTCATAAAAAACTAGTTTTTTATTTCTTCGCATTGCTCATGCTTCTTAACCAACTTACCAAAGGTTATGGGGAGTTCAATAGTGATTTTAACTTTTTAAGCAACATTGAGCACTTTTTTAAAAAATATAAAAAAATAGCATTGAATATGCGTGACCGATTCCGAGCCGCCACCGTTATTCTATTTTTTTAATTTTTGTGTAAGTATTCTGTTTTTTAATGATTTCAGGTTTCACTTCTATCGCTCAGCCCCAAGACTGCCTTTTTTTCTCAAATAAATCAGTGACTATCCGCTAGACATTTTGACCGAACATGTTATCTTGTCAACGGCAAAGACAAAGGAGGAAGAAGACAAAGCCTCCCTCGAGGCTTTCAATGATGAGCGGTCCCGCGACTTTCACCAGGTTATCGGTCCACCTTGTTGGGAGTCACCCTACGGCGCTTCTTCCGATACGTGGCCGCCACTCCAGAATCTTACTGCCCCATCGGCCATCGGTTCTATGAGCAATGTGCCCCACCCACTGCCACTTAATTTTAGCGTCTCGAAGAGCTATGTCGGTGACTTTGGTTCTGCTGCGGATCTCCTCATTTCTGATTCGATCACGCAGAGATACTCCGAGCATAGCTCTTTCCATTGCCTTGTTATTCTTGTTTGGGTTCAGGTTATAGCTTAGTTTCGAAGGTTTTCGAACTAACTCGTCCTCCTTATTTATATTCTCAAAACGCTACTTCATCACCGCCTTCAGCTCACAACTCGTACCACACCCTAAAGCGTTGTTCACACGTCACCCGCTGAGCACATTAGCATTGTGTCAGATAATCTGGCGCCCTGCTGTCTCCCATTGTGCCACCGACCTAATCGCGACAACCCGAAAATGGAGAGGTGTGACCCAGCCTTTAGTTCGCGAGGTTCAGTATAAAAATATAGCTATAATCCGAGTTATATGTTCGACAAGAATGAAGAGGGTGATTCTAGTGTCTGGTTTAAGCTTCATGAGAATAGATCCTGTCGTGATGAAAATATTAGCCACTAGCTTTCCGCCCGCGGCTTCGCCCGCGTGGAGTTCGGTTAAATCGCGCTTTTTAGATTTCCCTCAGGAAAATGAAATTTTTCCGGGATAAAAGGTAGCCTATGTCCCTACTCAGGGTCTAAAGATTGTCTGTGCCAAATTTCATCAAAATTGGTTTAGAGGTTTAAGCGGGAAAGCGTAACAGACAGACAGACAGACAGAGTTACTTTCGCATTTATAATATTAGTATGGATTGAATGGACTTGGTAGCAGAGCTGAATGTCCAGCCGATTAATTCTGTCAAAAAAATCACCATGCAAAGTTAGATGAAGTAAGGTTAAAGTGATCTCTCAATGGTGTGAATCCCTAGCATTTGTTGAAACTAGCAGCGTCCCGCTGTCTCACCCGTGTGAGTTTCAATCACGCCAAAATATTGGTATACAATATGTAAAGAAAACCCTGTCCGATCCGTGAAGGTATTGTTAGGTATCGATAACTGATTCTACTAATGCCCACAAAGACAGGCTAAACTTAAAAAAAATCCCCTTAAAAAAATAAATATTATTTCGCAAAAAAAGGCAACTTAATACATGTGCGATAAGCAACCCCATCTGCGGGCGGCGGGGGGCAGGGCACGTGGCTCCTGTAACGTGGTCGCGTCGCTATTCGCTTATAATAATACCGGTGTTGTCACTTTTTTTAAAATTACCAAATTTCCGGGAAATTGGAATTAATTCCCGGGAAAAAAGGATTACTTCAAAATTCATTAGTATTGTTACTATGATGAATATGTAAAATTTCATATTATATTTGGTCAAGTGTTTACCTAACCTTTATTATCCTTTTGGGTCGGACAGGGTTTTCTTTACATATTGTATAAAGTATCCCATGTGTTATTCCTGGTTATAAACCATCTGTGTGCCAAATTTCATCCAAATCCGTTCAACAGTTTTTACGTGAAAAAGTAACAAACATACATCCATACTTAATCACTTTCGCATCCTTACTTAATATTAAATCGGAAAGTGAGTTTATTTGTTTGTTCCGCTTTCACGCCGTAACTACAGAACCGATTGCTTTGAAATTTTTGCAGACATAAAGTTAGAAGTCCCGATTAAATAATAGGGTATTTTTTATCGCGGAAAAAAATGGATATTCCCGAGGGAAATCTAAAAAGCGTGATATGACCGAACTCCACGCGGGCGAAGCCGAGGGCGGAAAGCTAGTTTATAATATTAGTATGATGCAGTTCCGTCCACACTCACTTCATCTTACATTTCACAGCGAGGTGGTAACAGAATCACACTAAAGAGAGCCAACTTGATGAGGCGCGCGTGAAACACAACGCGTCGTAGATACGGGCCTGGTCCTTGCCGGGCGGTGAGCTGCCCACTGATCACCGCCCGCAAGCCCGCGCCTACGGTGGCCGGGAGTTCGATGTTGTCTCCCGACCAGGGAGCTTCTTTGGGTAGGCAGGAGTTGTTCCAAATCGTGTCGCGTCATAATAGGCAAAAAACAAACAAAAATGTGCTTAAAATAAATAGATTTTGAACGTTTTAAATTTTATGAGAATTGGACCTTTTGGGTTCAGACTCTAAAATCATTCACCCATAACAGACACATCGTCACTGACCTCTACGGAACCCAAACGGTGTTAAAACAAAAAACAAGAAACCTTTCCGCCTCGGTAGCGGCTTCAATTTGTTTTTGATGATCCCGCGATATATAGAAATGTCTTTTTTATCTGCGCAGGCGCAGGCAGAATGAATCGGTTTTCGGAAAGTCAAGGAAGCTGACTTGATGTGTGCCACACTAGGGGTTGTAACTGACATGAATGATTATAATAATCATCAATCTTTTTATCTTCCCACTGCTGGGCACTGGTCTCCTCTCATACAGAGAAGGATTGAGCTTAATCACCCCCGCTTGCTCAATGCGAGTTGGCGATTTCAGACTTAAAGTCCAGGTTTCCTCAAGATGTTTTCCTCAACCTTGTAATCAGTCATTGGTGTCTAAGATATACTTAGAAAGTACATATAACTTTAGAAAAGTTACATTTTTACTTGTCAGGTAAGTAAAAATGTAACTTTTTAGTTGTAAAGTTATATGTACTGGGATCGAACCCACACTTTCATACTTGAGAGGCTGGTGTTTTAACCACTAGGCCACCACGACTTGATTATACTATTCACACGTTATAGGTACAGTATAAGTAGAACTACTCTTTAGAAGGTTTTAGGAACTTCTTCGTTACTTCGTTTTTTTTTTTAATGAATATCTTGCTGCCCAATAACTAAATTGTTTAGATCGTTTTTTTTTTAATATTCTTGTAAACTAGCGCTTGACCGCAATCCCGCCTGATGGTAAGCAGTGATGCAATCGTTGATAGTAAAGCGCGCTAGTTTATTTACTCCTGAACTAAACTTAGCTGAACATTATTTTTGAGTATCGAAGTCATGTCCTCTTGTTGTTCAGTTCTCAGGCACAGGTCTCCTCTCATACAGAGAAGGATTGAGCGTAATCACCACGCTTGCTCAATGCAGGTTGGCGATTTTAGACTTAAAGTCCAGGTTTCCTCGAGATGTTTTCTTTCGTGTCTTTATTACTTGACTTGCTACGTAAAGATATTGCATTTTACAAATATCTCACCGTGAATACTCAGGTGAAGTTAGTGTGAAGTGTCTTATAATTTTAAGCATCACATAGAATGATAGCTCAAACACAATTCAGGCTCACTTCAAGCTCACTTTAACTCACTTCAAACTCAAATCAAACTCTCGTGAGTTGTGTGTGTGAGTGAGTTTGATTTTGAGTTTAAAGGGAGTTTTAGTAACTCCCTTTAAACTCAAATCAAACTCACTTCAAACTCACTTCGAGCTCACTTCAAGCTCACTTCAGTCTCGCTTCAAACTCATTTCAGGCTCACTTCAAACTTGTTTCAAACTCACTTTAATCTCACTTCAAACTTAAATCAAACTCAAGCTCATTTCGCCAAAATTTCTACAGAAAAATTCGGCAGGTCGCATTCTCAAGTTACAATAGGAACAATTCAAACCAAGGTCGTGTTTTTGTTCAAATTCAATATTAATCAATTCTTTACTTTGTCGAGTGCAAAACAAAGAATCGCATCTACAGAAGATCTGTGATTCCGGTCCCAGATTCGATTCGGTGTCATTGCTTTTTTGTTTATGTATTATTTTCTGTTTTTTTTTTTTTTGATTTTGACTTTCAAAGGTCGTCAGTTTGTTTTGCTTGAAGGTTAATATTTGACGACTGATTGAATTTCTTGACCACGCCTGCTTTTGCTTTCGAGTCTCTCCAAACAGATTTTCTTATTTCCCTCACGTTTTCATAATTTTGTAAGTTTTAATTAACTCATGCTTTAGCAAAAATAAAGACAATCAGTGTAATTAGAAGTGGGCTTCAAAATAATCTCATGGTAAAATAATCTCATGTAAAATGTAACTGACACAGAAAACAGTTACCTACCCAGTAGATGCTAATTTGATATGCCACTTACCAATTATGCTTTAGTTTAAATATTTAGAAAGAAATAAAATGTATTTTGAAGTCGTGGTGGCCTAGTGGTTAAAACACCAGCCTCTCAAGTATGAGTGCGCGGGTTCGATTCCAGGTCAGGCAAGTACCAATGTAACTTTTCTAAAGTTATATGTACTTTCTAAGTATATCTTGGATACCAATGACTGAAGGTGAAGGAAAACATCTTGAGGAAACCTGGACTTTAAGTCTGAAATCGCCAACCCGCATTGAGCAAGCGTGGTGATTACGCTCAATCCTTCTCTGTATGAGAGGAGACCTGTGCCCAGCAGTGGGACGATAAAAAAGGTTGATAATGAAAATGTATTTAATATGACTCGTAGGTATAGGAAGCTCAATCAAAGATAAAAAAAATAAATTATAAATAAAATAATAACAGTAAGTCCTATACGAGGCCATAAGACTCCTATCAAAGCATGATGCTTCGACATTTAAAAAAAATAAATGTAAATATGATATTCGAAATTCGGTCTAACTGCAATGCTTAGATATCACCTTCGGGTTGTGGAGGACAGACGGCAGTCGCTTCACGGAAAATATCGAAGTTTAGCCAAAATCAGCAGTTGGACTGGTAAAGTGGACCCTAGACTCCAAAGCTGAAAAAAGCTTCGGATGCGACTGGGATTAACGGTGAGATGATGATGATGACGATATTCGAAATTCAAATTTTAAGCTACCATAAAGAACGCGGTCTCTATGGTAGATGAAAATTAGAATTTCATTTGAGAATTGAGATTAATTTTATAATTTTTGTCGATGAACTTTTATTTTAATTACAATTACAATAACTATCGGCAGCCATGGTAGCCCAATAGTAACGACTTCGACTCACGAGTTGTAGACCGCCGGTTCGAACCCAGAAACCCCGCTTTACTTTGTCTCATCACCTCTGCTCTCAAAAAAATATCATGAAGAACCATGCCTAAAAAGGCTGTCCTAAAACCTATTCGATGATTTGTATCATCCATCTATTCGCACTGCGACCGTGTGGTGGATTACGGCCCACTTCATTTAAAACAGAGCAAGCCTATGTACCAGGCTACCATAGTACGATAAGCCAGTCATCTGATTACTAGCGTGGCTGACTCATTTCATTCATTCATTTCAGCCGAAAGACGTCCACTGCTGGACAAAGGCCTCCCCGAAGGATCTCCACGGAAACCGGTCCTGCGCCTCTCGCATCCAGTGGTTTCCGCGACCTTCACCAGGTCGTTGGTCTACCTTGTCGGGGGCCTACCCACGCTGCGGCTTCCGGTGTGTGGTCGCCACTCGAGATCCCGTCGGCCCCATCGGGCAACGGTCCTATGGGCAATGTGCCCGGCCCACTGCCACTTAAGTGTTGCAATTCTTCGGGCTATGTCGTTTACTCTCGTTCTTCTGCGGATCTCCTCATTTAAGATTTGATCACGCAGTGAAACCCCAAGCATAGCCCTCTCGATTGTGGCTGATTATCTCTAAGATTTACCAGACGTACCCTCAAACCTTTATTCCTGACTAACTGACCGACTGTTCAACAATGCAAAAGTACCTGTACATTGTTAAATTCAACTTGACGTATTTGGATTTGAAAAGCCAAGCCGGCATCTCTTAGTATTTGCTAACAATACATTTGAAAATACATTTTTCGTATCAAACCAAGTGGAATTATGTCAAATTTTATCCATAATATAAACTGAAGGGCGTAATCATAAAGGGTCAAACCCTTTGCTACACATTTATACAATAGATTACAAAGAGTTATTGTATGATTTTTTGTTAATCTGTCATAATCTCTTCTGAATAATATTTATTATTGTGTATAAATAGTTTATTGAACATATGGCTTATTATGTGATTTGGAGGCTTTTGGAATTAGCTTCTTTTTTCTTTTTTTTTATTACAAATTTTAAAGTAGTGCTTTTCTTGCTAATGATCAGACAAAAACTTGATCAGATCATCATGGAGACCATGTTCAATCGATGTTTGAAATGGTTTTTTGAAGAAAGACCTAATAATATAATTATAACCCTGCACGGCTTTGCCATAGTGACAGCCTCCGTGGCGTAGCGGAAGCGGACGCGGCCGCTGCGCAAGGAGGCGCGAGTTCGAACTCCTCGCGCAGTGCAAATATTTGTATGCATGAATATAAATATTTGCACTGGGCTGGTCGTGCCTCGGAAAGCACGTTAAGCCGTTGGTCCCGGTTGCCATAAGAACAACTAATGGAAGTCGATACGGATTGTTGGAGCCCTCAAAACTCCAACAATTGGTCTAACTGCAATGCTTCGATATCGCCTTCGGGTTGTAGAGGTCAGATGGCAGTCGCTACACGGAAAATATCGAAGTTTAGCCAAAATCAGCAGTTAGACTGTTAAAGCGGACCCCAGACTCCAAAGCGGAAAAAGCTTCAGATGCGACTGGGATTAATGCTGAGATGATGATTATGGAGAAAGAACCTAATATATGGGAGCTCTAGTACTGCAAATATCAATGGTTTAGTAATACTTGTATTACATTCAATATGCGCAAAATACATTACTATACCAAGTTTAAAGTTTTAAATACCTCAATCGTGCGGGGTGTGAGGGACGAGACGCGGGTAAGCGGCACCCGAGCTGCGAACAAAACGATGTTCGTAGCTCGGTATCTATTATTAAGGGCTAACGCGTGTTTGTTTTTTTTTTTTTGTTTGTTTGTTTTATAATTTGATATGAGTGTCAAATTTGAGTATAATCGGGGTGCTTGTTACGAAAAAGTCATCCTTTTTGACATCCAAAATGGCGGATAAGGTCAACCGGGGCAATTGCGTCTTTGGGGCAATTGCGTCTAATCGAAATAATTTAATAACTATTTGAAAACCAACCTCTTCTGCCATCTTGTTTTGTTTACTTTGAGTAAAACTATAACGTATAGTTTAAATAGTTGGCGTTGTACCGCACAAATTCAAAATATCGGCCATATTGAAAGATAAGATAAGATAAGTCTTTATTTGCCTTAAACATGGTATAATGATGTTACAGTCTTATTTAATTTCAATGTCCACATGTTTAGCTATACAGAATATGTATCAATTGCATGCAAAATAATAATTATGTCAACAATGTCATTATATAAACCAAATTAATAGTAAATTTATAAATTTATGTCAAAAAAAAATCCTTAATGTCATAAAAATTATGTTTAGTTAGCCTTTTGTACAGCTTGTTTTTAAATAAATTTGGCAATTCGAAAATAGCGTGTATTTTGTCAAGTCGTGCTCCGCGAGATGAGTGAATCCATATTGTTTCTAAGTTTTCCGTTTTTAATGTGAAATGTTCATACACAATATGTTTTAGCCTGTCTGTACCGATAGTTATTTTTATTAAAATCGTTTTATTTGTAGATAAATTAAGATTTTTTTTTTAGGTTTGGTCTGGATTTTTGGGGTAAATGCGTCTGCTGTTTCGCATAAGATACTTTTTTATTTATAATTAAAGCTCTTGACTGTTGATGGTAAAGCGCGCCAGCTTATTAAGCCTATTCACTCAAAAAAAAACTGAGTGAATAGGAAGGAAGACGGCAGATGAGCGAGGTGGTGCAATGTTAAACCCAACAACACGACCAACGATGTTGCGCTAGAGGGAGATTGATCTGTAGATCCTCCACGACCAAACTCCCCACACAACAACATTACCTTAACGTACCCGGCACACATCGCAACACAACTGCTCAGACCCGTCCTCCGTACGGCTTCATCAGACATCATGCCGGAACACGGGCTGCTGCTATTAGTTAATATAGGTACCTTCTCAACTCTATTATAATTTTGTCCATTTCGTAAGTAAACACTGATCGGTCACATAAGCACATTGAATGGTTTGCTTACATCATGAATGCGGCTTCACTGCACTCATTGTCAGAACTTTTGTTACCCACCCGATCAGCTATGGCTACCTGTGTTGGTTTATACACACTAGGTGATTTTGTTATTAGCTACAAAAGTACGGGAACGTACGTATTTGATCAATTGGGGTTTGATCAATTTTAGGTTAACATTTTTTTTCTATGGCAGTTTACCTTTATTTGTGTTAAAATAAAAAATTGTATCAATATTTATAAGATAATATTTACAAACTTATAATACCAAATAAACTACAAATTATTACATAAAATCTTAACCTACCCTAATTAAAAGTATTAATAAATTTACATTTTATTTTGTAAATTAACAATCTTTTCTGTTTTAGATATGACACCGCGGATCTATAGATAATAAATTTCCAGATAACATAAAAAAATTGAATGTTACTTGAAGCAAAATGAAAACAGTTATTAATTGATAAATGTTATTCTACGACTCATGAATTTCTGAACGACATATTAATGTAGACTTGTTTGTTTATTTGACTAGTTTTTTAATATGCATTGACTTGGGAAATAACGGCATATGACATTTATAACTTTGTGTTGTTCCATTTTGACATAATATAGGTCATTAATAACTTATATTTACCTCTAGCATGATTAATTAATATTGCTTATATTTTGCATGCAACTAGGTATGTATATTTGTACGCTTCTTGGCATAACATACCTACCTCCCTATATTGTATAAATAAATTTGATTTTGACTTTTGAACATAGTCAAATAGTTTGGGTTTGGCGTCTAATCTTACCGTGTTCAGCTGAATACCAGTAGGTATTTACATGTAGCGACTACCTAGCTGACCTCACACACACAACATTTGTAACACAATACATCTTGGTAGAAGAACCTGGTTGTCAGACTTTCTGACTTCTAACATACATCAACTTAACCTCATCGATTGACTCGTGCAGCACGAATTTAGCCTTAGCCATCAGTCTCCCTTACTTATTCAAAATACACATACCTACTAGTTACGATTTTCTGATTATCCATCAAAATAAGTAATGTGAAGATTTCGTTACGCATAAGTAGTAGTTCTCCTCATCAGAAATGAGGAGATCCGCAGAAGAACCAAAGTCACCGACATAGCTCTGCGAGTCGCTAAACTTAAGTGGCAGTGGGCAGGGCACATTGCTCGTAGAACCGATGGCCGATTGGGCAGTAAGGTTCTGGAGTGGCGGCCACGTACTGGAAGACGCAGCGTAGGGAGGCCCCCAACAAGGTGGACCGATGACCTGGTGAAGGTCGCGGGAAGCCGATGGATGCGGGCAGCACAAGACCGGTCAGCGTGGAAAGCCTTGGGGGAGGCCTTTGTCCAGCAGTGGACATCCATAGGCTGAAGAAGAAGAAGAAGAAGTAGTAGTAGTATGATCATCACTACATTTTATAAAACAAAGTCACTTTGACTTTCCCTATGTCACTTTGTATGATTAAATCTTTAAAACTACGAAACGGATTTTGATAGAGTTTTTTTTAATAGATAGAGTGATTCAACAGGAAGCTTTTTATGTAGATACATACAAAATAACATGCAAAATATATAAGAGGAACACTGATATTTTTTGAGGTTTCTAACAAAAATCCATTTATTTCGAACAAACTTGCTACCCCGGTAGGCTTTCATTCTGATTGAAGGTGGTGGAACTGGCTATCCATGGACAATAAAGTCGATGTATCTTGCAGAATCAGATATTGGCTGATGGGCGGCACAGTAGACATTATTTTTATTGAAGGGCCACCTTTTCTTAAGGAAGGCTTAGGTACCTTTATCATTTGTCCACGTGTGAAGCCGGGGTGGGTCGCTAGTTTAATATAAAAATAGATAAAACCTATTCTCATGCCTAAAAAATGTATACAATAAGTAAAGAAAACCCTGTCCGACCCATAAGGATAATAAAGGTTAGGTAAACACATAACCAAATATAATATAAAATTTTACATAACCATCATAGTAACAATACTAATGAATTTTGAATACTCTTTTTTTCCCGGGAATTAATTCAATTTTCCCCGAAATTTGGTAATTTTAAAAAAAAGACAACACCGGTATTATTATGAGCGAATAGCGAGGCGACCACGTCACAGGTGCCGCGTGCCCTTCCCCCCGCCGCCCGCTGGAAGAGTTGCTCACCGCACTCTTTTTGCGAAATAATTTTATTTTTTTAGGGGATTTTTCTTTAAGTTTAGCCCGTCTTTGTATCCATTGATAGAATCAGTTATCGATACCTAACAATACCTTCACGGATCGGACAGGGTTTTCTTTACATATCGTATACGATATTTCATTAAAATCGGTTAAGTCGTTTTGGAGGAACACTGTGACAGGAGAATTTTATATAATAGATTAATAATTTTCAGTTATAGGTAATATGATAATCATAATGAAAAAGACATCACCAAATAACAAATAAGAAATCACCTAGTGTGCATCGTCCTTCATCCACAAAAGTGCAACACATCCCGCTGTGTACAATAAGCCTTAACAAATATTTAGCAAATAATACCTCGTGTGGCCCCTGGTTCACGTTCTGTGTACACGCCCTATTATTTTGGGACAAAAGTTTGGATTTCTCTATTGAATTTGTAAAATAAGTCATTCAATATAAAGATTATTGCTGTGGTGAACTGCCTCATATATGTCTCATCCATACTTAATATTATAAATAACGGCCGCCAGCGACTTCGTTCGCGTGGAATTAGTTATGCTCCGCTCCCATTGGTCGCAGCGTGATGTTATATAGCCTAAAGCCTTCCTGGATTAATTGGCTATCCAACGCAAAAAGAATTTTTCAAATCGGACCAGTAGTTTCGGAGCTTAGCGCGCACAAACAAACAAACAAACAAACTCTTCAGCTTTATATATTAGTATAGATATGAAAGTACCTCTGTCTGTCTGTCTGTCTGTCGGATTGTTACGCTTTCCCGCTTAAACCTCTCAACCGATTTGGATGAAATTTGGCACAGACAATCTTTAGACCCTGAGAAAGGACATAGGCTAACTTTTATTTAAAAAAATGATATTCCCGAGGGAAATCTAAAAAACGCGATATAAGCGAATTCCACCCGGGCGAAGCCGCGGGCGGAAAGCTAGTAGTGTATATACACGGCCCAATAAATGTACGGCTTAGATCGTAAGGTTCAAACCCCAAGTTGTGCTACGAAGTATTCAAGACTTTTTTAATATTGGTATTATAAACTTGCACTTGACCGCAATCCCGATTGATGGTAAGCAGTGGTGCAAACGTTGATGGTAAAGCGCGCTAGTTTATTAAGAGCCTATTCACTCTAGCCTTGAAGACACTCAAATTTTTAGTGCGACGGTAACACCGCCGCTGGCATATTGTTCCAGCCCCTCGATGTACGCTGTATGAAAAAGCAGGCGAAACGCTTCGTCCGGATCGCGGTGGTGCTAACAACGTAAAGATGGAAACTCGCCGTACGACGGGTCGTCCGATGGAACGGAGATGGGGGAATTAAGTCATGCAATTCCCTCACACACTCTCCAAAATGCATCCTGTAGGACACCGACAGGCTGGCTACTTTACGCCTATTATCATTATTGTCATTTTTATCAGCCTCTGCTGGACATAGGCTTCTTCTATTGGCCTCCATTATGTCAAACAACTAACTAGCCCCAACTACATATGTTGTAGTCACCTTCCCGTCTAACCGAATTTAAGTGATTACTACATAAACTAATGTTTGACCGCAATCCCGCCTGATAGTAAGCAGTGATGCAATGTTTGATGGTAGAGCGCGCTAGTTTATTAAGAGCCTATTCACTCGGAAAAACAGAGCGAATAGGAAGGAAGACAGCAGTTGAGTGAGGTGATGCAATGTTAACCCAACAACACGACCAACGATGCTGCGCCAGAGGGAGATTGATCCAGAGACCCACCACGATCAAACTCCCGACACAACAACATTTGGCGCATCGTACCCGGCACACATCGCAACACAACTGCTCAGACCCGTTCTCGTGCACAAACACTGTCCATTTTACAACTATGTTAGAGAAATCCTCTCTATTTAAATAAATTATTAGGTACCTATCTTTATTTTATTTGATATTGTATGATATTTATTGTATGTTCTATATAAATAGTACAGTGTAGACTACATACATTATCTCTCTGTCCTTCCTCTTAGTATTCCCTCCAAAGGTTGTCTGTAAAAGATCGCTCTTAGCGACAAGACCGCCCATTGTGTCAACCTTTGTAAAATCTTTTTATTTATATATGTAATCTATATGGTGTATATAATAAAGAGTATTATACTTAGTATTTTAATTAATGTAATTGTTTGTTGCACCCAGTGATGTCTTTACGTCGGCGCCGGCTGTCGCTGAAAACCAGCGCTGGGCTCTGCGTTGCATAAAGTCGCAGCATAATGCTGAGCGACAGCCGTTTTGCGTGGATGTGGCGAATATTTCCCTCAACTATGTCTTATTTTTGTGTTTTTGTAAAGTTTTGCGCCATGTTTACTGCAAATAAACGGTTTTTTCTTTTTTCTTTCTTCTATTCTATTCTATCACACGACGAATCGCTTGGCAGCAAGACTATGTGTATCTGACCTCCATAACCCGGTCGCTAGGTATCACGATACCCCTGGGTAAAACGTGTCTTCAGAACCTCGAAAGTCTGACGACCAGGTCAGCTTTGAAGCTTCCAAATACCCTTAATGACTGTCAAAGATTTATAAACGTCAGCCAGGACCTACCAACGGCTTAACGTGCTTTCCGAGGCACAAAAGGATCTTGGTATGTACCAATGGTCACCCATCCATAGAAAAGCCGAGGCAAGTGAAGCTTAACCTGTTTGATTGTCCTTTGTGGTTGTTACGGTTTGACCTCGAGCTCCTCACAAAAATCACTTCATATAATTATGTTCATCATCATTAACCTTTTTATCGTCCCACTGGTGGGCACAGGTCTCTTCTCATACAGAGAAGGATTGAGCATAACCACCAATACCCAATGCGGGTTGGCGATTTCAGACATAAAGTCCTGGTTTCCTCAAGATGTTTTTCCTTCAACTTGTAATGAGTCATTGCCGTCAAAGATATACTTAAAAAGTACATATAACTTAAAAAAGTTACATTGGCACTTCATCATCAACCTTTTATCGTCCCACTGCTGGAGACAGGTCTCCTCTCATACAGAGAAGGATTGAGCGTAATCACCACGCTTGCTAAATGCGGGTTGGCGATTTCAGACTTAAAAAGTCCAGGTTTTCTCAAGATGTTTTTCCTTCAACTTGTAATCAGTCATTGGTGTCCAAGATATACTTAGAGAGTACATATAACTTAGAAAAGTTACATTCGTACTTGCCTGACCTGGAATCGAACCTGCACACTCATGCTTGAGAGGCTGGTCTTTTAACCACTAGGCCACCACAACATAATTTTTTGATTTTGATTGAATTTCCTCTATGGCTATTATGTTTTGACCTCACAAAAATCACTTCATACATACCTATATGTACCTACATACTAACTTCAAATTAAAGACACACTCCACTTGGACCTCTACCTACCCCTATAATTGAACGGACACACAAAACAGTACTTAATACATTCATTTAATACTTTTTTTAATACTTTGAGCACCCTTAACTCATTTCAAAATGACGACATACAACCGAAACCATGATAAAATCCGCAACCGTTACAAACGAAAACAGCCTTAATATTCTAGGAGATAAGGTGGTGCTAGACTGTGCGATTAAGTTGGTATAGCAGTTGAATTTTCAAGAGTCCTTTTGTAGAAGAATTGAAACCCATATAATAGGTATTATCGCATCTGTTACTTTTAAATGTGTGGCTCGATATCTGAGAGGGTCGTGGGTGCCGTTCTCGGTTGGTTAATTTGTTGTTTACAATTTTATTTGGTAGTATGTCAATAGGGTTAATGGAAAGGCATCTTTAAAGAGAAGAGGGTAGGCCACAGCCTCCTGTCAGTTTATTAGCTCTCTGCCCTTGCTGTTGCTATGTAAAGTGATGATGATAATACGACAATAAATTAAATATCGTGTATCTCAATATATTCTCCGTCTGTCCATAAAAAATTATATAAATATGTCCTTTATTTTAGTCACAGGAAATTATTTTTCATTTCTCACATTTTTTACATGATGTACATTTTGATAAGGAAGCGCTTACAGGTTGACGACCGCCGCATCCAGCGGTACTAAACTTTATTATTAAAGTTTAGTACCGCTGGATGCGGCGGTGAAGGCAAGCACAGAGTCAAGAGAACTCACCAGAGAGCCAGCTGCTGAGTCACCCGCTGATCGAGGATCTGAGTCAGCTAATCTAAAGCCTGGTCTTTATAATACGGACGTTCGTCCAAAATTACCAGATATTGCTGCAGTAAATCGAAACTCTTTTTGCGTTGGATAGCCCGTTAATCCAGGAAGGCCTTAGGATATGCGACATCACGCTGCGAAGAATAGGAGCGGAGCATATAAAAAGAAATATTATATCGAAACCAACGCGGGTGAAACCGCGCTGCACAGCTAGTACCTAACTAATAATAATCCAATAGTGACTTGAGTAGTCTCAAAGGAAGTAAAAAAAAATGACAACTAATACTAAAATAATGTCTGCTTACACCTAAACCCGACATGGTCGTGAAGAAACGACCTCAGTAGTATGACCGCCGAAATCCCACCAACTTGACTGTCTAATACAACAGAATTGACTCTAATTGAACCTTCCTTTCAAATCGAGTGCACTTGAATTTTTACCCAAAACGCACACAGGAAAACCAACCTTAGCTTTTAGGCAAAAAACTCAAAGTCGCCCATCAAATTCCGACGCACTTAGCACCTTCATGATCATCAATTTAAGGGGCATGGACATAGGAAGTGAGACTTTGTTCTCAAAGCTATAGAATTTAAAATAGACTGTGAGCTCCATTTGACCTTAAATACAGGAAAAGGGGTGCAAATGAAATTGATTCGTAAGACGCTTTGATTGAAGATGTTTGTATTATCATGATATCGTTGTGTGGAGTCAGCAGAAATTGATTGGAAGGAATAATTATTGGCGGTGACCTCTGCTTTGTAGGGTAATTGCGTAATACACTCATTTTGACACGTGTGCCCTACCCCCTTCGCCCGCGCATGTATTGCCTACCGCACATGTAGTGCGGTAGGCAATACATGCCAAAAAATACGTGGCAAACACCAGACTCTCAAGTATGACTGTGCGGGTTCGATTCCAGGTCAGGCAAGTGCCAATGTAATTTTTCTAAGTTGAATGTACTTTCTTAGTATATATCTTGGACACCAATAACTGTTTAAAAGGTGAAGGAAAACATCTTGCGGAAACCTAGACTTTAAGTTTAAAATCGCCAACCCGCATTGAGCAAGCGTGGTGATTACGCTCAATCCTTCTCTGTATGACAGGAGACCTTTGCCCAGCAGTGGGACGATAAAAAGTTGATGATGGTGGTGATGAAAAACACCAGCACCATTTGTGACTTTCGATTTCTGCTGGGGAACTAGCTGCGTCATTTCATCCCAGCTAACGTACTTACTTACTAGGAAGTGGTCAAAGGCGGGGGTTTTTGGTATACCTACTGTCTTTTGTAATTTTGACGTTTAATAAGTGCTAATTGTTAGCCTAGTTTAATTAAATGGCAAGGGCAGTTTAAAGGACACCAAGGCAGCTTTTAATGCTGTACAAATCACAGGTCCGTTCGTATGTGGAGTACTGTAGCCACATTTGGGCTGGTGCTGCTAAGTGTCACCTGGCCACTTTGGATTCAGTGGAGAGGCGTGCGAAGAGGCTGAACGGTCTCCAAAGCATAGAGCACAAGCGTAGAGTAGCCAGTCTTTCAATGTTCTATAGGATTCATTTTGGGGAGTGTGCGAGGGAATAGCATGATTTAGTTCCCCGATCTCCGTTCCACCATCGGACGACCCGTCGCACGGCGAGTTTCCACCCTTACGTCGTTAACACCACTACGATTCGGACGAAGCGTTTCGCCTCCTCTTTCATACCGCGTACATCGAGGGACTGGAACAATTTGCCAGCGGCGGTGTTTCCGTCGGACTACAATTTGAGTGTCTTCAAGGCTAGAGTGAATAGGCTCTTAATAAACTAGTGCGCTTTACCATCATCGATTGCGTCACTGCTTACCATCAGGCAGGATTGCGGTCAAGCGCTAGTTTATAATATATATAAAAAAAAAAAAAATCAGCAGTTGGACTAGGCAGACCCCAGACTCCAAAACTGAAAAGGCTTCGGATGCGACTGGGATTAACGCTGGGATGATGATGAGTGTCTTACGCAATTAGCGTGCAGGATTGGAAAAAAAATATAAAATAAAATACCTATGTTTATTTTTTCTGAATGACACTGGCCCCGAATCTCTTGTTCACAAGCTAAATTATATTTAAGTTCAGTGCCTTTTTTTCTTCCTACTTCTTTAAGAAAAGGACAGAAGATAAAATGTTAGTTTATACCTGTCAAATTAATGCGCTCCTGACGTAAGTTGACGAATTTTTGGTCGCCATGTTTATAATCGCGTCTAAACTGTCTATGGAACGGTCAAGGAGGTTTTGCGGGAATGTCAAGATGAGTGTCACGCTCATTTCTCATTGGACTTTTAAAATTATTTATAGTGTCGTTTACTAAATAAAAACGCGTGATTTATGTAGTAAAAAGTGCATTCAGTGAATAATTCAAAAAGAACAGTGAAATATTGTAGCATAGTGGCCGCATCATGTCTTTACGCTAAACCGCTCCTTATCGTCCAAACGCGTAAAACGAAAGGAGTTAGTTTAGGTTAAGTTATGCTAGGATAAGTTAGGATTAATTAGGATAAGTTAGGATAGAAGTTTACTCAAGAATATATAGGTAGACTGAAGACTAGGCTGTATGGCGTACTATGCCTTTGCCTTTTCCGTTCAGAAGAACGGAAAGAATTGAACCAAAAAAAAAATGTCTATGGAACATCTAATTTGACAGGATTAAACTAAAATGTTATCTTCTGTCCTTTTCATAACGAAATGGAAAGAAAAAGATGCAGTTAACTTAAATTTAGTTAAGTTAGTGAAATGGGAATCGGGACCACTATTAACGTTAACACCTGCCATTAATTAAAACATTGTGACGTTTTTGTTAAAGCTGTATTACCTAATCATCATCATCCCAGCGTTAATCCCATTCGCATCCGAAGCCTTTTCAGCTTTGGAGTCTGGGGTCCGCTTTACCAGTCCAACTGCTGATATGGCTAAACTTCGATATTTTCCGTGAAGTGACTGCCGTCTGACCTCCACAACCCGAAGGCGACATCGAAGCATTGCAGTTAGACCAATTGTTGGACTTTTGAGGGCTCCAACAACCTGTAACGACTGCCATTAGATCTTCGTATGGCAACCGGGACCAACGGCTTAACGTGCTTTTCGAGGTACGACCAGACCAGTGCAAATATTTCTAATCATGCATACAAATACTTGCACTGTGCGGGGATCGAATCCGCGCCACCTTGCGCAGCGGCCGCGTCCGCTACCCCTACGCCACGGAGGCTGTGTTAAAGCTGTATTAATGTCGGAACAATAATATCATCTACTTACTTCAGATTACTTCTACTAGCTACCAAAAATATCAGATTAGTTCAATACAGAATAATAACTATACTTAATAAACTTCTACTAACACTATATTTATACAATCAAACATACCGATATAATTGTAATTGTAACAAAAACTTTAAATTCTACACTTAGGATGAATCAAAATGTTACCTTTGCGCGTTAAAGACGAAGTCGGCGGCAGCCAGCGCCATCTATGATTGCGATTGGGAAAACAACGACCGGTCGTTCGGTTGCTCTGCGATTCATATTGAAAAATGTTATTATGAGATTAATAGTAGTAGTAACTAAATGAAGACTTGTTGCAGATTCCTACTAAGTATAGGATCATGCTTTTAAGCTTTTAGAGTCGTACATTCAGTGCCAAACGTATTTAAAAATGAATTTTGTCATCTTCAAGTAAAGGATCCACAGGCAAGGCAAGGATGCTACTAACAAAAATTTTGCTTATAAGTATTTTTATTTTATTTTGTGTAACTTTAGTTTTAGAATCTTCCCGTACTCTTCTGGCCTGCCCTTAATCCCATTTATTTGGGGTCGGCCCTTCTGGTCAATCTTCGCCAGGACGGTCTGTCCTGGGTCGTCTCAGATGTTAATTGCGTCCTTTTTAGGTCCCTGTCAATAACGGATATCCATGTAAGGCGGGGTCTTCCACGTCTTCTGGGCTGGGTACCAATGTCAAGTACTTTTCTTGTCATGTGGTCCGATGGTCGCCGCATGACATGACCGTACCACCTTAGGCGGCTCTCCAAAACCTTCTCCTGTATAGGTGTTACTTTAAAACTGCCGCGAATAAACTATAAATACTCTCTTCTTTCTTACCAACATAGGTACCTAATTATATTTTAATTAACGTATGTTTGCAATGCACGAGACTTGGCTGAGGGTGATCCATTCCTGATTGGTAGGTACTATTCAAATTATAAAAGAATTATACCAAACTATAACTTATAATCACCACAAAACAAAAACAGCAGATTTGCCTACACCAGCTGTTGTCAAACCGCGAGCTTTCGCAGATGAAAAATAGTCGGTTCCCGATATTTATTTAATTATTTTATTTTAACAGAAAGCTTACAAACTGTGGCGACATAAGGAACAGGGAGTAAAGTTCACTCATCCTAAATAGAAAAGGAGGATCCTCCAACCAGACGGGTGTTGTGTCTGGCGGGCACTTGCCCTATGCTTGAAATTGGGAAGTTGTATGTATGCTAGTGTGCTAATGTCGTGGTGGCCTAGTGGTTAAAACACCAGCCTCTCAAGTATGAGTGCGCGGGTTCGATTCCAGGTCAGGCAAGTACCAATGTAACATTTCTAAAGTTATATGTAGGTACTTTCTAAGTATATCTTAGACACCAATGACTGAAGGTGAAGGAAAACGTCTTGACGAAACCTGGGCTTTATAAGTCTGAAATCGCCAACCAGCATTGAGCAAGCGTGGTGATTACGCTCAATCCTTCTCTGTATGAGAGGAGACCTGTGCCCAGCAGTGGGACGATAAAAAGGTTGATGATGATGATGTATGCTAATTGCACGGTAAACTCTGATTGCGAGATGTAGAATTCTTGTGACGTCACTATGACGCGTTGTTCCATGTGGGCGTTTGGAGGTACCGCTACAAAACTAATATTACAATAAACATCATTAATTGGCAGCACAATTAGCTAATTATAAGTTTCCACATAATACACGTAAGTATCTGTCATCTAGTAATAGGTATATTGTTGACACATCTGCTAATAAAGTGAAACTGAGTTTGTCACATATCCATAATATACAATATGTAAAGAAAACCCTGTCCGATCAGTGAAGGTATTGTTAGGAATCGATAACTGAATGTACTAATGGGTACAAAGCCGGGCTTAACTTAAAAAAAATCCCCCTAAAAAAATAAATATTATTTCGCAAAAAGAGGTAACTTAATATATGTGTGGTAAGCAAGCCCTTCCGCAAGCGGCGGGGGGCAGGGCACGCGGCACCTGTGACGTGATCGCGTCGCTATTCGCTTATAGTAATACCGGTGTTGTCACTTTTTTAAAAATTACCAAATTTCGGGGAAATTGGAATTAATTCCCGGGAAAAAAGGATTATTTCAAAATTCATTAGTATTGTTACTATGATGATTATGTAAAATTTTATATTATATTTGGTCAAGGGTATACCTAACCTTTATTATCCTTATGGGTCAGACAGGGTTTTCTTTACATATTGTATGTTAGCCTCTATACTTGTAGCCCCCGTGTGGTACCGGGCTTAGAATAGTACCTACCATCCCATATCCTCCAGTGGGTGTCGTAAGTGGCGACTAAGGAAACTTTCACGAGAAAAGCGGGCAGCAGCGATTCTCCTGTGGAATAACACCTTACTGCGATCCCCAACCCGCCTGCAAAGCGTAGAGATTATGGCAAAAAAAACTGAATAAATCCATACTAATATTATAAATGCGAAAGTAACTCTGTCTGTCTGTCTGTCTGTCTGTTACGCTTTCCCGCCTAAACCTCTCAACCGATTTTGATGAAATTTGGCACAGACAATCTTTGGACCCTGAGAAAAAACATAGGCTACCTTTTATCCCGGAAAAATTTGATATTCCCGAGGGAAATCTAAAAAGCGCGATATAACCGAACTCCACGCGGGCGAAGACGCGGGCGGAAAGCACACAATCTTTAGAACCTGGGAAAGGACATAGGCTACCTTTTATCCCGGAAAAATTTGATGTTCCCGAGGGAAATCTAAAAAGCGCGATATAACCGAAATTTAAACGGGCGAAGCCGCGGGCGGAAAGCTAGTAGGTTATAAAAGATAATTAGTAACATCGTACAAAATTAAACTAATTACTTAGTAATTCAGTAGTTATTCATGACTATATCCCCACATTCTTCCTTGTTTAGGATTAGGCTTAGGCCTTGTCATCGTGGTGGCGATCGGCGGCGATCTCTCGCGTCCGTTACCCTGGTCCAGGCCATGATCCGGAGCGAGAGTGCGTGACAGGCCATCACCTCCTTTTGCGAAACAATGATACTGGCAAAAGAGGAGGTGGAGTGCATGAGGAAACGGGAATCCCAGCGGCCTCACGCCTCTAGCCGCCGCAGTAGATGCCCTGGTTGGGAGACAACATCGAACTCTCGGTAAACGTAGACACGGGCTTGCGGACGGCGAGCAGTGGGCAGCTCGCCGCTCGGTAATGACGAAACCCCAGCAATAGCGCGTAGTGATTCGTTCGCCTCATCGTGAAGGGGCCCACGAAGACCGGTGCCTTTTGGGTCAGGGTTGCGGGTTGGTAAAAAACGAAACCGTAGCCCTAGCGGGCAGTCAAGTTAATAAACACGGGTCGGTTTTAGTCAGTTAAAGTCTGACACTTCCTTCCGCTCCGCCTAGAGCAGTAGAGGTCATTTGATGACTTCCCACCCCAAAAACAAGGCAGTGGGAGCATTTTTTTTTTAATAATTATAAACTAGTGCTTGACTGCAATCCCGCCTGATGGTAAGCAGTGATGCATATCGTTGATGGTAAAGTGTACTAGTTTATTAAGCCTATTCACTTAAAAAACTAAGGAATAGGAAGGATGACGGCAGTTGAGCGAGGTGATGCAATGTTAAACCCAAGACCAACACGATCAAACGATGCTGCGCTAGAGGGAGATTGACCTGGAGACTCTTCACGACCAAACTCCCGACACAACAACATTTGGCGCATCGTATCCGCCACACATCGCAACACAACTGCTCAGACCCGTCACCAGACATCATGCCGAAACACGACAAATCGCTTGGCGGCAAGACTTTGTCTGGTGGGTGGTAACTTCTGCCGGCAACCGATGTTATGGCCTACCACCGAGAAAATTTATTATAGACTGTGTTTTGCATCATAACTTATCGAAACTCCAAAACCCAGTTATTGGGGGACCCAAAGATTCTAACACATCAGCAAGATTTGTGCGACCCCACAGTTGAGGACCACTGTCCTGATTAGCATACCATTCCAACCTAGTCTTAACCCTTACATGCAAATTAATTATAACCAGTTATATGCAGTGTAATGTAATAAATTGTACACTTTTTCAGTGAATTATTTTCAAGCAAGTACCTACATATTGGCTCATCTTTTGCTTACAGAAAATTCTACAAGTTTTTCTATAAGAACAGCAAAACTAACTAGAATTGTAGCTTGGGACGATTTCCAGATAAATAGCCTGAAGATCTTTAAAACAAGATGAGATGTTTTTGTAGGGGATTATGGTTCTCAGTCACCTGTGTCTGACCACCCAAGAAAGATAGCGGTAGTACATTGGCTTGTATGATACGGCAAATTAACAGAACCTTTCTTCTCAGAGGTAGTCAGTTAGGAAATGCCGGCTTCATCTAGTTAAAAAAATAAAATAAAAAATAAACATGACGTGTAAAAGTGATCAGTGATCCTACTTGCTTAATAAACGATTTCATTTCATTTCCTAAACTAAGACCTGTAAGTCCTACAGTCCCTACGACCCTAAGTCCTATAAGCCCTACAGTCCTGACCTACCACATAGTTTGTAATAAATAAATATATAAATAAGTGCGAGATGTCTGCACCAAGAGACCTAAGGTAACAGACGGATATTGTGTTTACCAGGGTGAAGGGTGAACTCACTGCCAGTCCAGCAGACTCACAGAACTGATCAGAGATGGCTAAAGGTGTCTTGCCCACAGTGAGGGGTAATGAGACAATAATAAATTATAATCTGATTTATTTACACTATATTACAGCTTATATTATATACAACATTTTCACAACACACACAAATGTATTAACATCTTAGTATTATATTTGAAGTAGGCCGTGCGTCAACTGCCGGAATGCTGAATCAATGTACAGAAGGTAGCATTGCAAGCTGCGATAAGCTGATTTCCTGATTTCAATTTTTGGGATTGATTATGCAATGCTTTACAAATAATTATCTCGGTGGTAGGCGATAACATCGGCCGCCGGCGTAAGTTACCACCCACCAGACAAAGTCATGCCGCCAAGCGATTCATCATGTTCCGGCATGATGTCTGGTGAAGCCGTACGGAGGGCGGGTCTGAGCAGTTGTGTTGCGATGTGAGCCGGGTACGATGCGCCAAATGATGTTGTGTCGGGAGTTTGGTCATGGAGGATAGCGGGATCCGAAGCACGGTGCTCCGCTGGCCGACCGCAGATAGTTGGGGGCCCAAGTAGTGTGCCAGCCACATACGAAAGGCTGCCCCGCCAACTGCGAAAAATCCCAGGGTGGCCCCATCGTGCCGGTTGGCGACCGAACAAGAGGACCCGATGGCGATCCCTGGGGGGGTTCGGGCGTCCCCGCAGTCTCCAGATCAATCTCCCTCTGGCCCAGCATCGTTGGTCGCATTGTTGGGCTTAACATTGCATCACCTCACTCAACTGCCGTCTTCCTTCCTATTCACTCATTTTTTTTTAAATCTCTTAATAAACATCATCAGGCGGGATTGCAGTCAAGCGCTAGTTTATAATTTATACTACAGTCAGACACTCACCACTTGGCTGGTGGCATAAGCTTTTTTTTTTAGTAATTATAAACTAGTGCTTGACTGCAATCCCGCCTGATGGGAAGCAGTGATGCAATCATTGATCGTAAAGCGCTAGTTTATTAAGCCTATTCACTTAAAAAACTTAGTGAATAGGAAAAAAGGCGGCAGTTGAGCGAGGTGATGCAATGTTAAACCCAACAACACGACCAACGATGCTGCGTCAGAGGGAGATTGATCTGGAAACCCTCCACGACCAAACTCCCGACACAACAACATTTTTCGCTTCGTACCGCAGACATCTCAACAGAACTGCTCAGACCCGTCCTCCGGACGCTATTAGTTTACTTCTTGAGTAATGAAAATAAGTTACGTTGCAGTGTAAAGCTGTTTTACATCCCTCACCTCACATCAGGTTCAGTTGACAACCAGCATCAGGCACTATAGTTGTTTTGGCATTATTGCTGAACTGGCCCTTTTTTGTGCAGCCGCTAAGGCGTCTCTTCGCTTTATTCTTACATTGGTCTTCATACATATCATCATCATCATCATCTCAGCATTAATCCCAGTCGCATCCGAAGCTTTTTCAGCTTTGGAGTCTGGGGTCCGCTTTACCTAGGTACCATCATCATCATCATCCCAGCGTTAATCCCATTCGCATCCGAAGCCTTTTCAGCTTTGGAGTCTGGGGTCCGCTATACCAGACCAACTGCTGACATGGCTAAACTTCGACATTTTCCGTGAAGCGACTGCCGTCTGACCTCCACAACCCGAAGGCGACATCGAAGCATTGCAATTAGACCAATTGTTGGATTTTTGAGGGCTCCAACAACCCGTAACGACTGCCACTAGATGTTCGTATGGCAACCGGGACCAACGGCTTAACGTGCTTTCCGAGGCACGACCAGACCAGTGCAAATGTTCATATTCATGCATACAAATACTTGCACTGTGCGGGGATCGAACCCGCGCCACCCTGCGCAGCGGCCGCGTCCGCTACCGCTACGCCACGGAGGCTGCTTTACCTAGGTACCACCTACTGATTTTGGCCGGTCTTCATACATATGTACTATACAGTATGTTAACTAACAGAGGGCGTTCCCGTTAACCCGAAATAGTATAGCATACATACGAGGTGTGTTCAAAAAGTAAGGTGACTTTTCAAATTTCGTGGGAAACGTATTTTCGATTATCGATTTTTTTGTTTTGTTATGTTGGTACACTCTTCTTGAACATCTGTACCACGTTTCAAGTGCATACCATTTTTTGTTTTGTTGTGAGAAGCGTAAAGGTTATTAGTGTTTTGCGTGCTCGGCGATTTTTTGCTATCGAAAAATATGGATCAAAGGATTTGTATCAAATTTTGTGTAAAAAATAAAATTAAGTGCTCCGAAACGCTTGAAATGTTGAGAGTGGCATACGGTGAAAGTGTTCTCAGTAAAAAAATATTTACAAGTGGTACAAACTCTTCCAAGATGGCCGGGAAGATGCCAATGACGAGCCTCGCTCTGGACGCCCAAGCACGTCAACAACTGATGAAAACGTTGAAGCAGTGAAGAAAATGGTTTTGAAAAATCGTCGAATCACTATCAGAGAAGTTGCTGAAGATGTCGGTATATCGCTTGGCTCGTGCCATGAAATTTTTTCTAATGTTTTGGGCATGAGACGTGTGTCAGCGAAGTTTGTTCCGAAATTGCTAAATTTTGACCAAAAGAACCGTCGCATGAGCATCGCTCAAGAACTGTTGAATGATGTTAATGACGACCCAGATTTACTCAAAAGGGTCATAACTGGTGAAGAATCATGGGTATATGGTTTTTTGGTTTCCAAAACTAAAGAGACCTATGAAAGGACGGAGATTTGCAACGATTGAAGAGATAAAGACTGCATCGCAGGAAGAGCTCAAGGCTATACCGAAAAGTGCTTATGAGAAGTGCTTTGAGGATTGGAAAAAGCGTTGGCATAAGTGTATTGTATCTGAGGGGGATTACTTTGAAGGGGACAACTTAAATATTGATGAATAAATAAATATTTTTTCTTAAAAATACAAAGTCACCTTACTTTTTGAACACACCTCGTACATGCTAAAAAAAATATTTCCATTCGAAAACAAAATGTTTTAAAATTTTTTCCAATAAGTGAATATTCAATAAAAAATTTAAATTGACATTTAAAAGAAACACACTGTACACGCGAACATGAAAGACGGCAACGTCGCAATTTATTTATACATGACGACTACTATTTTGATTTAAAACAGGAGGTTTCAAATTTATTTCCAATTAAATTTTTTTTTATTCGGATTTTTTTATGCTTATTTTTCTATGCTGATATTTTTATTTTAATCTATTAATGATATATATTAACGAGTGTAAGGGAACGCCCTCTGTTATTTAACATACTGTATATTTAATGCTATCTGATGAATGTATCTGGTATATTGTGTTTTTAGTCAGTGCTAAATAAATGTATAGCATGCTGGGTCGCTCTGATTAACTCAAGACAATGTTTGTGTTTTCTCTCCAGAATTAGCTTACTGACACGTTATACGAGTTCTTATAATTGTCTTTTTTACAATGCTTAAATATGTGAGCTGTCATGCCCTTTATACCTGGATCTTTTATTTAGATAATATCTAAGCGTTTACTTAGTTACATTTCCATTTTAATCATATTTTATTTTTTGTTTTGCTTTGCTTATATTTTGGCGTGGCTAGCTGGTATATGGTAAATAATTTCATTGTTGTTGTGTTTTCTTGTGTTCATTGCTGTACATAGTATTGTATAAAAAAATGTTTTTATTTTTTTGTTTAATGAAGTGACAGCTGTGCTGCTGGGAAGTTTGTTCCGCCACTTCTTCTTCCCAGAGAAATCACTAAGAAATGGCGAAGGCGAGGCGTTTTGGGAGACTATCTTATGTAATATTGACGTTCAAAAAGTCTTCATTCTCAGCCTAATTTGAATAAATGACTTTTGATTTTGATATATCCTTTCTTTATACTTAAGGAACTGAATTAAAACGCAAGAACAATAATTAACGATACCTACAATTACTTTAAAAATCCAGACATATGCCTTCGAAACTTATGCATGCCTCCATGCTGTATTCATGTTATGTACTTAATAGAAATAGGTGGTGAAAGAGACAGTATGTCTTCTGTTTCGCTCCACACGAAATGGCGTGTGTCAAATGGCAAGTCCCACGACATTAGTACAGGGAAGGACTCGCCGTGAGCTAGGGGAGAGAGTTCAAAACTATTCGTTTACCCATGGTAGTGTTTCCTTTTTGAAATAAAGTAAAACAATGCAAAAGATTTTATGAGAATTTATTCTGGTTTTTGTGAATTTTTTAACCGACTTCAAAAAGGAGGAGGTTACTCAATTCGACCGTAAATATATATGCTTTTTTTGTGTTGTTCGCGGATAACTTCGTCGTTCATGAACCGATTTTGACAATTCTTTTTTTGTTGGAAAGAAGACATTTTCAAAGTGGTCCCATGATAAAGACATCAGGATCTGATGATGGAAGACCAGAGAAATCAAGGGGAACTTTCAAAAATCGTAGGGGCGACTAGTGCATTTCTTAGTGTTTTCATTAAGTATTTTAATGTACTACAATTTAATAAAGGTCTGGAGTAGATCTGATGATGGAGCCGGGAGACAGTCGAGGGAACTCCTCAACATTTCACAGCAGCTACCTTGTGTTTCAGCTTGATTAATTTGTATTGATAAGAACTTTACACCTAGATGGGTTGTGACTGTACTCCTCAACGGTTTACTGTAGCTGCTTTGTGTTTGGACTTAATTCATTTATATTGATGAGGACTTTGCACCCATTGGGTTAAAATAATAGTCTGCACTAAATCTGATGATGATGACCATAGGAAGTCGGGGGAATTCTTCAAAATTACGGGCAAAAATTAAAGTAAACAAAATTACGTCGATTCCCAACTATATTTGCGTCAGCTTCCAGTCTCACCGGATGCAACTGAATACATAGTACTTTTCACAACGAAAAAGTGTAAAATAAAAACATTTTTACAAAAAAACAACCGACTTCCAAAAACCAGTACAAGGTGAAAAATTATTAATTTCGGAATTCAGTGTCAAAAACGAATAGGTATACAAAAACCAAAGACACCGACTTCCGAAATTAATTATTTTTCACTTTGTAGTAGTTTTTGGAAGTCGGTTGTTATTTTTATTTTATTTTTTTTTTTTGTAAAAAATTTTTTTTATTCATTTGTACTGTACAGTCTCAGCAAGGGGTATCGGGGATAATGTCGAAGTTTAGCCAAAATCAGCAGTTAGATTGGTAAAGCGGACCCCAGACTCTAAAGCTGAAATAGCTTCGGATGCGACTGGGATTAACGCTGAGATGATGATGAGTAATAAGATTCTCGGTTTCGTCATACGTTAACTTCGGCAACCAGTCTGAAAGTTTCATTTTAACTTCGTGTTTAGTTTAGTTATATGGATTATACTCCATTGGTTTCGGTAGTTAACGGAAAGTAAACAAAAAAACTGTGCAACAAAACCGACTTAACGTACTTAATACCAATCACTTTAGTTGTCATGCTATGTTACAGTTAGGTATATTGGCCTAGTGGTTAAAAAACACCAGCCTCTGAAGTATGAGTGCGCGGGTTCAATTCCAGGTCAGGCAAGTACCAATGTAACTTTTCTAAAGTTATATGTACCTTCTAAGTATATCTTGGACACCAATGACTAAAGGTGAAGGAAAACATCTTGAGGAAACCTGGACTTTTAAGTCGGAAATCGTCAACCCGCATTGAGCAAGCGTGGTGATTACGCTCAATCCTTCTCTGTATGAGAGGAGACCTGTGCCCAGCAGTGGGACGATAAAAAAGGTTGTTGATGATGATGTTTTTTTTTAATATAAATTATAAACTAGCTCTTGACCGCAATCCCGATGATGATGATACTTAGAAACATAAGAAAGAAAGAAATAATATAAAAACTATTTATTGTGACTCGTAGGTACAGGTAATCTCATAACTAAACTAAGCAGACACAGCCTATACTAATTTATACTTTTTAATATACAATATGTAAAGAAAACCCTGTCCGATCCGTGAAGGCATTGTTAGCTATCGATAACTGATTCTACTAATGCCCACAAAGACAGGCAAAACTTAAAAAAAATCCCCCTAAAAAAATAAATATTATATCGCAAAAAGAGGTACATGTGCGGTAAGCAACCCTATTCCGCGGGCGGCGGGGGGCAGGGCACGCGGCACCTGTGACGTGGTCGCGTCGCTATTCGCTCATAATAATACCGGTGTTGTCACTTTTTGAAAAATTACCAAATTTCGGGGAAATTGGAATTAATTCCCGGGAAAAAAGGATTATTTCAAAATTCATTAGTGTTGTTACTATGATGATTATGTAAAATTTTATATTATATTTGGTCAAGTGTTTACCTAACTTTTATTATCCTTATGGGTCGGACAGGGTTTTCTTATATATTGTATAAAGCTGAAGAGTTTGTTTGTTTGTCTGTTTGAACACGCTAATCTCAGGAACTGGTTTAAAAAAAAATCTCTTTGCGTTGGATAGCCCATTAATCCAGGAAGGCTTTGGACTATATAACATTACGCTGCGACCAATAGGAGCGAAGCATATAAAAAAAAACATATCCAAACCTACGCAGATAAAACCGCGGAGCGCAGCTAGTTAAGTATAAAAAGTAACAATAATTAGATAGGAGGTCAAAAGGTTCCTATCTTAGCAAAGTGCTTCGACATTTGAGAGTAAATGTCACAGCGCTGGTATTCTGATAGGACCTAGTGTGATGTCACGGGCAATAGAGTAATCTACCTATATATATAAAAATCAATGCCACTTTCTTTGTAATTTTATAATCCACCAAAACTGTGTACTGGCACTAGTTTGGCAGTGATAAACTTATTGCCAAATTTAATTGAAGCTACGATCTTGGCTGGTAAATCAAAAGGAGAAGTTTGTTTGGTACCGCGTATCCCTATGATCCCAACTGATATGCCATTTGAGTTCAAACGATTACAATATCCTGTGCGTTTATTATTTGCTATACCCATCAAAAAAGCCCAAGGACAAACATTTCACGTTTGTGGTCTGAATTTGGAGGAATCATGTGTTTATGTTGTCTGTTCGAGAGTCGGTACCCCCAGTCGTTTGTTTAATTAATAATCTAAATGGTTTGGACTAAGTTTTAAATTGCTGGCAAATAAAAGAAATATTTTATATTTAAAAAAAATATTTTGATGATTCAATAAATTATTTTTTTATTTCACTTTAGACGTAGCGAAGCCCGTATCGGGGCCGCTAGTATGACATATATACTTTTCAATTAAGCAACGTTTAGGTACACCCTACCTGCAGCTCAGCTCACCCCGCAGAGACACAACAAGCGTGATGCCCCATATGTACGTCAAACAGAAATAAAATCAACCGACGAACATACTTAGATACTTGCTTAACCAATTAGCTTTGAAGAATGGACGGAAGAAAACTTCCCTCTTAATATGGTCAGTAGGACAGTTTCCTATTCATCTGTCGGTACGTGCATCCGGTCAATACAAAGTTCTGGTCTTTATAAGATATACATAGAGAACGTAATAGCATGCCAGTACGCCCTGAAGGGTTTGGCAGAGGTGTTCTGGGTGTACTCATCATCATTTCAGCCGAAAGACGTTCACTGGTGGACATAGGCCTCCCCCAAGGTTCTCCACGACGACCGGTCCTGCGCCTCCCACATCCAGCAGTTTCCCGCGCCTCGGGGCCTACCCACGCTGCGTCTTCCGGTGCGTGGTCGCCACTCGAGAACCCGCCTGCCCCATCGGGCATCGCTCCTACAGACAATGTGTCCAGCCGACTGCCAGTTTATTTTTGCAATTCTTCGGGCAATGTCGGTTACTCTCATTCTTCTGCGGATCTCCTCATTCCTGATTCGATCGCGCAGTGAACCCCCAAGAATAGCCTTCTCGACTGGCCTTTGAGTGACATTGAGCCTTCTTATAAAGCCCATTGTTAGCATTTTTTATTCATTTTTAATCCACACAAAACGTACTCTGATTACTTACCTATTTATGTAAGTACCTACTAGCTTTCCGCCCGCGGCTTTCGAATATCATTTTTTTCGGGATAAAAGGTAGCCTATGTTTTTTCTCGGGGTCTAAAGATTGTCTGTGCCAAATTTCATGAAAATCGGTTGAGAGGTTTAAGCGGGAAAGCCTAACAGACAGACAGACAGACAGACAGAGTTACTTTCGCATTTATAATATTAGTATGGATTAACACAGTAGGACAGACGTTAGTATGTACTCACATAAAGCTGCTACAATCTGTCAAATTTCTGTATTAGATTTTCAACTTTATTGCAAAAGTATTAAGGCTCAAGATTGATTAGGAATATTTGACAGTTTCGGGTAGCATGACCTGCTGCTGTCCATACTTACCGTCCAATAAGCGGGTTGTTTTGCTATAGGTAGTAACGTTGTTGGTGCTAGCGGAGGACGTTGCTACTATCACGGGTAGAATCTGAATGAGGCTGCCACAGAGTCGTGAGGACTGGCACTAGAAAAGTGAAGCCGGTGGTCACTGGATAGTGGATAGTGAACAATGATGAAGAAAGTTCTTTTATACAATATGTACAGAAAACCCCGTCCGACCCATAATGATTCCTAATAAAGGTTAGGTAAACACATGACCAAATAAAATTGAAATTTTACTTAATCATCATAGTAACAATAGCAATGATTTTTGAAATAATCTTATTTTCCGCGAATTAATTCCAACTTCCCCAAAATTTGGTTATTTTTAAAAAGTGACAACACTATTGCCACAGCTTTGTTCCGCGTGCCCTGCCCCCCTTCGCCCGCGCATGTATTGCCTACTGCACATGTATTAAGTTCTCCTCCTTTTGCGGAATAATATTATTTTTTTTAGGGGGTTTATTTTTTAAGTTTAGTCCGGCTTTGTGGGCATTAGTAGAATCAGTTATCATCGTACTTGAGAGGCTGATGTTTTAACCACTAGGCTACCACGACGAATCGACGATTATTATAAAAAACAAATTCTTTTACATAAATACGTTTCAATCTAATAGAACTGCGTTCAAGTTCGACCCTGTGCGTTGCTGTCACGACATTTGGGGAGCCACATTCTCGAAGTAAAAGTCAGTTTATTTTATTTGTTATTTTGCAACACTAGTCTATACGGCGGCTTCGCGTGACATTCTGTGTAAATGCTTCTCCTGTGTCACGAGCACTGCAATGAATGAATAAATATCTTTTGTTGTAGTGTAGATTAACGGCTGACTCTACGAATGCCGTTCCTACTCCCTCATTATTATGGCACTCCTAGGAATAATTACTTATTTATTTATCTCTTCAATATCGAAGTTTAACCAAAATCAGCAGTTAGACTGGTAAAGCAGACCCCAGACTCCAAAGCTGAAAGCTTCGGATGCGACTGGGATTAACGCAAAGATTGTTGTTGATTTATTTCTCTCTTCACAACATTGGTTTCCTTATTAATCAACAATGTCTCCATTTATAATCCACCATTTCAAGAGACTAGTGACTGTAGATTCGATTTTTAAAGAGGTCTGACAGGTAATATTACTTCTAGTTCATTCCTTAATTGCCACCAGACAAAATCTTGCCGCCAAACGATTCCTCGTGTTCCGGCATGATGTCTGGTGAAGTCGTACGGAGAACGGGTCTGATTGCGAACTTTTAGCACAATGACAATGAAATCGTATTGGCCCCTGTTCTGTAGTCCTTGAAATATACAGGACAAATGTTTAACCAACGAGCTAAATGTGACCATAAACCCAGCACACAATTCTAGACTCGCTAGGCCACAGACTAACAATTCCCCGTAGCTTTATCAAATCAAAACATTCTATTATATTCTAATTCAAATAAACCAGTTACAGGCACTTTTGAATTGTCAGAAGGTCGGTCAGTCAGTAAGGTGAAGCTAGTTGTAGTTTATAAAAAAACAGCTGTCGCATACAAAAGTTCAATATATATCAATGGCCCCACAGAATAAACGTGTAAGTCAAAAACGACAACTATTCAGGAAAAATAAAAACGATACAACTTGAATACTTAACTGTTGTTTGGTATATACCTAGGGGTTAACAAATTATAGATAAAAAATATACAGTATGTTAACTAACAGAGGGCGTTCCCGTTAACCCGAAATAGTATAGCATACATACATGCTAAAAAAAATATTTCCATTCGAAAACAAAATGTTTAAAATTTTTTTCCAATATGAAAATATTCAATAAAAATTTTAAATTGACATGTAAAAGAAACACACTGTACACGCGAACATGAAAGACGGCAACGTCGCAATTTATTTATACATGACGACTACTATTTTGATTTAAAACAGGAGGTTTCAAATTTATTTTCAATTATAATTTTTTTTATTCGGATTTTTTTATGCTTATTTTTCTATGCTGATATTTTTATTTTAATCTATTAATGATATATATATTAACGAGTTTAAGGGAACGCCCTATGTTATTTAACATACTGTATATTATAAAATTAGATATACAATATGTTAAGAAAACCCTGTCCGACCCGTGAAGGTATTGTTAGGTATCGATAACTGATTCTACTAATGCCGACAAAGCCGGACTAAAGTTTAAAAAAAATCCCCCTAAAAAAATAAATATTATTTTGCAAAAAGAGGTAACTTAATACATGTGCAGTAGGACACCCTCCCACGGGCGACGGGGGGCAGGGCACGCGACGCGTGGTCGCGTATCGCATAAGCGTACCGTCAAAATGGTGTTGGTCACTTTTTTTTAAATTACCAAATTTCGGGGAAGTTGGAATTAATTCGCTGGAAAAAAAGATTATTTTAAAATTCATTAGTAGGTATTGTTACTATGATGATTACGTAAAATTTTATATTACATTTGGTCAAGTGTTTACCTAACCTTTATTATCCTTATGGGTCGGACAGGGTTTTCTTTACATATTGTATAAATAGATATTAGTTTAAACCGTTTTCCGACAATATTAGAAAAACCATTTTATTTTTTTATTCTTGTGAATGTCTATGGCTAGATCACAGTAAACTTTCATTATAGGTATGGTTATTCGTGTAGAATAAACAATCCGATTAAATAAGTAGGTACCGTAGGAGGCAATGCAATACTTTAATCCATACTAATATTATAAATGCGAAAGTATCTCTGTCTGTCAGTCTGTCTATCTGTCCGGCTTTCACGCCTAAACTCCTGAACCAATTGTGATGAAATTTGGTAGGCAGATAGTCTAGAGCCTGAAAAAGGACATAGGCTACCTTTCATCCCGGAAAAAATTGATGTTCCCGAGGGAAAACTAAAAAGCGCGATATAACCGAACTCTACGCGGGCGAAGCCGCGGGCGGAAAGCTAGTTATAAATAAAAAATATTTTAAAAATTTCAATTGACACATTAAGAATAAACATTGTATGCTTTATCAACATGAATAAACGTGTAAGATGCTATTATACAAACTCTAAGAAGTGCACAAGTCTTCTCAAAGGATTGCTTGTTTTAACACGTAGGTATATTTGTATGAACTCGGGGAACCAACAAAAAGCGTTTAACAATGGCATCTACTTTTATACTTGTCATATAATTCCATGATTCTTTTCTGGAATAAACAAATGCAATGATATAATAGGCGTTTTTTGAGTAAAATTTATTGTTTATTTGAAAATTATTTAGATGGTGCTGCATAGGTCAAAGAAACGAAAAATGCAAGAAAAAAAAATGTGTAAGAGTTCTTGCACGTTTATTTTTTGGGGCCATCGATATAAGTACCGAGTTCATGAAAAAATACCTAAATTGACCCTAGATAAGAACAGCTATGTAACATTGTGGTAAATATTTTTGTACATAAAACTATTTTTTTATTGCAACTCTCCGTCCGTCCATTAGTGCCTTCTTACAACTCAAGAAACGGACCAAGCTATCCGGATGAAGAATATTTGTTTAAATTCCTTCTCTGTTAAAGTTAGACCATTATTTCAAGGCCATTGAACACTACTAGGCTGTTAAGAAGCGTAATAGCCAGATGGCTACCCAACAAATGTAGATTGTAGTGTAGTAATTAATTTGGAAATAAAATTTTAAGATAATGCCTTCGACAAGAAAATAATTATGCATTCAAGCTCCAACGATTATTATCAAACCAAAAATAGGTTTATTACAACCAAAAATTATACAAATAAATCTAAACAACCCAAATAACTGTTAATGAAACCAAGTAAGTACCATTAACATCAAAAACAATGATTTATGACTGAGCAAAATATTAATTGACTTCTAAAACACCGTTTTAGTATTACAACTAAATAATTACTGTGCAACGTAATAGTTAACTATGCTAGTAAAACAAACATTCGTTTATTACAGTGTAAACAGAAAATAAATCTATTTTAATAAGCAAATTGAACCAATTATGGTTGCAGGCTATTTTGATGTATGACGGCGTTTAGTTCACAAAGTCGCCGCACCGGAACGGCGCTAGTGTGTTCGGTTGCGCTACTCAACGGTAGATGGCGTTGTTTTATTGATCGATGATTCAGTTTTTGTTTTTTTTTTTGTAATTCTATTATACATTTTATTCCACTTATTTTGTAGATTTTTTTATTTTAAATTTTAGTATATACTATACTATCGTGCGAACCTGTTTTCATGGTGAGAGGCATCTGTTATTAAAATTATGATATAAATCATTTTTTCATACCTATACATAAATGAAAACTTATAAAATGTTTTCTTTTTATTAGCAGCGTAGGGAGGTTCCACACAAGGTGGACCGATGATCTGGTGAAGGTCACAGAAAGTCGATGGATGCGGGCAGCACAAGACCGGTCAGTGTGGAAAGCCATGGGTGAAGTCTTTGTCCAGCAGAGGGCCTCTATAGGCTAAAGAAGATGAAAATATTTTCTGTTATAAGTAAGTTGCATGTTATGAATGGCAATCAAAGAATGATGTCTTTATTATTGTATAGTATCAACTAATTACTAATTACGACTCTGATTAGTAAGAGAATGACGCGTATTTGTGTAGTTACCTACGTATCCTGTTTGTTTTATGTGGTGTAAAGATTATTTTAAAGATGGTTGTAGGTAGTAGACTCGGGCGTACCCAGGAGGGGCAGGTGGGAGCAGCTGCCCCATGGAAATTTTTCAGAACATGTATGAACTACCGTAATTAATCTATACTAATATATAAAGCTGAAGAGTTTGTTTGTTTGTTCGCGCTAATCTCGGCAACTACTGGTCCGATTTGAAAAATTCTTTTTGCGTTGGATAGCCCATTAATCCAGGAAGGCTTTAGGCTATATAACATAACACGCTGCGACCAATAGCAGCAGAGCATAACTAATTTCACGCGAACGATACCGCTGGCGGCCGCTAGTATAATATATACGGACAAATCACACAGGACGACGACGACGACGACGAGGACGAGGACGACGCAGTATAAACGGAGACTTAAACCTACAGGCTCATTTGCGTCTATTTGCCCTTCACACTACACTACAGTACAGATACTTACCTAATGCTTCATGTATATGCGCTTGTATAGTTTCTAAGATAAAATAGCCGGGGACGATTCGACCCTAAAAATCTGACTTGCCCCGCTTATTTCTGTATTCTTACCCTCTTTAATACTAAATGCATTTAAAATAATCTATTCTAAACTCACTTTTAATGTATTAAAGAAAGAAGAAGTACCTATTTAAGTATTTTGACTCGTACAGAAAAATCATAAAACTAAACTAAATGAAACACAACTAAAGATTAAAACAATGGCGCCGATTCTGTTGTTCACAAACTAAACTAATTTTAAGTTATGTGTATCTCTTTCTTTCAATTTCGTTAAGAAGAGGATAGAAGATAACATTTTAATTTAATCCTGTCAAATTAAGATACTCCATAGATATTTTAGACGCGATTATAAAGATGGCGACTCGACAGCCTCCGTGGCGTAGCAGTAGCGTACGCGGCCGCTGCACAAGGAGGCGCGGTTTCGATCCCCGCGCAGTGTAAATATTTGTATGCATGAATATGAATATTTGCACTGGTCTGGTCGTGCCTCGGAAAGCACGTTAAGCCGTTGGTCCCGGTTGCCATACGAACGGCTTAACGTGCTTTCCGAGGCACGACCAGACCAGTGCAAATGTTCATATTCATGCATACAAATACTTGCACTGTGCGGGGATCGAACCCGCGCCACCTTGCGTAGCGGCCGCGTCCGCTACCGCTACGCCACGGAGGCTGTGTGAAAAGCTTCGGATGCGACTGGGATTAATGCTGAGATGATGATGATTATAAACATGGCGACTAAAAATACACCAGTTTACGTCAGGAGCGCACTACTTTGACAGGTCTAAACTGACATTTTATCTTCTGTCCTTTTCTAAATGAAAGAGAAAGTAAAGGATGCACTGAACTTAAATTTAATTTAGTTTGTGAACAAGAGAATCAAAATAAAAAAAAAAAAATAATCAAAGGTCATTTGTTCAAATTAGGCTGAGAGTCAGCACTTTTTGAACGTCAATATTACATAGGACAGTCCCCCAAAACGCCAACCCATCGACACTTCCTAGTGCTATCGCTGGGCAGAAGAAGTGGCGGAAGAAACTCCCCAGCAGCACAGCTGTCTGTTCATTTAAAAAAACACATGACTTTATACTCAGCCTTTATCCATACTAATATTATAAATGCGAAAGTAACTCTGTCTGTCTGTCTGTCTGTCTGTCTGTTACGCTTTCCCGCTTAAACCTCTCAACCGATTTTGATGAAATTTGGCACAGACAATCTTTGGACCCTGAGAAAGAACATAGGCTACCTTTTATCCCGGAAAAATATTATGTTCCCGAGGGAAATCTAAAAAGCGCGATATAACCAAACTCCACGCGGGCGAAGCCGCGGGCGGAAAGCTATAGTATCTTTATATTTTACTAGCTTTCCGCCCCGACTTCGCTTTTAGGAACATCAATTTCGGGATATGTTCTTTTCAGGGGTTGCCAGTATAGCGGTGGCGAAAAATTCTTCAATTTGTTTAAGCGGGAAAGCGTAACAGACAGACAGACAGACAGACAGACAGACAGACAGACAGACAGACCGACAGACAGACAGAGTTACTTTCGCATTTATAATATTAGTATGGATAATCGGGGCCAATATCCATACTAATATTATAAATGCGAAAGTAACTCTGTCTGTCTGTCCGTCTGTGTGTCTGTCTGTCTGTTACGATTTCCCTTTTAAACCTCTCAACCAATTTTGGTGAAATTTGGCACAGACAATCTTTAGACCCTGAGAAAGAACATAGGCTACCTTTTATCCCGGAAAAATTTGATGTTCCCGAGGGAAATCTAAAAAGCGCGATATAACCGAACTCCACGCGGGTGAAGCCGCGGGGTAAAGCTAGTATGTATATAAAAGTAACAAAAAATCAGAAAGTTCTTTACGAGACTAAAAGGCTCCTATCTATACAACGTGTAACAAAAAGGGTATATACATAAGAAAGGCATGTCATCTTTACATGATATCAAACGATATTGGAAGGATTTTTTAATCCTATCTCTTTATGTTAGGAAGTTATGAGGAAAAACACCGCCTGTGATAGGCTGCTATCATACTAGTCGCACAGAGATATTGAAGACATTTATCGGATTTTGGCAAGTAATTTGACGTGTAACGAGTAGTTATTAACGTATGTAGTGTGCTGCCACGTTTGTTATGATTTTATTTTAAGAAACACACGAAACCGAAAATTTGGTACCAATTTTTTGAGTATTTTATTTTGAGTTGAAACCCTTCCGATATCGTTTCATATCATCTAAAGATGCCATGCCCTTGGTATGTATATACCCTTTTTGTTACACGTTGTATATAGCAAGACACTACGACATTTAAAAAGTAAATGTCGCAGCGCTGGTGTTCTGATAGGGCCTTGTGTAATGAATGTCACGTTGGATCAGATCAATTAGCCTGGGGCGGCTTTCCATCTAACTACAATTTAAGTATTCCCAAGGATAGTGATCCGACAGAGGACCAGAGTCACCGACATAGCTGAGAGGATTAGCAAGCAGAAGTGGCAATGGGCTGGTCACATATGCCACAGGATCGACAACCGATGGGGTAAACGAGTCCTCGAGTGGAGACCGCGTCTCGGCAAACGTAGCGAATGACGCCCTTGGGCGAGATGGAGCGACGGCATCAAAAAGGTGGCTGGTAGTGGCTGGCGGAGAACTGCCCAGGATCGAGCTTGTTGGCGTGCCATGAAGGAGGCCTATGTCCAGCAGTGGACGAGTAGAGGCTGATGATGATGATGAAGGATAGAGTGAATTAATAAACTAGCGCGCTTTACCATCAACAATTGCATCAGTGCTTACAAAGCATTAGTTTATCATTAATGTTAAAAAAAAGGGATTTTTCGTAACAGAGCAGTTTAACAATCACTTATAGGTAAAGTAGAATTAAATTACCTAATGCTATAATGTGAGTAATTATGGAATTGGTAGTGGTGCCTATCTGAAAATATTTTTTTTTTCACAGGAATGTCCCACCATAACCTATCGGGAGTTTTCAAAACCATAACGTTAGACCACTTAATTCAGATTAAAAAACTAATGTCGTAAAACATAGGTATCATAAAATAAAAATTATAATGATTCCTTGAAAACATGTTACCTTTAGTAAAATTAAAATATTTAATATTTTCCCACATAGTGTTACGGTGTGTAACACTAATAATTTACTAAATTATCGTTACCTAAATATTTTAGGATTAATTCCAATGACAGCTAAACGGATGCGATACAATGCTATACATATTTTCAAAATTATGAGAACAAAAGTTTGCAAATTAAGTATAACTGTTGACAACACATTAATTGCGTAAAACACTTTTAATCACAATCTGAACGTCATTCCTAATCCATTGCTTTACATGTTCGATAAGTTTATCTGCTTACCAACGTAAATAACGCAATGAATATCCCACAGTTAAGTAACTGCCTTTTAGTTGGGTAGTGGAAAATATATGAGATTTGCTCAACAGACTCGTTAGACAAACAAAATGGCCGATCGCTCATCATCATCATCATTTCAGCCGAAAGACGTGCACTGCTGGACATAGGTCTTTACCAGGACCCTTACCAGGTCATCGGTCCACCTTGGCAGGGGCCTACTTACGCTGCGTCTTCCGGTGCGTGGTCGCCACTCGAGAACCCGAAGAATTGCAACACTTAAATGGCAGTGGGCCGGGTCGATCGTTAGCACAACAAAAAAAAATATTCCCAACATAATATAAAACTTACACATACCGATTCAACAAGAGGACTTAAAATGATCGATTCTGTAAGAAACTCACCGTAAAAAGTGACCATAAAGTGAGTTATCAATAGTGTCAATACCTTTTTTTTTGGGTGGGAAATCATCATATGACCTCTCCCGCTCTGGGCGGGGCGTTTACTGACTAAAACCCACCCGCGTTTCTACACTTGCTGTGTGCCAGGGCTACGGCTTCTTTTTTAACCAACCCGCCACCCTGACCCAGGAGGCAGCCGTCTTCGTGGAGCCATCATGATGTGCTGACATCTCTTTGAGGCGCGTGTGAAATACAACACGCCGTCGACTCGGGCCTGGTGCTTACCGGGCGGCGAGCTGCCCACTGCTCACCGATTGTGTTAATCATTAGCATTAGTTAAAATGACAGTTATCTCTACTTCTTCTTTTATCAAGGTGAGATTCAACCTCAACTCTTTATCAATGGCCTCTGTGGAATAGATACCACAATTTTGTCAATAACACGTGTAACAAATCATAGAAATTCTTTGAAAATTTCATTTCAAAATAATGACGGATATCGCCAATGACAGTTGAAAAAGATGGCTGTGTGAACCGACTATGAGGTTGAGGTTTGAGGCAAAGTTATGAAGTAGTTAGAAAGTATCCTAACTTAACTAACCTATCTCCTTGCGTTTCCCGCGTGAGCCGACTAGGAGGGGCTTGGGGTAAAGTCATGATGTGGCACTATGCTGCGATATTTCAATGTTCTTTATGAATTATTTACTGAATGCACGTTTTACTATATAAATCGCGCGCTTTTATTTAGTAAACGACAGTTTAAATAAATTTAAAAGTCCAATAAGAAATGCGCGTGACACTCATCTTAGCTTTCCCGTCAAAAACCTTGACGGTTATCTCTACAATCACTTTACCTAACACGGTTGGTTACGGATTCGCACTGCTACTCCTTGGATGACATATATCTTAGCCTCGAAAAAATTACGTCATTCTCTTAGTTTTTCTTTGTTTTATAGTTATAAACTGATGTTTGACCGCAATCCCGCCTCATAGTGAGCAGTGATGCAATCGTTGATGGTAAAGCGCGCTAGTATATTAAGAGCCTATTCACTCAAAAAACCTGAGTGAATAGGAAGGAAGACTGCAGTTGAGCGAGGAGATGTAGGTAATGTTAAACCCAACAACACAACCAACGATGCTGCACCAAAGGGAGATTGATTTAGAAACCCTCCACGACCAAACTCCCGACACAACAACATTTGGCGCATCATACCCGGTACACATCGCAATACAACTGCTCAGACCCGTCCTCCGTGCGGTTTCACCAGACATCATGCCGGAACACGACGAATCACTTGACGGTAAGACTTTGTCTGGTGGGTGGTAAATTTTATAACTAACTAGCGGCTGCCAGCGACTTCGTTCGCGTATAATTAGTTATGCTCAGCCCCTATTGGTCGCAGCGTGATGTTATGTAGCCTAAAGCCTTCCTGGATTAATGGGCTATCCAACGCAAAAAGAATTTTTCAAATCGGACCCGTAGTTCCTGAGATTAGCGCGAACAAACAAACAAACAAACTCTTCAGCTTTATATATTGGTATAGAAGTATAGATTCTGTAGTTTACAACTAATTCTGTTTATAACATAGCTTCCACTGGATCGCGCACTTAGTAACCAAAATCCAAAATATAATGAGTTACATTAGTGTTATTAAATACGGTCAGTAATCCTACGTTTAATATTCATAATTTTTAGTACGGCTCCATATAAAGAATATGATAAAGTTTGTATCATATGTGTGCTAGGGTTGTGCTGCGGTTTCGCTTGCGAGGAGATGGAAATTCGATAAGGACAGTGCATTTTATTCTTCAATAATCTATAAAATTGATATTTGATAATTTTAGTATAGGTACTTACATATGTAATGGCGCCGATTCCCTTGTTCACAAACTAAACTGAATGTCAGTTAGGACGGAAGATAAATATTTATTTAGTCCTGTCAAATTAGTCCGCCAATGACGTAAATTGACGTGTTTTTAGTACTTAGACATTTTCAAAATTTCGTCTCAACTGTCTATGGGCGCCGATTGCCTTTTCTGTAAACTAAACAAAATTAAAGTTAAGTCTATCTCTTTTTTCTTTAAGAAAAGAAAAAAACATAAAATATTAGATTAGTCTTGCAAGACTAATCTAATATTTTATGTTTTTTTCTTGTCTTTGTCTGTCTGTCTGTCTGTCTGTCTGTCTGTCTGTCTGTTACGCTTTCCCGCTTAAACCTCTCAACCGATTTTGATGAAATTAGGCACAGACAATCTTTAGACCTTGAGAAAGAACATAGGCTGCCTTTTATCCTGGAAAAAATTGATGTTCCCGAGGGAAATCTAAAAAGCGCGATATAACCGAACTCCACGCGGGCGAAGCCGCGGGCGGAAAGCTAGTTTGCAATAAATGTAACTTTGTATTTAGAATTGCGTATTTCAAAGTAAAACATATCTAAAAATTTCAACACGAATTTCAGTTGAAAACTTAGTCAAATTATTCGATGTTCACCATTTTGTAACAGACAGACAAAACTTGACTTATAAACTTACCACTGCTTATGTATTCGGTGTGTAGGCATGTATTTTTCATTTTGACATGAGTAACAACACATTGTTGTCATAGACTATAAATGTACGCAGATGGTGAGAAAACTTATTTTGGAAGTTTTGGCGGAAAAGTCAAGCTGAGTGTCACGCTCATTTTTCATTCACTTTTAAAATTATTTATAGTGTTGTTCACTAAATAAAAGTGCGTGATTTATGTAATAAAAAGTGTATTCAGTAAATAATTCATAAAGAACAGTGAAATATCGCAGCATAGTGTGTGTGCATCATGACTGTCTCAAAACTCCCGACAGACGGTTCACGCGGCCGTCTTTTTCGACATGAATAATTAATTCACTACGTGACATTGGCTAAATGCACAAACCGTGCGAAGCCATAAAAGAAAGAAAAGAAATAAAGATATTTTGGCAAAGTACCACAAATCCTTGTAGATACAGTCCGTAGAGAGAAAGCGTTCCTGACACTTGTCACTGTGACATTTCTAGTAATTCGGCCTATATGGGTCCACTGCTGGACAAAGGCCTCCCCCAAGGCTTTCCACAATGACCGGTCTTGTGCTGCCCGCATCCATCGGCTTCCCGCTATCTTCACCAGGTCTCCGGTCCGCCTTGTTGGGCGCCTCCCTACGCTGCGTCTTCCGGTACGTGGCCACCACTCCAGAACCTTACTGCCAATGTGCAATGTGTGAGCAATGTGCCCTGCTCACTCTCACTTAAGTTTAGCGACTCGAAGAGCTATGTCGGTGACTTTGGTTCTTCTGCGGATCTCCTCATTTCTGATTCAATCACTCAGAGAAACTCCGAGCATAGCTCTTATTCCATCGTCCTTTGTGTGACTCTGAGCCTTCGTATGAGGCCCATTGTGAGCAGCCACGTTTCAGTTACAGTCTGTGGTGTGAGATTGTTGGCACGCACGTCATCTCTTACAATGTCAAGCCAGCACTTCTTTGGTCTACCCCGCTTATTCCGGCCCGGCGGAGGAGCCATGGCAAGGCAAAAAAAACTGAGTGAATAAGAAGGAAGACCGCAGTTGAGCGAGGTGATGCAATGTTTTAACCCAAAAACACGACCAACGATTCTGCGCCAGAGGGAGACAATCTGGAGACTCTCCACAACCAAACTCTGACGTCCTCCGTGGCGCAGCGGTCAACACGCTTGCCTGGTACGTGGAGGCCCCGGGTTCAATCCCCGGCCATGTCATGGTGGAAAACGATCTTTTCCTGATTGGCTTGGGTCTTGGATGTTTATCTATTATAAATATAGTATCGTTGAGTTAGTATCCCATGACACAAGTCTCGAACTTACTTTGGGGCTAGCTCAACCTGTGTGATTTGTCCGTATATATGTATTTATTTATTATAAACTCCCGACATAACACACATGCAACACAACTGCTCAGACCCGTCCTCCGTACGGCTTCACCAGACATCATGCCGGAACACGACGAATCGCTTGGCGGCAAGACTTTGTCTGGTGGGTGGTGACTTCTACAGGCAGCCGATGTTACGGCCTTATAACGCAATGAATGTTGTTGAACTGTCAAACTGATAGCCATTGCTACTGATAGTGTGTTGCATAACTACTCTGTTGGTGTCTGCACGCTACAGGAGTTGATGAACGACTGTACAGTACCTACTGAAAGTGCAAAGCACGAAGCTAATTTTGGGCTGACTGTATATAGCTTATCTGGTAATATATCCGCACATCTATGTTTTTCATATACAGAAACAAGAATCAAAGTTTTAGTACAGATGACAACACATCATCATCGGTCCGCCAACATCCCAGCATCCATCACCACCACCCATCATCAGCACCCATCATCAACATCCCAGCGTTAATCCCAGTCGCATCCGAAGCCTTTTTCAGCTTTGGAGTCTGGGGTCCGCTTTTACCAGTCCAACTACTGATATGGCTAAACTTCGACATTTTGGGACACTTATCGGGGCCATCAATTGCGCTGTTGAAATAATTTTAAAATGTGGGGTTTTAACAAGAAATGTTTTGGACTGTCAGTTTGTGAACCACTGCTGCTTTTGTATTGTTTGTAAATGTATTACTAACATAGTTTGTAGGCACATGTAACTAACACCATGAGTCTGGTTGCTCGAAATAAATAGAAGCGACTGCCGTCTGACCTCCACAACCCGAAGGCGACATCGAAGCATTGCAGCTAGATCAATTGTTGGACTTTCTGAGGGCTCCAACAACCGTACAACGGCCGTAACGACTGCCTCTAGATGTTCGTATGGCAACCGGGACCAACGGCTTAACGTGCTTTCCGAGGCACGACCAAACCAGTGCAAATGTTCATATTCATGCATACAAATACTTGCACTGTGCGGGGATCGAACCGACGCCACCTTGCGCAGCGGCTGCGTCTGTTACCGCTACGCCACGGAGGCTGTGAAAGATGACAACACATCAAGCTACTACAATCTGTCATCATCAACCTCTTTTTTTTGCTCAATGCGGGTTGGCGAGACTTAAAGTCCAGGTTTCCTCAAGATGTTTCCCTTCACCTTCAGTCATTGGTGTCCAAGATCTACTTAGAAAGTACATATAACTTTAGAAAAGTTACATTGGTAGGTTGCCTGACCTGGAATCGAACCCGCGCACTCATACTTGAGAGGCTGGTGTTTTAACCACTAGGCCACCACGACTAACTAGGCCACCACGACTTCACGACTACATTCTGTCAGAATTCCTTATTACATTTTCAACTTTCCCTCTTATTCATAAACGCTGCTTAAAGTTAACTAGTGATTAGCGATTCTTTAACCATACATTTTTGACCTTTTAACGTCACTTAACTTTAATACTCCTTTATGAATAAACACCACAGTGTTTAAAGGGTTTATTCATAAACGATGATTAAAGCTAAGTGACGTGCAAACGTAAAGAATGTATGTTTAAACAATCGCTAATCACTAGTTAACTTTAAACCAGCGTTTATGAATAAGGGGGTTATCTCTAAAGTATTAAGCCTCAAGGTTGATTGGGAATATCTGACAGTTTGGGGTATGAGGCTTCCGTCGACTGGGACCGCAATTAACTCGGACCGCGGTCCCAGTCGCCGGATTCATAAAAAATAAATAATTTTCTTCCGGCGACTGGGACCACTCATAGGTAACTTAAAAAAGTCTACTATACAAGCCGAAATCGGTACAGTCAAACGAATAAACATCTAAATTATTGATATGAATATGAATATCATTGACTCGTTCTAGATGATGTTCATGATTTTGAGCTTATAAATTGACCTAGCCTGTTTTTATATAATTCACACATGCAGGTAAACACACACAAAGGCAATAGCATTGTATGATAGTATATTACTATTTCTTTCTAACTCGTAAAATTATTCGTACAAAATATTTACGTAGTTCGTATCGAGTATCGACGAATACTATTGCTTTAGGGCTATACAATATGTAAAGAAAACCCTGTCCGATCCGTGAAGGTATTGTTAGGTATCGATAACTGATTCTACTAATGCATACAAAGCCGGGCAAAACTTAAAAAAAATCCCCCTAAAAAAATAAATATTATTTCACAAAAAGAGGTAACTTAAAACATGTATGGTATGCCATACAGGCGCGGGCGAAGAGGGGCAGGGAACGCGGCATGCGGCCGCATCGCTATTCGCTCAGAATTATACTGTCAAAAATAATGTCGTCACTTTTTAAAAATTACCAAATTTTGGTGAAGTTGGAATTAATTCACGGGAAAAAAGATTATTTCAAAATTCACTAGTATTGTTACTATGATGATTATGTAAAATTTCATATTTTATTTGGCTATGTGTTTACCTAACCTTTATTATCCTTACGGGTCGGACAGGGTTTTCTTAACATATTGTATTTGACCGGACACTTAAAAAAAAAAGAAGGATGTTATAAAATTATAACATTATTTTTAAATTTTAACACAGTTAATACTGATTTTGTGTGAAGCCATAACGGCCATTTTTAGGGTTCCGTAGCCAAATAGCAAAAAACGGAACCCTTATAGATTCGTCGTGTCTGTCTGTCCGTCTGTCCGTCCGTATGTCACAGCCATTTTTTCCGACTTATAAGAGCTATAGGTACTGTTGTAACTTAGTAGGTAGATGTATTCTGTGAACCGCTTTAAGATGTTGATGCAAATATAATAATAAATAGTGAGGACTAGATTTTTTTTTTTTTTCGTATAACATACGTGTGGAGTATCTATGGATAGGTCTTCAAAAATGATATCGACTATTTTAAAATATTTTTTTCCTAAACCGAATAGTTTGCGTGACAGACGCTTCCAAAGTGAAAAAAGGTGCCTCCAACCCCCCCCCCCCCCTAACTTTTAAAATAAGAAAATGAAAAATCTAAAAAAAGCATAATATGATGTACATTACTATAAAAACTACCAACGAAAATTGTTTTGAAAGAGATCTAGTAAGTATGTTTTTTTTAATACCTCGTAAATCGTAAACCGCTTATTACCGCGTAATCTTTCATACAAATAACTTAAATCCTTTAATTTCATAATCAACGGTACAGAATGTACTAGTCGCCTCTACGATTTTTGAAAGCTCCCCTTGATTTCCCTGGTCTTCCATCATCAGATCCTGACCTGGTGACTATGGGACCACCTGGAAAGTATACACTTTCGAAAACAAAAGAAAATTCTGCACATCGGTCTTAGACTGATCGGTGAACATATGTAAAAAAAAAAGATTACGAAGAATTGAAAACCTCCTCCTTTTTTTGGAGTCGGTTAAAAAAAGATTTTTACTCAATTATTACTTTGTCGTTTGACTGTACATTATTTGATTTCAGTTATCATTTATGAGTGGTCCCAGTCGCCGGAAGAAAATTATTTAGTTTTTATGAATCCGGCGACTGGGACCGCGGTCCGAGTTAATTGCGGTCCCAGTCGACGGAAGCCTCGGGGTATCTTGACCTGTTGTCGTCCGTACCTAAATGTTTGAAATTAATTTATAAGTTAATATTAGGTACTTTTTTTTAAAGATTTATGTCTATACTAGTAACCAAGCGCAGTTTCAACGGTTTCGAGCTTCTAGTATCTTCTTCATCTTCAGCCTTTAGAGGTACACTGCTGAACAAAGGCCTCCCCTAAGGTTTTCCATTACATTGGGGGGTTTGCGATAATCCCCACTCTTGGCAGACGCGTTGGGGATCGCAGTAATTTGATAATCCACAGGAGAAGAGCTGCTGCCCGCTTCCCTAGTGAGAGTTCCCTTAGTCGCCTCTTACGACACCCACGGGAGGATATGAGTTGGTGCTATTCTAAGACCGCTACCACAAGAAGCTACTTGTGTAGACGCTAATAGATATTAAGGTTATGAAATTATCTCAGTTTCACTTTTTTTTGCAGACGAACCAATATAGTACTTGGTGAGCGTATATAGATATTTTAGTGAATACTTTAGTTGCACGTTGCACCAGATATTATGACTACCTTAATGCGTCTGTCACAAAATTTCGGTCTTTAAAATGTCGTTGTAAGAGTAACTACTTATTTATATTTAGTAATAAAATAATTTAATGATTTATTTTGCTAGTGAGACTTCATAATTCATTCGGTACACCGAGTAAATTAGCTATAAGAGTACTAGTACTATTTATAGTTGTAGTATAGTTTGAATTAAGAACATGTAGGTAGATAGGTAGTATAATACTACTTATCTACCTACATGTTCTTAATTCAAACTTCAAACCTCTGTTCTCACCTACTCTATGACCAACCAACATTATCATTATGTTAATTCAACGTTTTTCCTCTTAAAACTAGACTTGTTCGAAATAATGAGGGATTAGAAATATTATAATCACGCCGATACCCATCTGTCCTGGGCAGAAACAATTTGTTTTTGAATATAGGTTAGGTAGGTTATAAAACGCGGGAATATGAAATGAGGTTATGTTTTTTCGTGGATGCATTTTGAGGCACTGACGTCATTGTACAGCCAGGCATGTCTTGCAGACATTTTGTTTTTATTTTTTAACGTAAATTATGACAGTTGGTGATATAATGTTTCAGTCTCGGCTGTATCTAAATACGTTAGTATTAATTGTCATAGAAATACAGAGCATTGGCAATATAGGACAACCAGTAAGTAGAAGTTCTGTTATCACCTCACCGTGAAAACTGAGGTAAAGAAAGCGTTTAGTGAGCTATCATTTCAAAGAATACTTACGATTGACTTACGATTTACTTCACCTAACTTTTCACATGACACTTAGGTATAGAGAATCGGTCAGCAGATAGGTATGTAAGCATTTTCATTTAAGTATAAAGTAACGTAGTTGCCATTAGAAACTTACTTTTTCCATATCTAATGCAAACTCTCACCATAAATTCAGCACATTCTAGATTTTCCTTAGAAAAAATAATTTTCTTCGATTTGAATAAAAATATATTTCGTAGAAAAGTGCAATACACACAGCAGCTATTTTTTTTTTAATTATACTTACTACTGCGATAATTTTTAATGCAGTGGTTCAACTTCTTGATTAGCAAGTTAGTCCTCGATATCCTGTCACCCTGTAAGTACTCCTGTTTATGATCAAAGAGTACAAAATTACCAACACTAATACCGAAAAATATCCATTAAGTGAATATGCTGCTTTTGAAAACTATAATAAAACTCTAGTCTAACTCTAGTTGGGCAAACTGATAATACCGTCTGATAAAACTGAAAGACAATAGCAACAATACTTTTAAGCTTTACATTTAATCGATATCAAAAATCTATTTACAAGACCAATATTTAAGCTCCCAACAATATCCTCGAACTAATACGATCGCATTAACCATAATAAGCATGACACTAAATTGGTATTGACCTCAAATTATTGCGTTTTACTCACACAAATTGTACACCATTATAATTGGGTAGAAAACCGCATGTTGTATAGTGTAGTATCATTACGGTACTAACTCGCGATGGGGACAGACAGACCCAAATAAAATAGTAAAGTTATTTTCATTTAATAATGTCAAACGCCTAATATTTAAACACAAAAAAGTTTAGAAATGTGTTCTGTAACCTCTTTGCTTATGATTGCGGACCTAATTTGAATTTACTACTAGCCTCGTTCGTTATCAGAGACCGAATTTTGAATTTGGAACTGTTTTCAACCAGTGGCCGAAGTTTGAACATGTGTTTTTTTATTGCTGTGTAGTGTAAGTTCTTATTTTAATTTTGGAGACAATTCAGTGAATACACATTTATAACATTGTGAAAAGACAAGTATAAAACTTGATGGACGCAATATACTTTGTCAATTTGTTCTCAAAAACCTGCTTAGTTCTGATGAAGGACCTAATTTAAATTTCCTATTTACTTGGTCCATTTTATACAGACCGAATTTCGAATTTGGAACTCTTTACGAAAAGTGACAGATGTTGATTGTGATGCGTTTATTTATATCATAGCGCTGTGTTGTTGTTGTTTAGATCGCTGTAGAAAAACAGTGAGTTTACAGTTTTTAATTTTTCTTTATAATCAGAAATAAGATTTCTTTTAAAATTAACAGTTTAGTGTAGTGAGTGCTTTAACCTTCATGTAAGTATAAGATTCTCTAATACACACACATATAAAAAGTATGTAGGTAATGCGTTATGTACTTAGGTACGTTGTTGAGTAGGCAAATTTTTCCAACTTAGGAAGCTATCATTATCAACCTTTTTATCGTCCCACTGCTGGGCACAGGTCTCCTATCATACAGATAAGGATTGAGCGTAATCACCACGCTTACTCAATGCGGGTTAGCGATTTCAGACTTATAGTCCAGGTTTCCTCAAGATGTTTTCCTTCACCTTCAGTCATTGGTGTCCAAGATATACTTAGAAAGTACATATAAGTTTTAGAAAAGTTACATATGTACTTGCCTGACCTGGAATCGAACCCGCGCACTCATACTTGAGAGGCTGGTGTTTTAACCACTAGGCCACCACGACTCATGAAGCTATGAAATAGCAATATTCTTCAAAATGACAAAGTTTGAGAATTTATCGTATGTTTCAAGGGAATTGCATGATTCCCCATTCTCAGTTCTATCATCGGATGATCCGTCGTACGGCGACTTTCCACCCTTACGTTGTTAATACCACTACGATCCGGACGAAGCGTTACGCCTTGTCTTTTATACTGTGCACATTGAGAGACTGGAACAATTTGCCAGCGGCGGTGTTTCCGTCTGACTACGATTTAAGTGTCTTCAAGGCTAGATTGAATAGGTTCTTAATAAACTAGCGCGCTTTACCATCAACAATTGCATTTTAATGCTGTTAGGGTAGAGGTCACACATGCGCATCGGTCGAGATTTCTACGCGACTAAGCGTTCAGAAGAACATAACCAATAAAGTCACCACTTCCTCCTAAAGCCCATAGATAAGAGAGCCCAAGATTATCTATGGAACGCTGTTTTTTTTTAAGTTACAGTAACTTAGTCGCAGCTACTAAATATGTATGTAACTCTTCTAAGCTTCCAAATCTTTTACTATTATTTTATTTTATTCATTTGGGACAAAAAACAGTTACATGTTACAATATTAATAGTCGACTAAGGTACCTATAATACACAGTAAACAAACATATACTTAACCCATACCAATGTCCACGAAATTAAATTGATTGTAAAAGACATAAGGAAACGGACGTACACAAAAGGAGACAGTGAGAAAGTAATGATTGACAAAACTAAAACCAAACCCTAAAAATCACACAAACCAATTCAAAATAGCGTGTCCCGTCCAGATATGGTCTTTTTTTTTTTTTTGGGACAAAACCCGCCGCACTGTTCCCAACCCACTGCAACTCCTGAAAGCCAGAATCAACAGTGGAGACCGCCAGAAAAACGCCGAGCAATGAAGCTTGACGAGTCCCGGAGAAACGATTCAACTGTCTTGGGTCCCGCAACGAAATTAATCAGAAAAGAATAGCGGAGGAGTAAGAAAAAGATATTTTTTCCACTTCCCTCCATAATAAGCAGGAGACAGAACAGAACTAGGCCAATCGGCACAAAGGGACATTATTGCAACTGGGAGAAGCCCAGATTGCCAAGCACCACGGAATAAAATTTGATTAAGTTAATGGGTCCTAAGGAGGTATGTGCTGTTACAATTGATTCCAATAATAGGTATGGCAAAAGCGCCTGAACGCACGGAAATTAGTTCTAGTCTCTACAAGGTCCGTATAATAAACAACTCCGGATGTAACTTGTACACTATCCAACATAATATTGCGTTCCAGATATGGTCTATGGGCACAATCACGTCACACCAATATCAGCATGAGACAGGAAGAGTTAAGGATTACCGGAGAACGGTCACACAATAACACTTCAACTAGTCTTTTTATGATGACTGTTAAATAAAAACAGAAAAACTTGACTAGGAAACAATTTTTTTTCAGATACTTTGTAATTCGTACCTTGGTAAGACTAGGGGGTCAGACTTTTCGGACTTCTGTGGACCCGTAACAACTTTAAAAATTCCAGAAACTAATGACAACCAGAACCAACGGTTTTAACGTGGTTTTCGAAACACAGTACATCTCTGTCATCGACATATAAGTACTAATGGACATGCCTTAGAGATGCCACGTACATCGAGGGGCTGGAACAAATTGCCAGCGGCGGTGTTTCCGTCAGACTACGAGAGTGTCTTCAAGGCTAGCTCTTCTTCTTTGTCCTAGCCACTTCCCATTATTTGGGGTCGGCTCTCCTCGTTCTTTTGCGCCAGGATGATCTGTCCTGGGTTGTCGAGATGTTCAGTTGGGCACGCTCTAAGTCCTTGGCCACTGTGGACCACCAGGTGGTTAGTGGGCGTCCTCTACCTTTTCTCTTATCTGGCAGTGCTAGGGCCCGTTTCACGACATGATCTTCAGGGCGTCTCATGACATGACCGAACCATCGTAGGCGGCTTTCGGCGAGTTTTTCTGCTATAGGCGCAACCTTGTAACTTCCTCTGATGTGCTCGTTTCGCACTTTATCGAGTCGAGTTACGCCCGCTGCCCATCTTAGCATCTTCATCTCGCTTACGTGCATCTTTTGTTCGTGAGCTTTCTTTATAGCCCAGCATTCGGCACCGTATGTCATGGCTGGTCTAATTGCGGTTTTGTAGATCTTGCCTTTGGTTTTAACAGGCATTCTTGCGTCACATAAAACCCCCGTCAGAGCCCGCCACCTCTGCCACCCCACGTTAATTCTATGGGTAACATCGGCCTCAATGTTCCCGTCGGCTGTAAGAATCGAACCTAGATACTTGAATTGGGATACCTTTAGCAGTGGCTTCCCATCGATGTGGATTGAGTTGGGGTTGTTGGTGTTACCACTAAACGCGCATTTCAAGTATTCCGTTTTATTTCTACTGATTCGGAGGCCGTTGTTTTCCAGCGCACGTTGCCACTTCTCTAGGGTACTCTGGAGTAATTCGGCATCTTTGGCTATGAGGACTATGTCATCTGCGTACAACATACACCATGGCAAGGGAGACTGAATGTCCTTTGTTAAGTAATCCATTACCATGTTGAAGAGAAGCGGGCTTAGGGCTGAGCCTTGATGGACGCCCACCTTAACTTCGAAGCTTTTGCTAAGTCCAGCCAAGCTTCTCACACTTGTGCAGCTTCTGCAGTACATGTCCTGTACTATGGCGACATAGCATTCAGGTATACCTTGTGCTCTCATGGCCTGCCACACTAGTTTCCGAGGCACTCGATCAAATGCCTTCTCGAGATCGATAAATACTAGATGTAGGTCTTCGCGGTTTGCCCGATGCTTCTCCATGATGATTCGGGTGGCTTGGATAGCGTCCGTAGTAGACTTTAACGGTGTGAAGCCATATTGGTTTTCAGATATGTCAACGTGTTTAAAAAGGCGATTGTTAAGTATCCTCTCCCAAATTTTGAGGGTGTGTGACGTTAACTTAATCCCTCTATAGTTTCCACAAACACTGACATCCCCTTTGTTTTTATAAAAAGGTATTAAGTAGCTTTGGCGCCACGATTCTGGTATGGTGTATGAGGTTAAGATGGCATTGAGCAGCCTCACCAGCCACTCGCAACCTATGTGTCCTAATCTCTTCCAGATGTCTGCGGGTATTTCATCAGGGCCTACGGCTTTGTGGTTTTTCATTTGCGCTACTGCGAGTTCCACTTCAGCTATATTAATTTTGGGTACCGGTCCTTCAACGGGTAGCAACGGATGCAAAGGTTGGCTAGGAAATTCTTCGTTTAATAGCTCTTGGTAGTATTGATACCATCTACTAGTGATACTCGCATTCTCTGTTAGGAGCTGTCCCTTTGCGTCTCGGATGTATTTATTGATCTTAATGTCCAGTGTTGACTTGTGTCGCTGTTTTGCTAATTTATATATTTCAGCATCATTTTTAGCATCCTCGATCCTGTTATAGAGACTCTCTCTTGATTGCGCAATTGATTGGGCCACTACACGCTTCGCCGATTTCTTCGCTTCCTTGTAACCGGTGCGATCTTCCTCAAGTTGCGTCTTTTGCCACAGTTGGAATAGTTTCCTTTTTGTTTTTACTACCTGTCTTACATCGTCATTCCACCAGGTAGGGTCTTTGTTGATGTTGAGACCACCTTTAGATACTCCCAGGACTGTAGCTGCGTTTTTTCGACACATTGTTTCGAAGTTTGACCACATTAGTTCAGCGCTGTTCTTATAGTCATTGTCCATATCTTCTTCCAAGTATTTCACCACTTTGCTCGTTAGTTCATCGCCCTGAGCACCGCATAGTTGTTGCCATTTAATTTTTGGTGTTCTATCTCTTATTGTTTTAATAGGGTTAGGCAGTGTGAAGCTTGTGACTAAGATCCTGTGTTGGGAGGTAAGTCCATGGCCGGGGATTACTTTGCAGTCTTTAAAATGTTTCAGTGAGGTCCTGTCTGCCAAAATGTAATCTATCTGTGTACTATGACCAGAGCTTTTGTACGTTATTAAATGTTCAGCCTTTTTTTGGAAAAATGTATTTATTATCGAAAGGTTGTGTCTCACACCAAAGTCCAGAACTTCCTTACCCTGCTTATTAACCGTACCGTAGCCGAAACCCCCGTGCACGCCTGGGTACGATCGGTCGGCAGCACCTACGTGACCGTTTAGGTCCCCACCAATATACTTTGATTCGTTGGGTGGTATCTGGTTGATAAGATCATCGAAGTCTTCCCAGAACTGGTCTTTTTCTGCCTCTGTGCAACCCGTCTGTGGGGCATAGGCCGAGATGATATTTAGTGGCTGCTGCTTATCCAGAGCAAGTTTCACGGAAATAAGACGGTCGCTTTTCCTCTCTATGTGAATAATCCGTTGTTTAAGGTGGGGGTCCAGCACTATACCCACGCCATTCCTTGTGTTAGTCACACCATGGTAGATAAGTTGATAGCCCAGTCCCATATCTCGCGACTTAGAGCCCTTCCATTTAGTCTCCTGTAAACAACATGCATTTATAACTCTTCTATCTAATATTTTGCTTAGTTCCTGGCTTCTACCGTTGAGAGAACCGAGGTTCCACGACGCCAATCTGATCTTATGAAGAGTAGTTTGCGAATACGATTTCGTTTTCTTGTCTAAATCGTCGCTTCGGGGGTACGCCCTAGCATTTTCATTAGCAGTCGTATTCGTATCCGAGGATGCATCCACGTCGCTTACGGGGGACGCCCTAGTATTAGACTTATTCCTTATAATTTTACTTATCATTTTATTTTTGAACGAGGAGGTGTAAAATTTGACTTTAGTTTTACGGCCGGTTGCCACCTGACGCCAAGACTGTCGTTCTGCTACAGAGCGTGAGCGCCGCCGTTGGTCCATTTAGACTCATCCGCCGCCATCTCTTCTGTGTACTCCAGTCCAAATACACAGCACTGCTTTCGGCCTCGCTTCCGAATATGTCGAAAAAGCCCGGAACAGGGGTTTGATAACGGAGTTTCCATCTCCGGCCTGTTGGTCCGCGGGAGCTATTTTATTTCGCTCCTACCCTCCTGGAGCCTCTTGCGTGGCCCCAGGCGAGCGTTCCACTATCCGCCACCTGTGGACGCGTTCCCTAGGGGTGAGGCTCCCCCGGGAACAATAAAAAACACAACGGGAACAATAAATAAAAGGGTCTTCAAGGCTAGCTCAGGCTCTTAATAAATTAGCTCGCTTTTACATCAACGATTGCATCACTGCTTACCATCAGGCAGGATTGCGGTCAAGCACTAGTTTATAATTATTAAAAAAAATAATTGTGGCATTCCGAAAGAAAGAGAGGAAACGAAGTTTCGTCTATCTTTGTCTCTCTCCAAATCTTCAATCATCTTCATAGATGATTGATCGGCTTTCGGTCTAGCAGTATCTCTTGGGGGGGACGATGGGGACGCGGCCTTAATGTAATAAAAAAATACCGTGATGAGTTGACACATTTTTGGAACATATAGAGTACGGATGTAACGGAGGTAGTTATATCGGAACCGGAACCGGAGTCGGAGTTTTTAAATTTGATTTATCGGAGTCGGAACCGGAGGCGGCGGCAGGGTCAGAAGTGGTGGTAGGAGAGATATTTTTTATTTAAACACAATAAACACAATAAACAAAATCTATTAAATTTTTTATTTTAAAATTAAACACAAACAGTGAAAAGAAAATTGGTATGTTTCCAAGTGAACAAGAAATTTAATGAAGTTAATTAAAACCCAAAGTGCATATTATATGACATTAAATGAACAAAAGCTTTGAAACAAATTACTTAAATCAAATGTGTTGACTTCAAAACTAGCGAAAAATCAAAACAAATGTCTATAACCTATGAACGTGTCCTGTGAGTGAAATAATAATTGACGATAGAGTGCACGTAGCAGGAGTCAGGGACTAAAACTTATAAACCACGTAGAAGACAAAATGTACGGTGTAATTGCCAAAAACCGCGTACGACTCATCATCATCCCAGCGTTAATCCCAGTCGCATCCGAAGCCTTTTCAGCTTTGGAGTCTGGATCCGCTTTTACCAGTCCAACTGCTGATATGGCTAAACTTCGACATTTTCCGTGAAGCGACTGCCGTCTGACCTCCACAACCCGAAGGTGACATCGAAGCATTGCAGTTAGACCAAATGTTGGACTTTTGAGGGCTCCAACAACCCGTAACGACTGCCACTAGATGTTCGTATGGCAACCGGGACCAACGGCTTAACGTGCTTTCCGAGGCACGACCAGACCAGTGCAAATATTCATATTCATGCATACTAATATTTGCACTGTGCGGGAATCGAACCCGCGCCACCTTGCGCAGCGGCCGCGTCCGCTACCGCTACGCCACGGAGGCTGTCCACCCGCCTCCGATCGCCACCCGAAAACCGCGTACGACTATAGCACAAAGATTACTCTAAAAATTTTATTTGCCCCACCCTAGGACTGACTTTCTCCCTTCCCACCTCCCCTAGGCCAGAAGCTGGGTACACTCCATGCACAAAGAGCGCACTTAAAGATATATAAAAAATATCGTTTTATATAAGAAAATAATATGAAGTAGCCCGCAAAGTCTTTGAATTAGATTTTTTTACAAGAGGTGTCTTCAAAATTGTTCACTGGCAACTAGTGGCCCATTTTTCTACTATTCTACTAATCACCACACCTACTGCTTACCCTGTAACAAGAAAAGCGTACCGTGTCTAGACTATAAAATTAACATAATTAGTTTAGGCGCCGTCCAACATTAAGAATTACGTTGCATCCTAAAGTCGTCGTTACATATTCATGAGCCGAAAACATTTCCTGTGATTATAACTATGTTACGACGTGAGTTTAGGGAGCTGGCTAGAGTTGGGGCAAATATAAAATTAAATTTAAACAGCCAAATTTGGGCTGGTGCTGCTAAGTGTCACCTGGCAACTTTGGATTTAGTGGAGAGGCGGGCGAAAAGGCTGATTGGTGACCCTGATTTAACTCGAGACGGTCTCCAAATCCTAGAGCACAGGTGTAGAGTAGCCAGCCTTTCGGTGTTCATTAAGATGCATTTTGGTGAGTGTGCGATGGAATTGCATGATTTAACTCCCCCATCTCCGTTCCACCATCGGACGACCCGTCGAACGGCGAGTTTCCACCCTTACGTTGTTAACACCACTACGATTCGGACGAAGCGTTTCGCCTCCTCCTTTATACCGCGTACATCGAGGGACTGGAACAATTTGCCAGCAGCGGTGTTTCTGTCGGACTACAATTTGAGTCTCTTCAACGATAGAGTGAATAGTGCGCTATACCATCAACGGTTGCCTCATTGCTTAGCATCAGGCGGGATTGCAGTCAAGCTCTAGTTTACATTTATAAAAAAAAATTACATCATGTTTGACGAAGAATGAAGGAAGACGGCAGTTGAGCGAGGTGATGCAATGTTAAACCCAACAACACGACTAACGATGTTGCGCCAGAGGGAGATTGATCTGGAGACCCTTCACGACTAAACTCCCGACACAACTACATTTGGTGCATCGTACCCGGCACACATCGCAACACACTGCTCAGACCCGTCCTCCGTACGGCTTTCCAGACATCATGCCGGAACACGACGAATCGCTTGACGGCAAGACTTTGTCTGGTGGGTGGTAACTTCTGTCGAACATCAAAGGTGTGTGTATATATATCCTGATGAAACCCTAGTTATTTATATCACTTTGCTGAAAGAGTGTAGCCATATCATCATCATCTCAGCGTTAATCCCAGTCGCATCCGCAGCTTTTTCAGCTTTGGAGTCTGGGGTCTGCTTTACCAGTCTAACTGCTGATTTTGGCTAAACTTCGATATTTTCAGTGAACTGATTGCCGTCTGACCTCCATAACCCGAAGGCGATATCTAAGCATTGCAGTTAGACCAATTGTTAGACTTTTGAGGACTGCAACAACCCATAACTCAACTGAAACAGTGTAGCCATATCGATAGCTTTATTTTACAAACTATTTAACAAATTAGTATCTATAACATACTTAGTTTTAGCCCCCTAAAACTAAGTATGTTATAGATACTAATTTCATCAATCATCCGCTCTGCTCAGAGCGAAAGGTCATTTGATGAAACTCCATACGCAAAGAAAGAAGGGGATGATGATTACTTAAAGGGGAGGATATTTAAAGATTTTATTCTATTTTTCTGAAGTTCCAGGTAGTTTTCCACTCACACTTGAATAGTCCATGTAGGTAGGCATATACCTAAGTGGTTGAAATATGTAAGGCTCCACAATGTACATTCCCAGACAAGAATTAAAACCTAAATACTTATTAAATGTCCACAAAAAACTGAATTACAAAGAGATCAAGCATTAAACGATAGAAAATTATACAAAATCATTTGATCCGTGTCTATGATCTATTTTTAATGATGGCCGCCAGGGTCGCCATTACGTTCGAATTTCAAATTCAAATTTCGAAGCCGCCTGCGCAGGCGCCTCGCGTCTGTCGCGACTGCGGTTTTTTGAAAAAAAATATAGTCATTTCTGTTTCCGGGTTCGGTCGGTAAATAGGGGTGTGCTGTGTTTGGGGGTGGGTAGATACCTACCTGTCTGTCAATGTTGAAATGATTATTGTTATGTAAGCAATCGATTTAGATTGTGAATGATTTGGCAGAAAGTAATCATTTGGTGTTTTTGTTGAAAATTATTTATTTGGATGAGTGGTTTGTATTTGTTATAGCAATGTCTTTATCGAACCACTGTGTTTATATTCTTACATTTATTAAAAAGAAAGGGCGACATACAATTATTTAGCACAGACTAAGTCACAATACACCCACCATAGGAGCAATTCCCATAATTTTAAAAAGCGTTCATAGACTGATCTCAATGTACCTAAAGTTGAAAATCTAATAAAGAAATCTGACAGATTGTAGTAGCTTGATGTGCTGTCGTCAGTACATAAGTTTTAACGTCAAATATTACATAAAAAAATTATTGTTAGTACATAGTCGTTTCCTCCAAAAGTTATAATTTCGTATGGAGAAGAATATACAAGAAACTCGGTATAGTTTTAGTGGTAGTATCGAACTAGAAGTAGGTACCTACATGTTCCTGTAGGCACATTCTACAGAAATCTATTGAAGTTGAAACATTCAGTAAAACCTTCAAGAGATGCTCTCAATTGGAACTATAATGGGGCACTTTATATCTCTAGGGGTACTGCATGATTTGAACAAAGAGAAAGAGAAAATACGTAGTTTCGGGAGATACGTATTACGTAGGTACCACCTACGGACATAAGTTTAGGGACGATCTAACTACTACTAGTAACTACTGTTACTCATATAAAATGTTTAAAATTTATTCTATAGGTACCTACATTAATTTCCTTTCATCATCAACCTTTTATCGTCCCACTGCTGGGCACCGGTCTCCCCTCATACAGAGAAAGATTGAGCGTAGGTAATCAAATCAGGTTTGAAGATTTCAGACCCAAAATCCAGGTTTCCTCAAGATGTTTTCCTTCACCGTTTTAATTTCCTATACCTACTTATACTTAACTAGCTGACTTCGCGACTTCGTTCGCGTGGAGTTAGTTATGCTCCGTTCCTATTGCTCACAGCGTGATGTTATATAGCCTAAAGCCTTTCTGGATTAATGGGCTATCCAATGCAAAAAGAATGTTTCAAATCGATCCAGTATGATTAGCGTGTTCAAACAAACAAACTCTTCAGCTTTATTTATATTAGTATAAATTATATAAAGATGTTGCATCTAGAATTCTTTACTTTTGACTTTTCTCCTTCCTCCTTTCATTTCTAGCCTTCCTCCTAACAATAATATTAGGCAAAACTAACTAGGTACACATTTATACAACTTTCGCATTTATAAAAATGCAAAAGTTTGTGAGGATGTATACATATGATGTTATTTGAAGTTACCGCTGGATGCGGGACGCGCAGGACCGGTCGTCGTGGAGGACCTTGGGGGAGGCCTATGTCCAGCAGTGGACGAGTAGAGGCTAATGATGATGATACATATGAATGTATAAATCCATACTAATATTATAAATGCGAAAGTAACTCTGTCTGTCGGTCTGTCTGTCTGTCTGTCTGTCTGTCTGTCTGTCTGTCTGTTACGCTTTCCCGCTTAAACCTCTCAACCAATTTTGATGAAATTTGGCACAGACAATCTTTAGACCCTGAGAAAGAACATATAGGCTACCTTTTATCCCGGAAAAATTTGATATTCCCGAGGGAAATCTAAAAAGCGCGATATAACCGAACTCCACGCGGGCGAAGCCGTGGGCGGAAAGCTAGTAAATAAATATATACGGACAAATCACATAGATTGAGCTAGCCCCAAAGTAAATTCGAGACTAGTGTTACGGGATACTAACTCAACGATACTATATTTATAATATATACATATATGTATAGATAAACATCCAAGACCCAGGTCAATTAAGAAAAGACCGTTTTCCATCATGACCTGGCCGGGGATCGAACCCGGGGTCTCCACGTCGCAGGCAGGCGTGTTGACCGCTGCGCCACGGAGGATTTTCCTGTAAAACCTACTGAAGGAATTTGGATGAAATTAGGCACATAGGTGGTATATGCTTATCCTGGACTAGGAAGGATACATTTTATCCAAATATTTTCAGGGGATCAAAACTTACGGGTCTCTTTATAAACTTCAAATCATCATCATCATTTCAGCCGAATGACGTCCACTGCTGGACATAGGCCTCCCCCAAAGTTCTCCACGACGACCGGTCCTGCGCCTCATGCTCAAATAGGACCTCAGAATTAACCCTTTATGATGTCTTTTCATGATTACTAATCTAAAAAAGCACGTGACTGCAATAGTTTCTATCAAACGTTAATTAACATCTCAGCTTACCCCCAAAATACGTCAAAAAGAATACAAAAAGCTAGTTTAGCAACAAAGGCAACTAACAAGCAATATTTCCACTAGTTTGAACTAGAAAATTATCTTTAATTTTCCACAAAAGGACCAATTTACTTATTGTTGTCAGGTGAAATTGCGCGAAAGAAGAGGGTAGACGTACATTGCGAAATCAAATTGTATTGTGTGTGGTCATTCGCGCGTGAGCTGTGGTAGGGGCAAGACGTATGGGGTGGGACCGTGGAAGGGATTTTCGTAAAATATTTTATTTATTTTGATGTGAAATGTCAAGTTGAGCATTTTATTTTATATAAGTGCCTTGCCTTTTCGTTTCATTTTACAGAAGTGGGCACTCTAACTCATATTTCACTAAAAGCCAGAATAAAGAACAGCATTACCACCGAAAAATCCTAATTAATAAACGTAAAATTTCCCATGTATGCTTGTTACTCTTTCACGCAAAAACTTCGGAACGGGTTTGGGGGAAATTTAGCATACCTACAGATAGTTTTTTACCAGGATTAACATATACCTAGCATAGTTTTGACCCGAATATTCCCATAGGTTCGAATATTATGCCGGTAAAACCGCGAGGAGTATCACGATAATGAAAGGCTGTCTGAAATTAGTTACAAATTCGAGGAGCAAAATATTAGAGGAGGTTGCAGCTATGTAATGGTAAGATTTTGGCGTTAAGATGTCATTCAGAGGAGGAGGGTACTGCAACCCCCCTTTGAAATCTCGCAGAACACGTATGAACTCCCATGATTATTACACAAATTATAAATGAGGACTATCTTTAACTTTTACATAAACCACGCAGTAGACATTGACAAAAAACTTTTTTACAAAAAACAACCGACTTCCAAAAACCACTACAAAGTGAAAAATAACTAATTTCGGAAGTCGGTGTCTTTGGTTTTGTATACCTATTCATTTATAACACCGACTTCCGAAATTAGTTATTTTTCACTTTGTAGTGGTTTATGGAAGTCGGTTGTTTTTTGTAAAAAAGTTTTTATTTTACACTTTTTAGTTGTTATAAGTACTATGTATTCAGTTGCATCCTGTGTGACTGGAAGCTGACGCAAATATAGTTGGGAAACGACGTAATTTTGTTTACTTTAATTTTTACCCGTAAGTATTCCCTCAACTGCCTATGATTTTCATCATCAAATTTACTGCAGACCATTATTTTAACCCAATGGGTGCAAAGGTCTCATCAATAGAAATGAATTGAGTCCAAATACAAGGTAGCTACTGTAAATCGTTTAGGAGTTCCCTGAACTGACCTTTGTCATCATCATCAGCTCCCTAATGACAGTCACCACCCATCTAGGTGTAAGATTCTTGTCAATACAAATAATTCAAGCACAAACACAAGGTAGCTGCTGTGAATTGTTGAGGAGTTCCTTCGACTGTCTCCCGGCTCCATCATCAGATCTACTCATCACTTTAAAATACTTAATGAAAATGCTAAGAAATGCACTAGTCGCCCCTGCAATTTTTGAAAGTTCCCTTTGTTTTCTCTGGTCTTCCACTATCAAACCCTGATATCCTTATCATGGGACCACCTTGGGAACGTCTTCTTTCCAATAGAAAAAGAATGATCAAAATCGGTTCATAAACGACGAAGTTATGCGCGAACAAGCATAAAAAAGCATATATACCTACGGTCGAATTGAGTAACCTCCTCCATTTTGAAGTCGGTAAAAAAAAAAGCATATATACGGTCGAATTGAGTAACCTCCTCCTTTTTGAAGTCGGTTAAAAATGAGATATGTCACGACTTCACGAGAGACAATCAGAGTAAACCAGTTTAATATGACCTCTAAAAAAGAGGATAGTTGCCTACTATAGCGGATAGTAGCCTAACGTTAAAAATGGTTCAGGGGATACTTGCCCAGTGTAAGGATAGATGCCCGTCTATTTGTTTTTCAAATAAAAATGAACTTTTATTAATTTAAATAATCAGATTTTATTATAAAATACAATCTTTCATTCAAAATTAATTAAAGACAAATTATAATTATAAAATTATAATAATAATAGACTCCAAAATAGTAAATAAGTGTCTAAAATAAAAATGTAATGCTATTATTTATTTTGAGGAAACAAACAAAATTAGAATTAACTTTGGCATTAGCCTCTATTAAGTAAGTAGTATTAAGTAAGTATTCAGTCCTTATAACTTACTGAGATCCTTTATTAAGCAATATGTAAAGAAAACCCTGTCCGATCCGTGAAGGATTGTTAGATATCGATAACCGATTCTACTAATGGGTACAAAGCCGGGCTAAACTTTAAAAAAATCCCCCCTAAAAAAATAAATATTATTTCGCAAAAAGAGCTAACTTAATACATGTGCGGTAAGCAACCCTACCGCGGGGGGCGCGGGGCAGGGTACGCGGCACGCGGTCGCGTCGCGATTTGCTCATAATAATACCGGTGTTGTCACTTTTTTTAAAATTACCAAAATTCGGGGAAATTGGTATTGATTCCCGGGAAAAAATGATTATTTCAAAATTCAATAGTATTGTTAATAAGATGATTATGTAAAATTTTATATTATATTTGGTCATGTGTTTACCTAACCTTTATTATCCTTACGGGTCGGACAGGGTTTTCTTTACATATTGTATACTAAGTATTAAGAGAAGTTAAATTATTACCTAATCAATACTTAAAAATACTAAGGTTTTAAATTATGGTCTTAATTAAGGTCTCAAATATTAAAAATATCGTAATCAAATTAGGCATTAGCATTGATTATATTATAACCAGAAGTCAAGCTTTTCAACTTGCCACATCTCATGCAATGGATTTTGAGTGTTGAACAAGTTCCATGCAACCACATTCCACACATCTGACATTCAACCCAATCTAATTTCAATTAATAATTTCCAAAACATTCTACACAATAATCATAAACTGAAAATTCTTTCTTGGTATTTTCTATTTTTGAATTAACATTTTTTACTTTTAATTTAATATCTGGTATTTTCAGTGTCTCCAATAGATCTTTTGTTTTTCTTTTGCCTTTGATTGGTAGCCCTTTAGTTGCTTTCCCTTGAGATATTTTTGAACTTATAACATTTTCTTCATTTTTACCGAACTAGAATTTTTCTTTTCCTTAGAGCCCTTCCTTCAGTCAGTTCAACAAAATCTGTGCTATTAGATTCTGATTCATACCATCTTCTTAAACTTCGAGAGGATATGCCATAAATCCGGGATATTTCGTTGATACTTTTTTGTTTTTTATTTTCTTCGAACGCTACTGTTGAACTAAGTATCTTCTGTCCAGTTGATGTGGCGCGGCACCACGCCTGGCTTTCATTTATACTTTCGAGGCATTTTGCTGTTGAGTATCACTTGTGGGGCCACACTCACTTGTGGAGCGAGGTCCTCGAGAGTAATGGGGAAGCGATTGCTGTATCCCTTGATGTCACGAAGGCCTTGGACCGGGTATGGCACGCTGGCCTTTTGAGTAAGCATTCAGCATACGGCATTTCCAGCCAGTCAGGCCAGGGCCTGACTGGCTGGGTAAAAGACTTCCTGACTGAACGGTCCCTCCAAGTCGTTGTCGACGGATGCTCATCTGAGCCCATGTCCACTAATGCCGGTGTTCCTCAGGGGTCTGTTCTCTCTGCAACTCTGTTTCTGCTGCATATTAACGATCTGCTGATTCCCGGTATCTATGGGTATGCAGATGACAGCACAGTTGTGGAGAGATACCTGCCGGATGCTCGGGCTAGTAGGGAATCAATCCGGTCCGAAAGAGAGGCTATGGTAGAGCGAACGAATGTTGCACTACAGGCAGTCTCCGAATGGGGCAATGCCAATCTTGTCGCATTCAATGCCGCCAAAACACAGGCGTGTCTTTTCACCGCCAAAAGGAGCCCGTTCACGTTGGCTCCTATTTTCAAAATGTATCCTTGGAGTGTACCGACTGCCTTCAGCTTTTTGGAGTTGAGATTTCCTCGAACCTAAACTTTGGGGCTTTATTGAGGCCAAGGCCAAGGTGGCTGCCAGGAAACTTGGCGTTATCGCAAAGATCTGGCGGTACTTCACACCAGGGCAGCTTCTAATGATGTACAAAGCACAGGTCCGTTCGTGTGTGGAGTACTGCAGCCACATTTGGGCTGGTGCTGCGAAATGTCACCTGGCTACTTTGGATTCAGTGGAGAGGCGTGCGAAGAGGCTAATTGGTGACCCTGATTTAACTCGAGATGATCTCCAAAGCCTAGAGCACAGGCGTAGAGTAGCCAGCCTTTCGATGTTCTATAGGATGCATTTTGGGGAGTGTGCGAGGGAATTGCATTATTTTATTCCCCCATCTCCGTTCCACCATCGGACGACCCGTCGTACGGCGAGTTTCCGCCTTTCCACACTTACGTTGTTAACACTTCTACGATCCGGACGAAGCGTTTCGCCTCCGCCTTTATACCGCATACATCAAGGGACCGTCGAAAAAAATCTGTCTTTGCTTCTTAAAAATGTATAGTAGTTAAGGATAGTTCCCGCAGGGCAACAATCCGCAAAAGACAGTAGGGCAACTATCCGATTTGATATCTACGGATACTTGCCCCTTTTATTTACGAAAAAAATAAAACATATTTAACAATAAAACCTAAAAACAAAGCAATTTAAACTCTAATGTATTCAAAGAAATACATTTTTGACTGAAATCGCAATCAGTTATAAAAATATTTAACAGAGATTACCTACCAATAAAATTCTGGCGCTCGTGAAAGTAGGTACCTACCTATTGCCGCGGAAGATGTTTTCTCATACGGTCCAACACGCGCCCCTACTTCAACGGCATATGCGGCACTGAGGCCAGCGTGGTGGACACTTTTAATTATGACCAAAAAGAAACACTGTCAATACGTGTCATATAGAGCATTTGAAACTGAGGCATGTATCCGTGCGAGGCAACTATCCGGCTTTTACCCTACCCCATCTGTTATTCCAATAAACTATCTCTATGCCAAATTTCTTCCAAATCCGTTTAGAAATATTTGCGTCAATGAGTAGCAAACTACACACAGGCTTACTCCGCCCAGAGCGGGATAGGTCACTTGATAATTTTCCCATCCAGAACAAAAAAGGAGAGTCTTAACAATCAATTAGGTAGGTACCTATGTTTGAACAAAGTCATCCACAAATTCAACAGATACCTACCTAATATGGAATAAATAGGTAAGAATAAAAAAAAGTCAAGTAATCTTGAGATTTCATTGAATCTAAAAACTTCATTGAACATTGATAACGCTTCTCCGAAGTTGTTTTTTCTCCCCAAGGGAATAATCTTCTTACAACTGAATACTACATACCTACCCCAGAAGCTTACCTATCAAAACTCATCGAACCAACCCCATTACAATGTTAGTCTATACTTTCCCCAAACCAAGTTTATATAAATCACATAAACCTGTAATTCACACAATAAACAAACGCAGGCGCCATTAAAACATCATTTACAACTTGCTGTCAACTAAAACCTATAAATAAAATTTATTTCCTCGCCATTTGTCACTATAGGAGGCATGAAAAATTATCCTACGAACACGTCCAATTTAAAAAGACCTCCCTTCCTTTAGAATCGCCTAAAAATCCGTGTTACTGAACAAAATGTACGACTCCGAGGGGTCTTCGTAAACTAGTCAGTGGCACTACTTCATAATATAATTTCGAAACGGAACACTATTATGTATTTCTATCTCTTTTACTCCCTTGTGTAGCACTGAAGTGGGAGAGGAAAGGGTGATTAAAGAGGGTCGTATTGCATATCATTAAGAGACGTTTCGAGAGGTAACAGATGGGGTAGCTCGTTCTCTGTTTAATGTGGGTTTTTGAAGTGTGTGAGAAAGAGATGGCGGGATGAGATATGATACTCGATTATGTGAGGTTTTTTGTTATGAAAATATTACGAACATTGAAGGGCTTACGGAGTGAACCATTTTTAAAAAGTAAGTGAAGTCTTTGGTTTGTTGTGAATTTTTGTACTGAAAATGCATTTATAATTAAGCGTTAGCTCATAATTTTGTTTTTTTAGTAAAAATATGTTAATACAGGCTAAGTTTTTAACATTAAATGGATGATTAAGTAATTCCTTAGGTACTCTTCATATTATTTTGACGTTATAAAAAAAATACGTTTCTATTAAATATGATAAGATAAGTATGCTTTGAAGGCTTGATCTACGTTATTTATTATTTCACATAGGGAGCCTCGTGACTGCCACACGACTCGATCTTCAAGGTTAAGCAACGTTTGCCGAGGTCGGTCCGTAGATAGATTATATAACATTCATCTATGTAAATAGTAGATACACTGTAGACTACCTACATTATTTCTCCCTCCTTCCTCTTGGTTTTCCATCCAAAGGTTGTCTGTAAAAGATCGCTCTTAGCGATAAGATTTGCCCATTGTGTCACCCTTTGTAAAATCTTCATATGCTATACCTAATTTATATAGGTACTTAGTGTAGGTACATAATAAAGAGTATTCTATTCTATTCTATTACCTAAATTCTATTCTATTCTATTCTATTCATTACATACAAAACCTCTACTTATGCTTCGAAAAGCACGTTAATCCATTACCTACAGTATTGCTGGCCATGTAGGTATGTGTCGCCAGAAATTACAAAAATCTGCCAAATGGCCACCAATTTTTGAGACAAAGAGACATCTTTTTCTCAGTAGGTAACCGGAAATTGTTTTTTTTTTTTAATAATTATAATTATCATCATCATCATCATCTTACTATAATTATACTTGACCACAATCCCGTCCGATGGTAAGGCGCAGTGATGCAATCGTTGATGGTAAAGCGCGATAGTTTATTAAGATACCTACCTACCTACTAAGCCCCTACCTACCTACCAACCTACCTACTAAGGGTAATCCATCCGAAGGTTGTTGGTAAAAAATCGCTCTTAGCGATAAGACCGCCCATTGTGTCACCCTTTGTAAAATATTTATTTTCTGTAATCTATATGGTGTACATAATGAAGAGTAGGTATTCTATTCTATTCTATGCTCCAGGCTTTGGAGACCGTTTTGAACCAATTCTGGGTCACCAATTAGCCTCTTCGCACGCCTCTCCATCGAATCCAAAGTTGCCAGGTAACATTTTGCAGCACCAACCCAAGTGTTACCTGTGCTTTGTACTTATAACATTAGAAGCTATCCTGGTGTGAAGTACCGCCGGACCTTTGCTATAACTCCAAGTTAGTTTTTCTCGATGGTAGCCCATAACATCGGCTGCCGGCTGAAGTTACCACCCACCAGACAAAGTCTTGTCGCCAAGCGATTCGTCGTGTTCTGGCATGATATCTGGTGAAGCCGTACGGAGGACGGGTCTGAGCAGTTGTGTTGCGATGTGTGCCGGGTACGATGCACCAAATGTTGTTGTGTCGGGAGTTTAATCGTGGAGGGTCTTCAGATTAATCTCCCTCTGGCGCAGCATCGTTGGTCGTGTTGTTGGGTTTATCATTGCATCACCTCGCTCAAGTGCCGTCTTACTTCCTATTCACTCAGTTTTTTGTGTGAATATGCTTAATAAACTAGCGCGCTTTACCATCAACGATTGCATCACTGCACTAGTTTATTATTATTTAAATAAAATGTAGGTACTCAATGAACCGCCCAGAGTTTAGGTTTGACCTACATTCGACACGAAAATTCGATCCTCAAATCGATCTAACACTTGACACAGTAGCCGTACAGCCTCTTGTTGACCTTAGAAGTAGGTACGTAATGAACACAAAGGTCACAAAACATAAGGGTCAGAGTACTTACTTCCTGCTCCTATCCTGCCAGGACTGCGGATTATTCAAAAGAGATACCGTGGTCCTGGCGCACAGGAAGCCTTTATAGACTAAAACCTAAAGATAATAGACTAAAATCCACCCGTATTCCTTACACGGGTGGGTTTTAATCTATAAAAAGTCTGACACACCCTACCGCTCCGCCTAGAGCGTGAGAGGTCATTTGATGATTTCCCATCCAAAAAAAAAAGAAGGGGATATGAAAGGACATTGCTAAAATTCCATACATTGAATGCCCCAGAATTGACAGCAATAAGAAAATGCTAGTTGTGTTTGGAATGATTCATGTAATCATATCAGGTATTTGTTGATACACGGACAAGCATAAGAACCGAGTATCAAACTAAAATGTGTTTGATTTTGAGGTTATATAATCGTAAAGAAAACTGAATAGATTTATTATTTCTTTTACGTTTAGTAAGAAAATGAATGTAATCATCAAATGTGTAAATAATACAAGTAATTTATTGTCTAGCCTTTTACCAATTGTTCTTCTGAACGGAAAAGGCAAAGGCATAGTACGCCATACAGCCTAGTCTTTAGTAATTTTTTCTTGAGTAAGTTTCTATCCTAACTTATCCTAGCTTAACTTAACTAATCTATCTCCTTTCTTTTCCTGCGTGAGGCCGACAAGAAAGAATTTGGAGTAAGGACATGATGTGGCCACTGTGCTACATTATTTCACTGTTCTTTATAAATTATTCACTGAATGCACTTTTTACTACATAAATCACGCGATTTTATTTAGTAAACAACACTATAAATAAGTTTAAAAGTCCAATGAAAAATGAGCGTGACACTCATCCCGCCAAAAAAAAAATCGCGAGTAACAAACATAACAAAACAATTGGAGATGTCACTCATTTCCACATCTGTAGAATCGATACCGCTATTTGAACTAACGATTTGAGAATCGATTTTGTTTAATATCGATAAAAACACTATTATTACGCTATTTTACAGATTGCGTTTAATGTATTTTGATAACAAATGTAGTCATAATAATAAAAAAATGCATACATTAAATAAAACTTCATGTTTTTTAATTCATAAATACAATTATTAAAGTATCGATTTCGTGAAAACAAGAAGCAACATCTCTAAAGCTCTTGACATGGCAGCAATTTATATGACAGACAAATTGTTTAGTAGTTACAAGGCTTTTAATTATTCGTTTTAAACCCACGCTTGTCCGTTAACTATTGATATTTGCATATAATATAAAAAAATGAAAGAAAAATTATAATGCAGGACATTTATTTGTCCATGCTGGGGCGAATTTCGGCGATCTCCTTTCACAAGTTTGTCTTGCCTATAACTAAGTATTCGAAGAAATTGTCGTCATCTGTAATGGACTGGAAGATTGGAAGTGCCGTTAGGTATATTTTTAATTCTTAGCATCCTACATTGTGTCCCACTGATGGGCAAAGGTAGATATTAATTATCTCACCAACCTGCATTTGTCGTACTTTTGACGAGGTTCACAGTCTGTAGGGTAATTGCGTAACACACTATCAGCAGCAATGGGTTTCAATTCAACAGTTCGACGACATTCATAGCGTTATTTGTCGTCCTCCGTGGCGCAGCGGTCGACACGCCTGCCTGCGACATGAAGGCCCCGAGTTCGACCCCGGCTAGGTCATGATGGAAAACGGTCTTTTCCTGATTGGCCTGGGTCTTGAATGTTTATCTAGGTATATATGTACCTATCTATTATAAAATAGTATCGTTGAGTTAGTATCCCATAACACAAATCTCGAACTTACTTCGGAGCTAGCTCAATCTGTGTGATTTGTCCGTATATGTTTATTTATTTATTTATATTCTTGAGTTATTTTTGTGTCATAAATTGTGTCTACTCACACATTCTTTGAACATATGGAGCAATCATCATCAGCCCCTACTCGTCCACTGCTGGACATAGGCCTCCTTCATGGCACGCCAACAAGCTCGATCCTGAGCAGCTCTCCGCCAGCCACTACCAGCCACCTTTTTGATGTCGTCGCTCCATCTCATCCAAGGGCGTCCCACGCTACGTTTGCCGAGACGCGGTCTCCACTCGAGCAATGGAGCAATGGACTTACAATATACCTACTCCAAAATTATTACAATTGTCAGTAATAACGTGTTACGTAGGTAATGAAAGTGCTGAATTCGGTCTCCGTCTGTCAAGAAAGCCTCAAATTCTTCTACATTTTTAACAAGTTTTTGACATTGGCGCCGAATCCTTTTTTCATAATTAAACTAAATTTAAGTGTATCTTTTTTTCTATTTCTAAAGGACAGAAGATACTTAATTTAGTCCTGACTCCTGACTCTTGACGTAAATTGATGTAGGTACCTACTTACCTACCTATTTTTAATTTATTTTTTCTGCCTAATTGCATACCACACTATTAGGTACTATCAGTTTATTTGAAAGCATATTGCTAATCTATTGGACAGCCTCTGTAGTGTAGCGGTTGCGAACGCGGCCGCTGCGCAAGGAGGCGCGGTTTCGATCCCCGCGCAGTGTAAATATTTGTACGCATGAATATAAATAAGTATTTGCACTAGTCTGGTCGTACCTCAGAAAGCACGTTAAGCCGTTAGTCCCGGTTGCTATACGAACATCTAATGGCATTCGCTAAGGGTTGTTGGAGGCCTCAAAAGTCCAACAATTGGTCTAACTGCAATGCTTCGATATCGCCTTCAGATTGTGAATGTCAGACGGCAGTCGCTTCACGGAAAATATCGAAGTTTAGCCAAAATCAACAGTTAGACTGGTAAAGCGGACCCCAGACTCCAAAGCTGAAAAAACTTCGGATGTACTAACTTCGGTGTATGAACTTCGGATGTGACTGGGATTAACGCTGAGATGATAATTGCTAATGTATTGCTACTTACATCTATTAGAAAATTGTGTCTGATCTATAACGCAAATGACGTAATGAATATTTTTTTCATTAATTATCCATAAAGACGCTTGAAAGGCAATCATATCTAAGCGACAAAAATTCGTAAATTGAGTTATATACCTACACTAAACGACGCAGAAAAGTCTGGCGGTTCGAATGGTGTATACAACTCAATTTACGAATTTTTATCGCTTAGATATGATTGCCTTTCAAGCGTCGATAAGTAAATAAATAAAAATACTCCTTAGACAAAACAGCTGGGTAGCTACGTAACACACTATCAGTAGCAATGAGTTTCATTTTGACAGTTCAACAACATTCATTGCGATAATTAGATTGTCGAGTAGACAGTGAGCAGAAATATTTGTCGAAAATATGGACCATTGGACTAGCAATAAGCTATAAAATGATTCCAAATGATAAGTCAGTACCTAATAATAGTGTGTTACGCAATTATATCTCGGTATGGTCTGTACATAAAATATGTTGTTAAAAATCTGCTTGTTGTTGTTGTTAAAATAAGTTGTATGGTGTGTACCCGTTGTATCCGTTGATGTACCCTTCTCTATTCGTCTTGGGCATGGTCGGGTACAACCAACTGAAGGTGCGTCGAGAATTTACTCTGGCCACTTATCTGGTAAAATTGATTCGGGGACTGGTACATAACCCTGATGTCCTAAAAACAATTAGTTTCTGGGTACCAGACAACTATGTAGGGAGGCGGCGGCGTCAGCCTCTGTTGGCGGTGCCTGTGGCTAGGACTAATTTATTGGCCAAAGCCGCGGTCACGCAAGCTATTCGTGATATTAATGTTGTGCACGAGCAAATAGACATTTTTACATGTCAGCCGAGTGAATTCACAAAGATTTTGTTACATAATTTGTGTTTTCCAGATAGATAAATCTTAATTTTTTATTATAATTGAAAATTACTTTATTATAAGGATTTTTAGGAGCATTGCTATTTCAGTTATTATTATTTTATTTTATTTGTGTTAAGCTAATAAGTATTTAGTTTATTATGATGTAAATATGGTTTCTCTAGATATAAGTAGATTTGTAATGTTTTAAATACCTTGTTATCGCATTGGGTCTTACCTGTAATGTTAACAGATAAAGGATTAAATAAATAAATAAATAATAAATAAATGTTTCTCCAACATGTGGTGCTGCCAAATGTCACCTGGCCACTTTGGATTCAGTGGAGAGACGTACAAAGAGGCTGATTGGTGACCCTGATCTAACTCGAGTTGGTCTCCAAAGCCTAGAGCACAGGCGTAGAGTAGCCAGCCTTTCGGTGTTCTATAGGATGCATTTCGGGGTGTGCGAGGGAATTGCATGATTTAATTCCCCCATCTCCGTTCCACCAGCGGACGACCCGTCGTACGGCTGGTTTCCACCCTTACGTTGTTAACACCACTTCGATCCGGACGAAGCGTTTCGCCTCCTCCTTTATACCGCGTACATCGAGGGACTGGAACAATTTGCCAGCGGCGGTGTTTCCGTCGGACTACAATTTGAGTGTCTTCAAGGCTAGAGTGAATAGGCTCTTAATAAACTAGTGCGCTTTACCATCAACGATTGCGTCACTGCTTACCATCAGGCAGGATTGCGGTCAAGCGCTAGTTTATAATATATATATATATATAAAAAAAAATGTTTTGAAACTGCAAATTCATAAAGTGTATCAAAAGGAAAGTTTTATTTTACTTGGCAACACAACCGTTCATAATTTGACTGTAACACAACTCTGGACGTACGGCGGGAGCGGAAAATGGGGAACGTGAAAATGAAATCTATTTCACTTTCTTTTTGTTTTAGGTATGTACCAAATTTTTCTTGTGTTTGATTATTGGATCAGCTCATTGTACATATATCATGTGACATATATCAAAAACCTCGCAATATTAATACATACCTATACCTACGCTCTGCAGCAGAAAAGTAAAAATGTCAACTAACTTTGGAAGGCCTTTGCTAAAGCAATTCCTCAGTTTCATAGTAGGTACTTTGTTGTGTTGTTCTTGAGCCTAACTTGTTCGTCTTATCATCAACCTTTTATCATCCGACTGCTGGACACAGGTCTCCTCTCATACAGAGAGGGATGGAGCGTAATCACCACGCTTGCTCAATGCGGGTGGGCGATTTCAGACTTAAAGTCCACATTTCCTCAAGATTGACTGATTTTGAGATTGGTGTCCAAGATATCCTTACAAAGTAGGTACATATAACTTAGAAAAGTTACATTGGTACTTGCCTGACCTGGAATCCAACCCGCAAATTCATACTTGAGAGGCTAGTGTTTTAAACATTAAGCAACCACGACTTACGTTACTCTTAGACGTAAAAAATACAGAACGGATTTGGTCGAAATTTTGCAGACAGATTGTTTATAACCAAGAAATATTTATCTATACTAATTTATAAAGCTGAAGAGTTTGTTTGTTTGTTTGTTCGCGCTAATCTCGGAAACTACTGGTCCGATTTGAAAAATTCTTTTTGCGTTGGATAGCCCATCAATCCAGGAAGGCTTTAGGCTATATAACATCACGCTGCGACCAATAGGAGCGGAGCATAATTAATTCCACGCGAACGAAGTCGCTGGCGGCTGCCCTGATTCCCTTTTTCAGAAACTGAATTAAATTTAAGTTAAATGCATCTTTTCTTTCTATTAAGTACTTTAAGAAAAGGATAGAAGATAACATTTAAGTTTAATCCTGTCAAATTAAGATAGGTACTCCGTAGACAATTTAGACACGATTATAAATATGGCGTACAAAAATACGTCAGTTTACGGCTGAAGCGGACTAATTTGGCAGGTCTAAACTAACATTATGTCTTCTGTCCTTTTCTTAAAGTAATAGAAATAAAATATTCACTTAACTTAAAATTGCTTTTGTTCGTGGACAAGAGAATGGGCGTCAGTAAGAAAAATACTAAGTTCACTCAGCAACAGTTTTCAAGTTTATGTAAAACTAGCTTTCTGCCCGCGGCTTCGCCCGCGTGGAGTTCGGTTATATCGCGCTTTTTAGATTTCCCTCGGGAATATCAATTTTTTCCGGGATAAAAGGTAGCCTATGTTCTTTCTCAGGGTCTAAAGATTGTCTGTGCCAAATTTCATCAAAATCGGTTGAGGGGTTTAAGCGGGAAAGCGTAACAGACAGACAGACAGACAGACAGACAGAGTTACTTTCGCATTTATAATATTAGTATGGATATTAGTATGGATTAATGCATATTTACGATAGGTAGGTATATAGAAATTGGCAGATTCATCCCTTATGTAATTTATTCTTTTTCTCTATCTATAATTTTTTTATCTCTCTCTACTGTTTATATTTTATATGTATCTATTTCATCATCATCATCATCACTCGTCCAATGCTGGACATAAGCCTCTTCCTCTTCTGACATAAGAGGTCAGAAAACAAAAAGAAAATTTGCCAGAGCACTTAAAATGTTCTTATTCAGTAGTCTGTAAGCAATTTTGTAAGACCTGATATTGTTGATGTAACTTTTTTGTAATATTGTTGCATATTTAATTACAGCTGATGCACTTTTTGTTCCGTTCCCGCAGACAAACCGTGAAAACGGTTTTGCGGGGCATAGCATTTATCCCAATGAAAAATTGTACACGTGGAGATTAAGAAAATAAATAATAATTATAATAATAATGGCACGCCAACAAGCTCGATCCTGAGCAGTTCTCCACCAGCCACTACCAGCCACCTTTTTGATGTCGTCGCCCCATCTCGCCAAAGGGCGTTCTATGTATTTATTATTAAAAAAAAATCACTTTTAACTTCAATTTATTTTCACTTAAGTACCATGTTTTGTCTCTGCATCACCTTAAGGTAGACTGGTAGAAAATACTTAAGGCATTAAGTCCGCCATTGTGCAATATTTGTGCATAAAGTTTTAATAAATAGGTATACTCGCAAAATATTATTATAATTAACATTTATTATAGTAATATATGTTATAATAGTACCCTACTTAGTATGCCGTATGACCAAGCTCTCACAGGTTTAAAATGACAGTAATTTTACGGTGTTTTTGCGGTTTTACTTTCTTTAGATGCGCCCACGGCACTTGGTGTCCTTCTAACCAAATGGTAGCAAGATCTCCATGTGCTAGGGTCACTTTAAAAATGACGTGGAGTGAGTTGTTATATTAACTAATATTAGGGATTGAAATTGAAATTGATTCGACAGCCTCCGTGGCGTAGCGGTAGCGGACGCGGCCGCTGCGCAAGGTGGCGCGGGTTCGATCCCCGCACAGTGCAAGTATTTGTATGATGAATATGAATATTTGCACTGGTCTGGTCGTGCCTCGGAAAGCACGTTAAGCCGTTGGTCCCGGTTGCCATACGAACATCTAGTCGCAGTCGTTACGGGTTGTTGGAGCCCTCAAAAGTCCAACAATTGGTCTAGCTGCAATGCTTCGATGTCGCCTTCGGGTTGTGGAGGTCAGACGGCAGTCGCTTCACGGAAAATGTCGAAGTTTAGCCATATCAGCAGTTGGACTGGTAAAGCGGACCCCAGACTCCAAAGCTGAAAAGGCTTCGGATGCGACTGGGATTAACGCTGGGATGATGATGATTAGGGATTGAAACTATTGACATTATTACATTATTGTACGGTGGTAGGCCATAACATCGGCTGTCGGCATAAGTTACCACCCACCAGACAAAGTCATGCCGCCAAGCGATTCGTCGTGTTTCGTCATGTTGTCTGGTGAAGCCGTACGAAGGACGGGTCTGAGCAGTTGTGTTGCGATGTGTGCCGGGTACGATGCGCCAAATGTTGTTGTGTCGGGAGTTTGGTCGTGGAGGCTCTCCAGCTCAACCTCCCTCTGGCGCAGCATCGTTGGTCGTGTTGTTGGCTTTATCATCGCCTCTCTCAACTGCCGTCTTCCTTCCTATTCACTAAGTTTTTTGACTGAATAGGCTGTTAATAAACTACCGCGCTTTACTATCAACGATTACATCACTGCTTACTATCAGGCGGGATTACGGTCGAGCACTAAGTTTATCTACCTAGTTTAGTAGTCCATCATTGGTCGTGTTGTTGGGTTTAACGTTGCATTACCTCGCTCAACTGTCGTCTTCCTTCTATCTGTCTTTGATAAACTAGCGCGCTTTACCATCAAAGATTGCATCACTGCTTACCATCAGGCGGGATTGCGGTCAAGCACTAGTTTATGAGTATATATACAGTATGTTAACTAACAGAGGGCGTTCCCGTTAACCCGAAATAGTATAGCATACATACATGCTAAAAAAAATATTTCCATTCGAAAACAAAATGTTTTAAAATTTTTTCCAATTAGAAAATATTCAATAAAAATTTGAAATTGACATGTAAAAGAAACACACTGTACACGCGAACATGAAAGACGGCAACGTCGCAATTTATTTATACATGACGACTACTATTTTGATTTAAAACAGGAGGTTTCAAATTATTTCCAATTAGAATTTTTTTTATTCGGATTTTTTATGCTTATTTTTCTATGCTGATATTTTTATTTTAATCTATTAATGATATATATTAACGAGTTTAAGGGAACGCCCTCTGTTATTTAACATACTGTATAAAATCCTGATAGATCTCGACCTATGTGTAGTATTTTTAACTTTTCTTTTCCCGTTCATTTCTTATAGTAAGTATCTAGATTGTAAATTTAATCTGATTGTTAACACGAGCAATAAGTGGCGTAATTCGCAGTGTTTTTCAGTTTCTTTTCTTCCTTTCGTTTTTTTCTTGTTTAAACATATAACTCCTATTGTATTTTACCTTATAGCTGAACACTGTCACTTAAGATACAGTTTTCCCAAGTTTAAGAGGAAGGTAAGGTCAACCGGGGCAATTGCGTCTTTGGGGCAATTGCGTCCAATCGAAATTAATTTAAATCTATTTGAAAACCTACCTCTCCTGCCATCTACCTATACGTTATAGTTTTTTATACAAAGTAAACAAAACAAGATGGAGGAGAGGTAGGTTTTCAAATAGATTAAAAATAATTTCGATTAGACGCGATTGCCCCAAAGACGCAATTGCCCCGGTTGACCTTATACAGATTTATGTATCACTAGCTCTCCATCCGCGGCTTTGCCCGCGTGGAGTTCCGTTATATCGCGCTTTTTAGATTTCCCTCGGGAATATCAAATTTATTTGGGATAAAAAGTCTGCGTAAAAGACTTCTAACTTTAAATCAGCAAAATTTCAAAGCAATCGGTTCAGTAGTTACAGCATGAAAGCGGAACAAACACACTTTCCCATTTACCTATAATATTATTAAGGATTTGTTAGCATTTAGTTAATCTGTGTATACCTACTAATGTAGGTATGTGTTGTAATGTCAATAAATTATTAATCCATACTAATATTATAAATGCGAAAGTATCTCTGTCTGTCTGTCTGTCTGTCCAGCTTTCACGCCAAAACTACTGAACCGATTTTGATGAAATTTGGCACAGACAATCTTTAGACCCTAAGAAAGGACATAGGCTACCTTTTATCCCGGAAAAAATTGATGTTCCCGAGGGAGATCTAAAAAGCGCGATATAACCGAACTCCACGCGGGCGAAGCCGCGGGCGGAAAGCTAGTATTATTATAAGATCTCGTTGTCAAAATTATAAAAAATTTAAGAAGGTAAAACAAATTTTCGCCACAAAGAAAAATACCTACCCTCAAAATTTCACGTACGCCTCTCTGCCCGTTCATTTACCGACTAGGTACATGGCACCGCCCCCGTCGGTTGCCATGGTAACGCACCCCCGCCTACCTATACACCGGCATTGGGGTAGATTATAATGACTTTTATTTTTTACCTTCTATAGAAACATAGATAGAATTGTTTTCATCTATTATTTGTTAAAATGAAGATTCATAAAGTGCTTCCCAGGGCCGTTGATCATAAATTAACTCAACCAATTGTTAAAAGTAGATATTACCTAGTGGTTAAATTTTTGCAGAATAACGTGTTTTTATCGATTTTTGTTTAACCAGTGGATGTTTTTTTTTTAAACTAATAGTTAATTATTTGACAGCCTCCGTGGCGTAGCGGTAGCGAACGCGGCCGCTGCGCAGGGAGGTGCGGGTTCAATCCCCGCGCAGTGCAAATATTTGTAAGTATGTATGTATATAAATATTTGCACTGGTCTGGTCGTGCCTCGGAAAGCACGTCAAGCCGTTGGTCCCGGTTGCCATACGAACATCTATTGGCAGTCGTTACGGGTTGTTGGAGCCCTCAAAAGTCCAACAATTGGTCAAGCTGCAATGCTTCGATATCGCCTTCGGGTTGTGGAAGTCAGACGGCAGTCGCTTCACGGAAAATATCGAAGTTTAGCCAAAATCAACAGTTGGATTGGTAAAGTGGACCTCAGACTCCAAAGCTGTTAAGGCTTCGGATGCAACTGGAATTAACGCTGAGATGATGATGATAATGATGATGAGTTAATTGTTTTACCATAAGCACAGATATTATATCATTTGATGATTGAAATATTATACATATAAGAGCTTTGCGTAAATAGTCTCTAATTGCATAGAGTGTGGGGCAGCACCAACTCTCGCCTGGCGATGATAGCCAATAGACTGAATTGTCCTTAAGTCTGGCAAGACTGCAACAGACATATTGCTGCCTTGTCAAATTGTTAACTCAAAACGGTCTCCAAAACCTGGAACACAGGCGTATAGTAGCCAGCTCTTCGGTGTTCTATGGGAAGCATTTTGGTGAGTATGCGAGGGAGCTGCATGATTTAATTCCCCCATCTACGTTCCACCATCGGACGACCCGTCGTACTGCGAGTTTCCATCCTTACGTTGTTAACACCACTACGATCCGGACGAAATGTTTCGTCTTCTCTTTTATACCGCGTACATCGAGGGACTGGAACAATTTTCCAGAGGCGGTGTTTCCGTCGGAATACAATTGAGTGTCTTCAAGGCTAAAGTGAATCGAACCTTACTAAACTAGTGCGCTTTACCATCATAGATTGCATCACTGCTTACCATCAGGCGGGATTGCGGTCAAGCACTGGTTTATCTATACTTCTATACTAATATATAAAGCTGAAGAGTTTGTTTGTTTGAACGCGCTAATCTCAGGAACTTATGATCCAATTTGAAAAATTCTTTTTACTTTGAATAACACATTAATCCAGGAAGGCTTTAGGCTATACAATAGGTATGTAAAGAAAACCCTGTCCGATCCGTGAAGGTATTGTTAGGTATCCATAACTGATTCTACCCACAAGACAGGCAAAACTTAAAAAAAAATCCCCCTAAAAAATAAATATTATTTCGCAAAAAGAGGTAACTTAATACATGTGCGGTAAACAACCCCTTCCGCGGGCGGCGGGGGGCAGGACACGCGGCACCTGTGACGTGGTCGCATCGCTATTCGCTTACAATAATACCGGTGTTGTCACTTTTTTTAAAATTACCAAATTTGTGGGAAATTGGAATTAATTCCCGGGAAAAAAGGATTATTTCAAAATTCATTAGTATTGTTACTATGATGATTATGTAAAATTTTATATTATATTTGGCCAAGTGTTTACCTAACCTTTATTTACCTAACCGTTATTAGAAAACCCTGTCCGACCCATAAGGATATATGGGTCGGACAGGGTTTTCTTTACATATTGTATAACATCACGCTGTGAGTGCTGTGACCAATAGGAGCGGAGCATAACTCCACGCGAACGAAGTCGCCGGTGTCCGCTTGTATTTAATAAAAAAAAACAGCGTGTGCTTGCTGTAAACTTATATATCAGGCTTTATTTGTTCATTTTTTTATCAAACATAAGATAGATGAATACGCAGATTAATACGTAACTATTAACCCTATAGGTATTCTTTACTGCACTTAAAACACCTAAATATTTAATGATTCCAACCCCGTAATTTCTGTGAGACTGCTACACAAATATAATACATATCTAAGTTGACTAAAACCACAGTTTTTCCAATCGCGTTAATGTATCTAAAAGCATTCGTTTTACGGAGTGCGCGCCGGGAAAATCAATTGGACTTTTTAGGGGGTACGATTTACAGGTTGCGTCGTCATGTCGTGAGGTTTTAGTTATTTGTGTAAAAAATATACTAATAATAATCACAATTTTAGTCAACTAAAGCTTTACTAACTAAAGTTTGGTTTTATAATGACTTTTGTTTGTATTGATATCAGATATTAGTTAAGGAATATTTTTTACTAGCGACCCCAGCGACTTCATTCGCGTGGAGTTAGTTATGCTCCGCTCCTATGGGTCGCAGCGTAATGTTATATAGCCTAAAGCTTCCTGGATCAATGGGCTATCCAACGCAAAAAGATTTTTTTTAAATCGGAGCAGTACTTCCTGAGATTAGCGCGTTCAAACAATCAAACAAACTCTTCAGCTTTATATATTAGTGTAGATAATTATAAACTTGTGCTTGACCGCAATCCCGCCTGATGACAAGCAGTGATGCAATCGTTGATGGTAAAGCGCGCTAGTTTATTAAGAGCCTATTCACTATAGCCTAAAAAAACAGAGTGAATAGGAAAGAATACGGCAGTTGAGCGTGGTATTGCAATGTTAAACCACACATCCCAACACAACTCCTCAGACCCGTCCTCCGTATGGCTTCACCAGACATCACTTCCACACACAGCGGCATTCTGCCGGCAGCCGATGTTATGGCCTACCACCGAATAAACAAAAAATATACAAAAAAAAAAATAGGCTAGTTAGGTAAAACCTTCAAAGTCTTTCGAGTTCAGTCTTCTTCTTCTTCTTTTTTCAAGGTGAGATTCAACCTCAACTCTTGATCAATGGCCTCCTTGGAATAGATACCACAATTTTGCCAATAACACGTGTAACAAATTATAGAAATTCCTTGAAAATTTTATTTCAGAATAGGTAATGGCGGATATCGCCAATGGCAGTTGAAAAAGACGGCCGCGTGAATCGTCTATGAGGGAGGTTTGAGGCAAAGTCATGATGTGGCCACTATGCTGCGACATTTTAATGTTCTTTATAAATTATTTACTGAATGCATTTTTTACTACATAAATCACGCGTTTTTATGTAGTAAACGACACTATAAATAATTTTGAAAGTCCAATGAAAAATGCGCTTGACACTCATCTTGGCTTTCCCTTCAAAACTCTCACGGAGACAGAATTCACACATTTTGTTACCTGAAAGAGAAACGAAAATAATTCCAACAGACAGCCATTATTATTTATCTAGCAGCAAGATCAGCCCCCTAATCGGCGAACGCATTTTTGTCAAATGATTGCGACTAGTTGGGATCAGTTGGTATCGTCCGGGCCGCGTCTTTTCAGTGCAGTCTACTTTGAATATGACTGATGTAAACAATATTTTGGTGCGGGCCATAGACAGTCGTGTCATTCAAATGTCTCTTTGCAAGGAGTTCGCCATCTAAAAAGAGGCGCAGAGTGCTTTTTAAAATGTGGAGCAGGCGTTATAGTAACTGAAATGGAATGATGGCGTCTTCATATTTACACTTGTACTCTTTATAACAATGATACATCAATAGGAAACCTAAAAATAACTTCTACTAAGATATAGGTAGAGATGACTACCTATGGATATTTCATCAGTTTTGTTACAAGTTCCATTTAACAGGCATCATCATCACCATCATCATGTCAGCCACAGGAAGTCAAACTGCTGGGCATAGGCCTCCCCCAAGGATTTCCAAAAAGACCGGTTGGCCGCGGCCCGCATCCAGCGCTTCCCTGTGATTTTGGTCACGTCATCCGACCACCTAGTCGGTCCGACGCTGCGCTATTCAAGAACCTTTCATTTAACGGTAGGCTTCATAAACTATCCGCCTTTTACCAACTATGTATGTTGGAATTGGATTCGGCTGATTGGATTCAGCTGAAAACTTCTATAGATGGCACGGTAACCTATTTGAGGAGCAATTTTCGCCATTTTAAGATTGTTCACAGTCTGATCTTTGTCTCTCTGTGTTTTCTAAACCAGTCAAAGAGTAGGTACTTCTAATTTCCGCACATTTTGACAAGTTTTTGTTTTGACAATTGTTTGTTGTTTATCATCATCATTTCAGCCGAAAGACGTCCACTGTTGGACATAGGCCTCCCCCAAAGATCTCCACGACGACCGGTCCTGCGCCTCTCGCATCCAGCGGTTTCCGGACCCACACCAGGTCCACCTTGTCGGGGGCCTACCCACGCTGCGCAATCTAATTGTTGTCTATATGAGAATGCAATTAGATTCATCATCGTCATCTCAGCGTTAATCCCAGTCGCATCCGAAGCTTTTTCACCTTTGGAGTCCGGGGTCCGCTTTAACCGTCTAACTGGTGATTTTGGCTAAACTTCGATATTTTCGAGACTGCAAGATTTTGAATGTTTTAAATTCAGGGAATTTGCCTTTAAAACTCCATAACTTAGGTACTAAAAAAATTGGTAGGACCTCGTTCTGTCCAAAAAAGTTCGTCGACATCCTAATGAAGCTAATAAGCGCATTCCAATCCTGCACGGTAATTGCGTAAGACACTCATCATCATCTCAGCGTTAATCCCAGTCGCATCCGAAGCCTTTTCAACTTTGGAGTCTGGGGTCCGCTTTACTAGTCCAACTGCTGATTTTTTTTTTTATATATATATATTATAAACTAGCGCTTGACCGCAATCCTGCCTGATGGTAAGCAATGACGCAATCGTTGATGGTAAAGCGCACTAGTTTATTAAGAGCCTATTCACTCTAGCCTTGAAGACACTCAAATTGTAGTCCGACGGAAACACCGCCGCTGGCAAATTGTTCCAGTCCCTCGATGTACGCGGTATAAAGGAGGAGGCGAAACGCTTCGTCCGGATCGTAGTGGTGTTAACAACGTAAGGGTGGAAACCAGCCGTACGACGGGTCGTCCGCTGGTGGAACGGAGATGGGGAATTAAATCATGCAATTCCATCGCACACTCCCCGAAATGCATCCTATAGAACACCGAAAGGCTGGCTACTCTACGCCTGTGCTCTAGGCTTTGGAGACCAACTCAAGTTGGTCTCCAAAGCCTAGAGCAACCAAGCATGGGTGGTTGATATGGCTAAACTTCGACATTTTCCGTGAAGCGACTACCGTCTGACCTCCACAACCCGAAGGCCATATCGAAGCAATTGCGTAACACACTATCGGGTTTAATTTTGACAGTTTAACAACATTCATTGCGTTATTTACGTTATTGAGCAGACACGTTCTTGGAACATATGGCGCAATGGATTTGTAATATGCTTCAAAAAGATTCCAATCGATAGCAATAGTGTGTTACGGAATTGGTGTGCTGCCAAGCCTTTAACTAACTATATTGGGATCAGATTTAGCTGATTTGAATCAGCTGAAAACGTATTTATAGAGGATAAAATTTTATCCAGTGCGCAAACTTTGTCAACTTATAGCTAAATAAGTTTAATAGATAAAAATATTATTACATTGGTATGGTTTAGTACAAAAAAAATAGTTATTGATAACGAAAGATGTTTATTATGAAATCGATGTTATGGTCACCGCACGCGGTCCCATTCGTGGTCGGCGGAGTGGGGACGGCGGGAACATCACAGGACCCCCGCGCGCCCGCGCCGCCCGCATGTTCACTAGGCGGCCAGCTAATACTACGATATTGATATGAATAATTGGTGTCTCTCATTTGCTGATTTTAGGGCGGACAAAATCATGATTTTTTATTTTAAACTAATAATGCAGATTTGTTCTGTTATTGATTCTGAGCCCCCTCATTTTTTTTTGCGCAATAGTATAAAGATTTCCCTGTATAGAGAGACTAGCTGTGCCCCGCGGTTTCACCCGCGTAAGCTTCGAACCGAAAGAGCTCAGTTGATATAAAATAAGCGCCTGTTAAAATAATTGTAACAATATGTATGTAGGCGTTTGCTCTCATTTTCGCAACATTTGTTGTTCCTGCTCTGCTTCTATTGGTCATAGCGGGATGTTTTATAGCCTATGTCCATTCTCAGGCTCTAAACTATCTGTGTACCAAATTTCATTACAATCGGTTCAGTAGTTTAGGCGTGAAAGCCGGACTGACAGACAGACAGAGATACTTTCGCATTTATAATATTAGTATGGATTGCTTATGTAACCTCCACAATACAATAAACGAAAAGATAGGACCTCATTGGGTGTCAAAAAATTGGTGAACATTTTGATGAAGCTAGAATAAATAACCCATTCTAAGCCTGGTCGAAATCATAGAGTATCCTCAATTAGGATACCATTTTTTTTTATAACAAATCTCACATATTGAGCTAGCCCCAAAGTAAGTTCGAGACTTGTGTTATGGGATACTAACTCAACGATACTACACACATCAAAAGTGTCTAGGGATCAAGCATTTTTATGCGGATTTCTTGAGATTGAGATGTGGCTTTGTAATAAATTTATGATTTTATAAATTTATATGGATCCTTTTTGGTGCATTTCATAATTTGAATCAGGAACTGTGAATCAAATTCGAGTAAAAGATGAAAATCAGCTGTCAATATTTTTCCTATAAAAACATACAACGCATTGAAGACATTATTAGTGCTACTGTTTCCCTACTACTGATTAAAACCAACGTTATTATGGAGCGGCGATGTCATTTAAGCAGGGAAGAAATGCTCAGAGCCGTGGGAATGATAGAAGCTGGTTCCCGGCAACGTACTGTGGCTTTAGCTCTGAATACAAGTCAGAGTGTTATCAGTCGACTTTGGACACGTTACCGAAGCACTGGTACCGTGGCTGAGCGCCATGGAGGACGGTATCGCTGCACCACACGGAGACAAGACCGATACATTCAAATCTTAACTCGAAGAGCTCCAACAATAACTGCCATGATGTTAGCCGTGAGGCTTCATCACTCTTCAGGGAACTTAATTAGCGACCAAACAGTCAGAAACCGCTTGCATGAAGTGAACCTTCATTCCCGAAGACCGCTACGGGTACCACCTATAGCAATGCACAATCGTAGGATTCGATATCAATGGGCTCTTGAACACAGAAATTGGGCAGAAGAACAATGGCGTTTCGTGTGCTTTTCTGATGAGTCTCGTTTTGGTATGAGACCGGATACAAGACGTATACGACACTGGAGAACCCCTGGACGCCAACAGCGATTAAAAACCTGCCAGGAAGTCCATCCTTATAGTGGTGGAACCATCATGGTATGGGCGGGTATTTGGATCGGCGGAAGAACTGAGTTGATTTGGATCAGAGGCAACCTCAACGCTCAAATTTATGCTGAAACGATTGTATCAGATGTCATCGTTCCTCTACAAGTGCAAATCGGTCCCTTATTTCAGTTAATGCATGATAATGCACGACCGCACACCGCAAGAGCTGTAAGACAGACTCTCGCCGCAGCTAACATCAATGTCCTGCCCTGGCCTGCTCAGTCGCCAGACTTGAACCCGATTGAGCATGCATGGGATATGCTACAGAGAAGAGCTCTGCCGAATATGGAGGGTATCCAGTCGCAAGAAGACCTTTTTTGTTGTTGCAACGAACATGGGCGGCCATTCCACAGCGTGATTTTGATGAACTCATTTTGAGTATGCCAAACCGATGTTCTTGTGTTGTTAGTGTTCGCGGTAGAAACACGGATTATTAATTGTTTAAGTTACCCAATAAAATTTTAGAGAAAACTGTTATTTCAGTCTTTTTTTCGAACTTTTGTGCTAGTGGTTCAAATGTCAAATATCCCTTTATTAGGAAAATGGCAAATTTCTTTATTAATGCAAAGGTGACTTGGTTTATCGTTACTGTGACAAACGAAAACACTTTATTTGATGAATCCTTAAAGAAAATTTTAATTAATATCAATCAGGAGAAAAGTTATTGCAAAAATATATGTTGATCCCTAGACACTTTTGATGTGTGTATATTTATAATAGATACATATATATAGATAAACATCCAAGACCCAGGCCGTTCAAACGATCGTTTTCCATCTGGCCGGGGATCGAACCCGGGGCCTCCATGTGGAAGGCAGGCGTGTTGACGGCTGCACCACGGAGGACGACAGCTTATATAAAACTTAGACAAATTAAATATCATGTTTTCTACGGAAAGGGGAAGTCATATAATGGCAGACTATATTACCGCCAATATTGACATAATAATTATTTTTTACAAGTAATAAATGTAATTTACTTGTAACTGGACCATTAATATTATTATTGGCAATTAGCAATTTATATGCGTAACGCATACTAGGACAATAATTGTGCATACTAGACTAGCTTATTTTATAGCACAGCTTTGTTAGCATAACTTATACTGGAACGATGACACATATTTTATTGATTTAACTTTTATAGCATTCATATAGCGTGAAAGCTAGATTTACTTGACTTAAACCGATAACGTACGCATTAGAATCCATACTAATATCCGAAAGTAACTCTGTCTGTCTGTCTGTCTATCTGTCTGTTACGCTTTCCCGCTTAAACCTCTCAACCGATTTTGATGAAATTTGGCACAGACAATCTTTAGACCCTGAGAAAGAACATAGGCTACCTTTTAACCCGGAAAAATTAGATATTCCCGAGGGAAATCTAATAAGTGCGATATAACCGAACTCCACGCGGGCGAAGCCGCGGGCGGAAAGCTAGTAATAAAATAAAAAAGCCTTTATTATTTCTTGCAAAAAGGAAAACAAAATAAGTAAAAAACTAAATCTAATACCTATTAACTAACATTGATAATACAAAGAATCTGATTTTAAACTACATACTAAGTAGGTACTACTAGAAATAATCAATTTGCAAGAACCCCTCCGCAGGTGAAGGCCTCCTCCAAGGAAACCCAATTATTTCTATCTTGGGCTGCTTGCATCCATCTAGAGCCATCCATTTTTATTATTTCGTCCGCCCATCTTGTAAGCGGTCTTCCTCTTTTGGGCTTCCCACTTGGGCCACTCATTAGAATAACTGCAGGTTAATTATGTAATACACTATCAGTAACAATGGCTTCCATTTTGATAGTTCAACAACTTTCATTGCGTTATTTAACTTGTTGAGGAAACACGTTTTTGGGACATATGGAGCAATGGATTAGCAATATGCTTCAAAATGATTCAAATTTAGAACACTATTGTCCTAAATTTGAATCCTTTTGAAGAAGCAAGAATGATACGCAATTAAGGTGCGGAATTTGATTTGAATGCGAAAAATGCAATAGTGTTGGTTTGAGCATAAATCCTACTAATTTAATGCGAAAGTTTATGAAAATGTATGATGGATGTTTGTTACTCTTTCACACAAAAACTATAGAACGGATTTAGATAAAATTTGGCACACAGAGGGTTTATAACTAGGAATAACACATAGTTTACTTTTATGTTTTATTATAATACTAGCTTTCCGCCCGCGGCTTCGCCCGCGTAGAGTTCGGTTATATCGCGCTTTTTAGATTTCCCTCGGGAACATCAAATTTTTCCGGGATAAAAGGTAGCCTATGTTCTTTCTCAGGGTCTAAAGATTGTCTGTGCCAAATTTCATCAAAATCGGTTGAGAGGTTTAAGCGGGAAAGCGTAACAGACAGACAGACAGACAGACAGACAGACAGACAGACAGACAGACAGACAGAGTTACTTTCGCATTTATAATATTAGTATGGATCATAAATGCGAAGCCGCGGGCAGAAAGCTAGTCCATACTAATGTATGGACTAGCTTTCTGCCCGCGGCTTCGCCCGCGTGGTGTTGGGTTATATCCCGCTTTTTAGATTTCCTAAAAAAATTCCTGAAAAATTTGATGTTCCTGAGGAACATCAAATTTTTCTGGGATAAAAGGTAGCCTATGTCCTTTCTCAGGGTCTAAAGATTGTCTGTGCCAAATTTCGTCAAAATCGGTAGAGAGGTTTAAGCGGGAAAGCGTAACAGACAGACAGACAGACAGATAGACAGACAGAGAGACAGAGTTACTTTCGCCTTTATAATATTAGTATGGATTATAACCTGGTGCTTGACCGCTATCCCGCCTGATGGCAAGTAGTAATGCAATCATTGGTGGTAAAGCGCGCTAGTTTATTAAGGGCTTATTCAGTAAAAAAAAACTGAGTGAATAGGAAGGAAAACGACAGTTAAGCGAGGTGATGCAATGTTAAACACACCAACACGACCAACCACAGAACAGATAAAAATTGTCTATTCCGTGCGACCAATGATGCTACGCCAAATGATTATGAGGAGAATGATCTGGAGACCCTCCACGACCAAACTCCCGACACAACAACATTTGGCGCTTCATACCCGGCACACATCGCAGCACAACTGTTCAGACCCGTCTTCCATACGGCTTCACCAGACATCATCAGAACACGACAACAATAAGTCATCCAATATAATGGACTCCATTGACTATGATGATGTTTAAAAAGTTAAATTCACCTATCTAGCCCCGAGTGTGTCGCCAAGCAATTCTTCGTGTTCCAGCAATCATGTCTGACATCACGCCGGAGCACGTCGAATCGCTTGGCGGCAAGACTTTGCCTGGTGGGTGGTAACTTCTGCCCGCAGCCGATGTTATGGCCTACCACCGAGAAATATCTTTTATCCCGATATTCTCACAGTATCGAAACTTACGAGGATAAAACTGCGGGCGCAGATAGTTAATCAATAAATTTTGCGTCATTAATTAGCCCAAAGTATCAAACAGCAAAAATCTCAGCTTAAAAAATGTTTCAACGATTTTCCCCTTACTGATATGACTTAGTTTCATCTTGTAATCATCGGGCGATAGTAAAATCTCGTATCTCGCCCTAAAATTCTCGATACAAGCACACTTGTCGACTCGATCGACTTGGGATTTGCAACAAATTGCGCTAGTACACTCGACTCGACGGCACTCGAATGCACTCGGCACAACCCTATTGTGGTGCAGCTCTATTGTGACGGTGCTATTGTGTTGCCATTGTCTCGACTTCGTTACTCGTGCATTGTTTTTAATATTCTTTTATTTTACTGTTTTGCTGGGGGGTTGGGGTGCAGTCAGGGCGGTGAGCGGGGCGATTTGTTGGGAGTAGAAGAAATAACAGATGAACTTAGGACCTGGTGAAGGTCGCGGGAAGCCGATGGATGCGTGCAGCACAAGACCGGTCATCGTGGAAAGCCTTGGGGGAGGCCTTTGTCCAGCAGTGGACCTCTATAAGCTGAAGAAGAAGATGATGATGAAATAACGTATATAGGCCTCATAATGTCGTTATTTTAAATTACTTACGCTGTTTTACAGTGCCTTAAATTATTTACATTCTCTTAGACAGCCTCCGTGGCGTAGAAGTAGCGAACGCGGCCGTTGGACAAAGAGGCGCAGTATAGATCCCCGCGCAGTGCAAATATTTCTATGCATGAATATGAATATTTGCACTGTTCTGGTCGTGCATCGAAAAGCACGTTAATCCTTTGGTCCCGGTTGCCATACGAAAATCTAGTAGCAATCGTTACGGGTTGTTGGAGCTCCAACAATTGCTGCAATGCTTCGATATCACCTTCGTGTTGTGGAGATCAGACGGCAGTCGTTTCACGGAAAATATTGAAGTTTAGCCAAAATCAGCAATTAAACTGGTAAAGGGGACCCCAGATTCCAAAGCTGAAAAAGCTTCGGATGTGTCTGGGAGGATGGTGATGATGGTTCTTTTACAGCGCTTTTACGCTCTTCTTACAATGCTATTGTTGTAGAATTACTATCGAAGACTAATAAAGGCGGGTTGTTGTACATCCTTATGATGTATGATGCATATAAGTCAAAAATGACGCTAACTATTATCGAAATGAAAAAAGCGTTGACTAAAATTACATTTCAAAAATTATGGCCTTGCCTTACGCCAAGTCATTACCTACGATTACGTAATCACTATTAATTGACACATATGACCAACGTTAACCAACCGGTCTTTTTTGTTTTAGATGGAAAATTATCAAATGACCGCTCTGGGCGGAGCGGAAGGGCGTGTCAGACTTTTACTGACTAAAACCCACCCGTGGTCCTCCACTTACCTGTGCGCCAGGGTCACGGTTTCTTTTTTAACCTAGCCGCAATCCTGGACCAAATCAATCGGCCTTAGAGAGGTTACTCTCTTAGTATTGTTCGGGATTGGGACAATAACAGATGTCTAGTTTTATTAGACAAATCTTCAAAAATACTAAGAGTCTGATGATGATAATGTCATCCCGATAGATTACAGCCACGGCGACTGTCTTCAACTCCGGTTTTGTTTGTAAAAATCCTCGCACGTTGCGCGCATGAGAGTAAACCGTTCACATAATTTTAGCTGATAGCCGCAGATGGTCGGGCTTTCAGCTAATTGCGCCTAAAATCCAGCTCAAGAAGCCACCGGGTCTACAAGCGCTCTCCATTCCTGCCGTCTGGCAGCCTGCTGCTCCCACAGCAAAGGATTGATGTCGCACTGCTTCAAGTGTCGCTTCAGCACATCTTTGTACCTGAGGAGTTGTCTGCAATGCTTTCGCTTGCTTTCCTGAAGTTCCGAGTAAAAGATGCATTTAGCTGTTCTTTCCTCCGTTATACACGTCACATGACCGCACCACCGAAACTGACGCCGCACAAGATAACACTCAATGCCACCTACCTTCGCAGTACTTCAGTATTTCGTACGCGGTCGAATCGAATGTGAAGTATTTTCCGTAAGCACTTGGGGTGGAATCGGTTTAGCATACGGATGGGAGTATAAGATGTTAGGCAGTAGGACTGACAGGTAGACAGCTATCTTCGTTACCAGCTTGAAGTCTGTTCTCTGTTCAAAACATTAGGTACCTATTGAAAACATGTTTCATAATGATATAATAAATGCCATTGCGGTCGACTAATAACAAAAACTATAATTTGCTTAACACAATCTGATCATCATTAATATTTATGTCTAGGTATTGAAATTAATCTGTTCTAAGAAAGATCATGGACGTTGAAGCCGCGGGATGCAGCATCAGATGCCTGAAATCGCCTTCTCTGAATGAAAAGATACCTTTGCCGTTTAGTTGGGCTATAATATACCGACCATATACACTCATCATCATCATCTCAGAGTTTATCCCGGTTGCATCCGCGGCTTTCGCGTTGGAGCCCGGGGTCCGCTTTCCTGCACATTCTCCTCCATTTCGCACGATCTTTAGCATCCTGTGGCAAGAGCTTGTTGGCACGCATGTCATCTCTTACAACCTCAAGCCAGCACTTCTTTGGTCTACCCCGCTTGTTCCGGCCCGGCGGAGGCGCCATGGCAAGACATTTGTTACCCACGTAACATACTACACGTACCCACCGGTTTGCGTAAGACGTGGCCGTACCAGCGTAGGCGACCCTCCTGCAGTTTGTCTGCAGTTTCACGGACAGGAAGGCTGCCCCGGATGCGGGAGTTTCTGATGCGGTCTTTCCGCGTAACTCCAGACATCCACCGCAGCATATTCATCTCCGTGACACGCAGCTCCTGTTTGTGTCGCTCAAGCACAGGCCACGCCTCACTGCCATACAGGAGAACAGGTCTAATGATGGTTTTATAGACCTGCCCCTTAAGCTTAACCGGCATTTTGGGGTCACAAATGACACCTGTCACCTCACGCCATTTCGCCCAAGCTGCGGAAATACGTGCCTTGACGTCGCAATCAATGTCGCCGGACGCGTGGAGCACAGACCCCAAGTATTTAAACTGGTCCGTGCACTCGACCATATCTCCGCCTATGCGCACAGACATGGGGTCTGTCGTGTTGCTGGCCAAGTATACGGTCTTCGCCACGTTGAGTTTCAGACCTCCGTTCTCAAGCGAGTCCTTCCACGCATTCACACGCCGCACCAACCGTTCCCTGTCCGCGCCCGCCAGCGCGATATCGTCAGCATACATGAGTAGCCAGGGAGGCTGCTCATGTGAGTCCTTGATGCTGTCTGACAAGACGTCTAATATCACGCTGAACAGAAACGAAGTAAGGACCGATCCCTGGTGGACTCCGACGGTGATGGGGAAGGGTTTAGTGTCGCCAACAGAGGTCCTAACAACGGAATCGGAATTGAGGTACATGTCTCGAATTATGTTAACATAGGCTTCAGGTACCCCTTTGGACCTCAGTGCCCACCAGATCACCCCGCGAGGGACACAGTCGAAGGCCTTCTGCATATCTAGAAAGAGCATATGCAGAGGCATGTTCTTCGATCTGTATCTCTCCATGGTGATCCTAAGTGCGAAGATAGGGTCCATGGTTCCGTACCCTGACCGAAACCCTTATTGACACTCCGAGACAGCACACTCCTGCCGGATTCGGGAGTCTATAATCCTCTCAAAGATCTTCATGGTGTGGGACATGACCTTGATACCGCGATAGTTGCCACACTCCTGAACCGAGCCCTTGCCTTTAAAGACTGGAGTAATAATACTCAGCCTCCATTCGCTCGGGATTTTGCCGGTCAGGAGCACGCGGTTAAAAAAGTTAGTTAACATGCCCACACCGCGAGGACCCATCGCCTTCCAGGCCTCAATGGGGACTCCGTCAGCTCCGACAGCTTTCCAATTCCCCATGCGACGTAGAGCCGTTGGGACTTCCTCAGGCGTTATCAGAGGCACTAGTCCAAGGTTTGGAGGGAGTTCCGGTGTCTGCACCTCTTGATGCTGCTTGTTCAGCAGCTCGTGAAAGTACGAGCGCCATCTCTCCTTCACCGCGAGGTCCTCGCATAGCAGGTTGCCATTAGGGCCGACCATACCGACCATATACACTGACGTAATGTTAATCAATCAATTGTCAATGATTGCTGGAGTATAGTCTATTCTGGTAATATTCTTATTTAAATTAGTCGATAAAGTTAAATAAAGCTTCATAGTTATGAGTGAATCGTATCGTTTTTGGTGTGTCAGCAGAAAACTTAAAAAATAACGTCTAAATAAAACGTATCGCGTGGAGTAAATTATAAGTCATTATTTTATTTTATAACATTTTTTTATATGTCTTCTTTCTTTTTTTTTTTATATGAGATTCAACCTCAACTCTTTATCAATGGCCTCTGTGGAATATATACCACAATTTTGCCAATAACACGTGTAACAAATTATAGAAAAATTCTTTGAAAATTTTCTTCACAATAATGGCGGATATCGCCAATGACAGTTGAAAAAGACGGCCGCGTGAACCGTCTAGGAGGGAGGTTTGAGGCAAAGTCATGATGTGGACACAATGCTGCGATATTTCAATATTCTTTATGAATTACTAGCGGTCGCCAGCTATGCTCCGCTCCTGTTGTTTGCAGCGTGATGTTATATAGCCTAAAGCCTTCCTGGATTAATGGGCTATCCGACGTAAAAAGAATTTTCCAAATCGGACCAGTAGTTCCTGAGATTAGCGCGTTCAAACAAACAAACAAACTCTTCAGCTTTATATATTAGTATAGAAGTATAGATTTACTGAATGCACTTTTATTACATAAATCACACGCTTTTATATAGTAAATGACGTTATAAATAATTTTAAAAGTCCAATGAAAAATGCGCATGACATTCATCTTTCCCGTCAAAACTCCTATATATAATTATGTCATATTACTCTATTGCCCGTAACATCACATTAGGTCATATCAGAATACCAGCGCTGCGACATTTACTTTCAAATGTCGAAGCACTTTGAGAATATATGAGAAGATATGAGATTTTTTTGGCCTTGTAAGGGACTTTATAACTTCTTCTGTATAACTTCTTTTTAACTAGCTTTCCGCCCGCGGCTTCGCCCGCGTGGAGTTCGGTTATATCGCGCTTTTTGGATTTCCCTCGGGAATATAAAATTTTTCCGAGATAAAAGGTAGCCTATGTCCTTGTTCAGGGTCTAGAGATTGTCTGTGCCAAATTTCATCAAAATCGGTTGAGATGTTTAAGCGGGAAAGCGTAACAGACATACAGACAGACAGAGTTACTTTCGCATTTATAATATTAGTATGGATTGTCTATTTAATTTAGTTTTAAGATTTTCCTGTTCTTTCTTTCTAAATCGATCTAGCTTCCAGTGCGACCATACCTCGTAACATTTTGTGGTACGTTAACAGTTAATTAGACCAACTGTCGCGATACTTAATTATTTCAGCCGCATAGTGATAATGAATACGTTTCTGAACTGATCACAGTCTGTCGGAGTTCAAGGGAATACGGGTCGAGTCGTGGAAGGCTCTTGTGGGAATCGATGTGGGCAAAAGCACGTTTGATTTCGGGCTTTTGAAGCAAAGTTGGACTAGCGTTCCCACTCACACCGTCCAGCCCTTTTTTACATGCTTTTTATTAGCTTCACTTGTAGGTATGTTTGCTTGTTTGTTTGTTTGTCCGTCTCTAACTCTTTGGACTACGAGTGAGCGGCTCCTTACTGTAAAATGTCCCACCGTTTTCAATACGTTCGTTTTTTTTTAAGAATATCGAACTAAAAAGTTGTAAATAAATATAGATTAAAAAACTAAAAAACATGCTTTTAAAGAATACCAAACTAAAAAGTTAAAAATAATTTGAAAAAAAGAGCGTGAGGCGCTTAATATACAACAAATATGGCACAAAGCGCCTCACGCTTTTTTAAAAATGATTTCTAACTTTTTAATTTGATATTTTTAAAAGCACGTTTTTTAGTTTTTTAAACTACATTTATTTTCTACTTTTTAATTAGATATTCTTTAAAAAAAAACGAACTAACGAACGTATTGAAAACGGTGGGACATTTTACAGTAAATGAGCCACTCACTCGTAGTCCAAGAGGTGGAGACGGACAAACAAACAAACAAGCAAACATACAAGTGAAGCTTATAAAAAGCGTATAAAAAGGAGGAGGTTCTCAATTCGTCTAAATATTTAAATGTTTATGTATGTAAACCAATTACTCTAAGACGCCTGGACCGATTTGCAAAATTGTTTTTTTTTTTTTTTGTTTGAAAGGGTATACTTTTCAGTTGGTCCCATAGTCACCAGATCAGGATCTGATGATGGAAGATCAGAGAAATCAAGGGGAACTTTCAAAAATCGTATTGGCGACTAGTGCATTTCTAAGTATTTTCATTAAAAGTGACGCAAACCTTGAAGATTTCTGCTGCTGTCGTGGTGGCCTAGTGGTTAAACACCAGCCTCTCAGGTATGAGTGTGCAGGTTTGATTCCAGGTCAGCCAAGTACCAATGTAACTTATCGAAGTTATATGTACTTTCTAAGTATATCTTGGACACCAATGACTGATTACAAGGGGAAGAAAAACATCTTGAGGAAACCTGGACTTTATGTCTGAAATCGCCCATCCCCATTGAGCAAGCGTGGTAATTACGCTCAATCCTTGGAGAGGAGGCCTATGCCTGGCAGTGGGACTATAAAAAAGGTTGATGATGACGAAAGCTACTTACAGTCTCTGGCTCGACTATGTTTAGCTGAGAACTGAGACCAATTTCTCAGTTTTTTTTTTAATCTGTTTCTATTTTGGGGCTTTTATGGGGATATGTCAGCCCCATCAATCCCTTTACTTCCGTTTCGTTTCCTTTCATCTTACTTACTAAATACAGATATAAAATCCAATAATATAAGCATAAATATAAACAACTTAATTAAAAAAAAAAAGAAAACTAGAGCTATTCATATAGAACCTTAATTAAACAACACAATTTTTTTCTGACAAAATGGATTGTATTAAACCTATATCTAATTTTTTTAAGTTAAATTCCCTTATCTATAGCTCCCGTTCATCTTTATTCCTTGTACACTCCATCAACAAATGTTGCACATCTTCAATTTGATTGCAAGCCGAGCAGATAGGAGACTCGGTCTTTTTTTAATTTCTCGGTTGAATTAGTAGCCGAGAATGCCGAGATCTCGGTCGAGAATTAATTGCTTCTGATAGTGTGTTACGCAATTAGATACCAGACTCCTGAGTCATTGCAATAAAATATTCAATATTAATAAATGCAGAGGAAGTAGTTAAATATAATACCTAGTTTTATGCCTACTATTAAAACAGGTTGGTAATAAAAACAAATGAATTCTAGGTCCTGTCGTCCTTCCCCATCCATTGCCTCCTTCCATTTAACCCACTGTAGATACCTGCCGCCCTCTACAGTATGTAGGCTTACCTGGAGTACGACGCTCTGCTCTTGTGTTGACTTTTATAACGCTAATTTTCGTGGGACTTGATATGGAGAACAAAAACAAAAACCAAAACAAAAAACGGACTGGAAAAAAACAAAACAATGACTTACGGCGAGCAACATCGGACCTGATTTGCAACACGGACGGCAACGAATCGGAGAGGAAGGAGACTGATGCCACTTGTGCGACCGGACGGTCGTCGGTGATCACGGTGGCATCAAGTGAGGGGGCACGCGACGCAATGTCTGCCCAAAGTGGTTCCGTGGGGGGAAGAAGGAAGGCCACACGGAAGCACTGGTCAAACGGCGCGTCAGAAGGTGAGGGAGCTGGATCCGGAAGCCCGGAGAGACCAGCTTCCAAGATCCTCAAGACGGGAGCTGGCAGGGGTGGGTCCCAACACTCGGTGGGGCTCTCCCAGGCCAGGCAGTTTCTGCGGGACGGACCGTCGGACTCGGAGTTCACTTTAACTGACTCCGAGACGGAATCCCGCCAAACCGGACGTAGGTACCAAGGGGACTGGCCCCTCGATGGCTGCACCTGAAGAACTTCGGGCGAAGGCTGAGGAGGGGGCGGCGGCCATTGAGGGGGTACTGAAGAAGTCCAAAAACCTCAAAGGGACGTGCATCCGGGAGATTAGGGATGCTTCGAGCAAAATGCTCAAAGCCGTCAGATCCCTGGCCTCCCGGAAAGAGGACGATGAGGTGCGGCGGCTGAGGGCCGACAATAAGCGCCTTCAGGGGCAGCTTGCGGCCCTACAGAGGGAGGTGGCCGAGCTGCGTAGGGCTTTCTCCGAAAGGGGAAGCCCTCGCGGCAAAAAGAAGCGGCCACAGGACCCGGTCCCGGAACCGTCCCGGAGCCCCCACTCGGGGCCGAGCCAATTACCCGGGAAGATTTTGCCCGGGCAATGGAGGCCTACCAGCGCGCGGTGATGAACCACATGGGTGGCATCATGACTGCGCGGCTGGAGGGCCTGGAGAAGGACGGCCGACTCCTGCCGCCTAAATCTCACCGACCCTCCCTGGCGGCCGACAAGCGGCTGAGTCAGCCCCCGGCGAGAGAGAGGCGGGAGGCAGAGCCGGCGACACTCATGCCGCCGGCTAACCTGCCCAAGAAGGCAAGGCCGGCCCTGGGGAAGAAGCCCAAGGGACCCAGCGCGCGCGGAGGGGCAGAGTCCCCTGCCCCTGAACCAAAACGCGCCCTGGAACAGGTCGCCGGAGGCTCCATAGAGGTGCAGCCCCTGGTCCTGGAGAGGGAGTCATGGGCCACGGTGGTCCGTAAGAAGCAGAAGAAGGCCGCCGTCGCCCGTGCTCCCACTCCGGGCCCGAAGCCCAAGGGGCCCAAACCGGCGGCCCCCAGGAAGGCCCCTAAGGTGCCGCAGAGGCCCGCCGTGCTGATGGCCCTCAAGCCAGAGGCCGTAAGGGAGGGCGCCACGTACGTGGACGTCCTCAGGAAGGCGAGGGCGGCCATCAGCCTTACGGAGATTGGAGTGGTGCCGGGTAAAGTCAGGAGGTCGATGACGGGAGCCGTCCTTATGGAGCTCCCGAAAGAGACCTCCCCCTCCCAGGCCGACACCTTGGCCAAGAAATTGACCGAGGTGCTCGGCGAGGTGGCCGAAATTACCCGGCCCACAAAAATGGCGGAGATCCGTGTGGCGGGCCTCGAAGAGTCACTGACGCCTGAAGAGGTGAAGGGCGTCCTGGCCGAGGCGGCCAAGTGCCCTCCCGACCAGATTCGGGTGGGCACCATAGCCCTGGGGGCGAGGGGCACGGGCTCGGTCAGAGTGTCCTGCCCCGTAGAGGCCGCGAAGGGGCTGGCAGAGCGGGGCAAAGTGGTGGTGGGTTGGAGCGTCGCTTCAATCCACCTACTGGAGAGGCGCCCCATGCGCTGCCGCAGGTGCCTAGAGGGGGGGCACACCGCGGCGCTCTGCCCGTCCAAAAAGGACAGGAGCGGCCTGTGCTTCAGGTGCGGGCAGCCGGGCCACATGGCCATGGGCTGCAAGGCCCCTATAAAATGCGCGCTGTGCGCAGATAGGGGCCTACCCAGTGGCCACAAAATGGCGGGTAGGGCCTGCAACCCGCCTCCAGTTCGGGGCCGCTCCGTAATGGGGCCGACAGCGGCCGGCTCTGCTACCACCGCTACGGAAGGGACACCGATGGACACTGCTAATGCCCAGTAGGTCCATCGGTGTCATATTACAAGTCAACGCCAACCACTGCGCCAGGTCGCAGGACCTGTTGTGCCAAGACATGGCGGAGTGGGGGGCGGATTTGGCGGTGGTGTCAGAGCCATATTTTATTCCGGCGTCGGCCGGTTGGCTGGGGTCATCGGATGGCCTGGCTGCGATCGCAAGACCAGCCGCGAGCACCGGTCCCTCTATCGTTCTTAGAGAGAGGGGTCCGGGGTTTGTTGCGGCGCAGTGGGGGGATTAGTGGTCATCTCCACGTACTTCTCCCCCAATCGCAGCCGGGCCGAGTTTAATCACTTTTTGGCGGCCGTCGAGGGAACGGTCCAGAGGGCGGCTCCACGCCCCGTGTTGGTGGCGGGAGACTTCAACGCCAAGCATGGCGCATGGGGGTCTCCCGTCACGAACGGTTTCGGTGAGGACCTGGTGGAATGGGCCCACTGCTTGGGTCTCCAGGTCCTCAACCGGGGCAACACCCCGACGTGCGTGAGGTGGCAGGGTGAATCGATAGTGGATATCACCCTGGCCACCTCGACCCTGGCCAACCGAATCCGGAACTGGCGGGTAGAGACGGCGGTGGAGATCTCGGATCACAGGTACGTCCGGTTCGAGATCTCCACGGCGGGTCCTGCGGCCCCCCTCCACCTGGGCCCCGCGGCAGGCGCCTCCTCATTCCCGAGGTGGGCGCTTGCGCACCTCCGCAGGGACGTCGCCGAGGAGGCGGCGGTGTTCCGAGCGTGGGCTGAACCGCCGGCCCACCTCACTGGAGACGCGGACGGTATGGCGGACCTCCTCGCTGAGGACCTGGAAGTGGTCTGCAGCGCCGCCATGCCGAGGGCCCGGGGCTACCGCCGGAGGAAGCAGACATACTGGTGGACGCAGGAACTCGCTCACCTGCGTGCCGCCAGTATGGCTGCACGGCGCGCCTACCTGAGGTGCAGGAGGCGCGCAGTAAGGGGGCCCGGCGAAGAGGACGGTCTTCGCCGGGCGTACAGAGAGGCCCATCGAGCCCTGCGTACCGCCATATGCAGGGCAAAGGTCGCTGCTGCTGAGGAGTTTCTGGCACTCCTCGACAGCGACCCCTGGGGGAGGCCGTACAGGGTGGTGAGGGGGAAGCTGCAGGGAGCGGCACCCCCATCTCCTGTATGGAGCCAGCCCTATTGAGAAGGGTCCTGGAAACTCTGTTTCCGGACCCGGGACCCTTCACGCCCCCCAGGATGCCCACCTCCAGCTCATCCATTCTGGAGGTGTGGACCGATGGGCCTCCCGTAACCGACGGTGAGTTGGACTCCGTCAGGGAGAGGCTCAGAGCCAAGAACAAGGCTCCGGGCCCGGACGGCGTCCCTGCGAAGGTGTTGGCACTAGCCATGGAGCACCTGGGGGATCGGCTCCGAGCGGTCATGAATACATGCATCGCGACGGGCCGCTTCCCCAGGAGATGGAAGGTGGGCAGGCTGTGCCTCCTTCGCAAGGACGGACGTCCCCCCGACTCACCGTCGGGCTATAGGCCGGTCGTGCTCCTGGATGAGAGCGGCAAATGCTTCGAGAGGATTCTCGCCGCTCGCATCCAGGAGCACCTGGAAAGCAGGGGACCGCAGCTGGCGGACTGCCAGTACGGCTTTCGGACCGGCCGGTCCACGATGGACGCGGTGGCTCGCCTCAAGAGGTGGACTGAGGCGGCCACAGCAAGGGGTGAGGGTGTCGTCGCGGTGTCGTTAGACATCGCGAACGCGTTCAACACCCTCCCTCACGAATGCATAGAGGCGGCACTAAAATTTCACGAAGTGCCCCTCTACCTCTGCGCCCTCGTGTCGGAATACCTCTGCGAGAGGAAGGTCCTATACGAGGACGCAGAGGGTCGCGTCCAGTCGTGGACCATGAAGGTAGGAGTACCCCAGGGATCAGTGCTTGGTCCCCTGCTCTGGAACCTGGGGTACAACTGGGTTCTGCGTGGCGCGCTCTTGCCGCGAATGGATGTGGTCTGTTTCGCGGACGACACCATGGTCGCGGTGAGGGCGCGCGAGTGGGAGGAGGCGGTCCACCTCGCGTCGGTCGGCACCTCTCTGGTCGTCCGACGCATCCGCCTCCTGGGGCTGGAAGTGGCCCTCGAAAAAACGAGGGCCATGGCATTCCACGCCCCGCGACGCAGAACCCCACCGGGGCTCCGTATCCGGGTGGAGGGGGTCCAGGTTCCCGTCGAGGTGCACATCAAGTACCTCGGCCTGATCCTGGATCCCCGTTGGGATTTCGAGGAGCACTTTAGGCTCCTCGCCCCGCGGCTGTGTTCTGTCGCAGCCGCCCTCGGACGGCTCCTCCCCAATTTGGGGGGGCCGAATTCGGCGTGCCGTCGGCTGTACCATGGTGTGGTGCGGTCGATGGCACTCTACGGAGCCCCGGTGTGGGCGGAGTGCCTTTCCCGGCGCACAGTGGCCCTGCTGCGGAAGCCGCAGAGGATCATCGCGACACGGACCGTGCGGGCGTACCGCACGGTCAGCCATGGGGCTGCCTGCGTGCTCGCGGGCACGCCGCCGTGGGAGGTCGATGCCCTGGTTCTGTCCCAGGTGCATCGACACCGTGTCGCGGCCCGGGAACGGGGGGAACGACCCGCCTTCGAGGAGGTAAGGCGGGTCCGAATAGCGGCTCAGGGGGAGGCCCTGAGTCGGTGGAGGGAGGCACTCCGCACACCAGCTGCCGGCCACCGGACGATTGGAGCGATTCGTCCGGTGTTGGAGGGATGGGTTGGGCGCCGGCATGGCAGCCTCACCTACCGCTTGGTGCAGGTACTGACCGGACATGGGTGCTTCGGTCACTACCTGCACCGTGTCGCCCGTCGGGAGGAGTCACCGCGGTGTCACCACTGTGAGTCTCTCGACGACACGGCCGAGCACACCTTGGTGGAGTGCCCGGCCTGGCGAAACGAGCGCCGCGATCTCGTTGCGGCGCTCGGAGGCGGAAGCCTCTCCCTGGCAACCATGGTGCGAGCCATGGTTGAAAGAGAGAGTGCATGGGAGGCTGCCGCCTCCTTCTGCGAGACCGTCCTCTTGCAGAAGGAGGCAGCGGAGAGGGAGCGGGAAGAGAATGCTCTTGCCGCTCCCATCCGGCGTAGACGGGCGGGGCGAAGAAGGCGGGGGACGAACCCCCGTCTCCTTTAGCCCCCGAGTGTGACCAGCGTGTGTGGGTAGCTCCCGCATGCGCATTGCACTGGTCACCACGTCTGGGGATTATCCATTCCCGGGTAATCCTCCCTAGGCGCGGAAACCGGCCTACATTAGGCCGGTAAGCCCTGAGAGTGGCCCGGAGTCAGATCTTCGGGCCGAACCCGGGTCACTCTCAACGCAGGGCTCGAGGGAACCGAGTGTTTTTAGTGGGTATTCCCGGCTCCGGCCGGGCGAGTCCCACACACGCCTGTCGCCTAGCTAGCGGCGGGTACGGTGCGTAACGCATTTTCACTCGTATAAAAAAAAAAAAAAAAAAAGGTCCTGTCGTCCTGGGTACCCGTTCTTATGAAGGACAGTCTCCTAGACCACTTAGATTAATAATTCTTTAGCAATTACAAGATCTTAAAAATAGAATCCGCGGCCACGTACTGGAAGACGCAGCGTAGGGAGGCCCCCAACAAGGTGTACCGATGACCTGGTGAAGGTCGCGGGAAGCCGATGGATGCGGGCAGCACAAGACCGGTCATCGTGAAAAGCCTTGGGGGAGGCCAGCAGTGGACATCTATAGGCTGAAGAAGAAGAAGAAAAATAGAATAGAATAGATATAGTCTTCAAGGCTAGGGTGAATAGGTTCTAGCGCGCTTTACCATCCACGATTGCATCACTGCTTACCATCAGGTACAGTTGTGATGACTTGATGGTTAAAACACCAGCCTCTCAAATATGAGTGTGCGGGGTCGATTCCAGGTCAGGCAAGTACCAATGTAACTTTTCTAAAGTTATATGTATGTATTTTCTAAGTATATCTTGGATTCCAATGAGTGAATACAAGGTGGAGGAAAACATCTTAAGGAAACCTGGACTTTAAGTCAACCCACATTGAGCAAGCGTGGTGATTACGCTCAATCCTATTCTGTATGAGAGGAGACCTATGCCCAGTAGTGGGAAGATAAAAGGTTAAAGTTTAAAGATGATTACGATCAGTCGAGATCGCGGTAAGGCGGTTAATAATATTTAAAAAAATATACTTTTTACACTATAAGTATAAAAATATACCACTATATACCATATCATTATCATCAACCTTTTTATCGTCCCACTGCTGGGCACAGGTCTCCTCTCATACAGAGAAGGATTGAGCGTAATCACCACGCTTGCTCAACGCGGGTTGGCGATTTCAGACTTAAAGCCCAGGTTTCCTCAAGATGTTTTCCTTCACCTTCAGTCATTGGTGTCCAAGATATACATATAAAGTACATATAACTTTATAAAAGTTACATTGGTACTTGCCTGTCCTGGAACCGAACCCGCGCACTCATACTTGAGAGGCTGGTGTTTTAACCACTAGGCCACCACGCCATGTATGTTACTATATACTATAAATACTTTGAATTTGAGTTAAAAATAACAATTCCTCTACAAAATATTTACGCACAACCCAACATTAAATTCTCCGTGACTCTTACCTCTTTATAACCCTATTTGGACTACAGCTTACCCTCAAAGAAACGGACCGTATCAATATACGCCCTAATTCAGACTTTGTTACTATATATCTCTCCATCTCTCTTCCTCATATTGTTTTAATCGCATTAGGTATGTTCTATCCCTGTCCGGTCCCCTATGTAACAGCAAAGCATATAATTTTGTCCATCTGTTGCTAGTTCAGTGAATATTGTGGTCTAGTAGCAATTTGTGTTCAGTGACATCTTGGGACAGTCGTGGAGAAAATAGTTATGTATTTGTACAATAATTTGTCAGTAGGGTATTTGACTACAAAAAAACTAATTAGTCCGTCAATCAGATTTCCAAAAAATACTAGACACGTAATTTTTCTTTTTCCATATAAACAAAAAATGAAGACGACACAGCGCGTTGAACACTGGTGTGACGTCACTGCACGCTACACTTTTTATCGGACAGTTACGTTACCAGCCACGACTCCTGATCTTTGATGCCTTTTATATTTGTCAATTTTTATTGATTTGATAAAACAAAATATAAGTATCCAATATTTTTCTATAATCTGAATGACAGACTTTAGTCCGTCATTCAGATTAAAAATTTATTCTGTTTATAAAATATTTTTTTTTTACCCAGGGAACGTCCCCATTCTCAAGAAAGGTGAAGCTACGTTTCCTGAAGTCTGTTCGTCTTTACTTATGTATCTTGTGTAATACACCTACATACCCACGCATTTACATAGGTATACCACTTACCCATAAACACACATACATGGAATAAACCGGTGCAAATGAAATATGTCTTGTTATTCATTCAAAATACAGGTATAACCAAATCAAATACCATAAGAAAAAAAGAACTTGCTAATCCATTACTCCATTTTGCTACGTCACTTCAACAAAGTAATAACGCAATGAATGTCGCCGAACTGTCAAAATAAAAGGTTTTAACGTTTTAACGATGATGATGATGTAATGTATTGTGTTGTTTGTATTGTTTTTTTTTTTTTTAGTAATTATAAACTAGTGCCTGATCGCAATCCCGCCTCATGGTAAGCAGTGATGCAATCTTTGATGGTAAAGCGCGCTAGTTTATTAAGACCCTTCACTTAAAAAAACTGAGTGAATAGGAAGGAAGATGGTTATTTGTAACGTAATTGCCTCATGGAGTTTTGACGGCAAAGCTGAGTGTCATGCTCATTTTTCATTGCACTTTAAAATTATTTATGTGTCGTTTACTAAATAAAAGCGCGTGATTTATGTAGTAAAAAGTGCATTCAGTAAATAATTCATAAAGAACGTTGTAACATCGCAGCATAGTGGCGTCATCATGACTTTGCCTCAAACCTCCCTCGTAAACGGTTCACGCAGCCGTCTTTTTCGACTGTCATTGGCGATATCCGCCATTATTGTGAAATAAAATTTTCAAAGAGTTTCTTTAATTTGTTTTTTTTTTATTATTATCAACTAGTGCTTGACTGCAATCCCGCCTGATGGTAAGCTGTGACGCAATCGTTGATGGTAAAGCGCACTAGTTAATTAAGCCTATTCACTTAAAAAACTTAAGAATAGGAAGGATGTCGGCAGTTGAGCCAGGTGATGCAAAGTTAACCCAAGACCAACATGACCAGCGATGCAACAACATTTGGCGCATCGTACCCGGCACACATCGCAACACAACTGCTCAGACTCGTCCTCCGTACGGCTTCACCAGACATCATGCCGGTACACGACACATCGCTTGGCGGCAAGACTTTGTCTGTTGGGTGGTAACTTCTGCCGGCAGCCGATGTTATGGCCTACCACCGAGCGCACGTGTTATTGGCAAAATTGTGGTATCTATTCCACAGGGGCCATTGGGCAAGAGTTGAAGTTGAAGGTAATTGCCCCACAAATCCTTCATCTGTTGGTTATTCCCATCAAATATTCTGCGGTCACCAACCGACATTGTGCTCACCTGTACCCACGTATTGATGACAGGCGCGTTGCACTTCTTACAAGAGTACAATCAATCACAATAAAAATAATGCTGTATCCGCCATATTGCATTTTTTATTCGATTCAATACTACGCTTTAGAAAACGCCGACCTGACTAAAAGGTTTTTTTTTATAAAACTAGCTTTTCGCCCGCGGCTTCGCCCGCGTAGAATTCGGTTGTATCGCGTTTTTTAGATTTCCCTCGGGAATAAAAGTAATTAAATGACGATTGATCTGTTTTTGATCGGAGATGAAAAATTATTAAATTACTAAAATGGCTATTAAAAAATAAGGGTTGATCGTAGAAGGGTGAAAATTTAGGACTGTATGTATTTTTGTATGTTGTATCATAAAAAAACAGAAACTAAAAATTTTGTCTAAAAAATTAAATAAAAAAATTTAGGGGTGGACTATCCCTAACATTTAGCGGGATGAAAAATAGATGTTGGCCGATTCTCAGACCTACTACGCTCACAAAATTTCATTAGAATTGGTCAAGCCGTTTCGGAGGAATATGAAACGAAAATTGTGACACGAGAATTTTATATATAAGAAAGATTATCTAGTTTTCGTAATTCCGATAATGTATGGAAGGTAGACTGTAAGTGACTGAAGGTGAAGGAAAACATCTTGAGGAAACCTGGACTTTATAAGTCTGAAATCGCCAACCCGCATTGAGCAAGCGTGTGATTATGCTCAATACTTCTCTATATGAGAGGAGACCTGTGCCCAGCAGTGGGACGATAAAAGGTTGATGATGATGGAAGGCAGATATTTATGATTTTCTATTCATTGTTGATTAAAATGCTGTTAAAGGTCTGTTAGACTGATGTTTATGCCTTTTAATTTAATTTTTTGATTTTAAAAACTATGGAAAGCCTCTTGTAACTATCCTATTGCTTCATTCATAAATGTACAAGCATGTTTTTGACTGACCAACCCCTTGGCAATTCCAAAATCATCATCATCATCTCAGCGTTAATAACAGTTGCATCCGAAGCTTTTCAGCTTTGGAGTCTAGGGTCCGCTTTACCAGTCTAACTGCTGATTTTTGGCTAAACTTCGATATTTTCCGTGGCGATATGGTGATAGGCGATATCGAAGCGTTGCAGTTAGACCAATTGTTTATCCTTGACAGTTCCAAAAAGCCTATTATTTGGTTTATTTGAAATAAAACCTTTGAATTTACGTTCCACGTTCAACTCAAAAAACCATATACTTATACAGTATGTAAGGAAAACCCTGTCCGATACCTAATCTTAAAAAAAATACTCCCTAAAAAAATTAATATTATTTCGCAAAAGGAAGTAAATTACATGGCAATACATACGTGGGCGACGGGGGACAGGGCAAGCGGTCTAACAAAATGCCGCGAGTATTGCACAATTGTACATTCATTCATTCATCAAAAAAGTGATGTCACTTTTTAAATTTACCAAATATTGGGGAAGTTGGAGTTAATCCGCGGGCCACAATTTGAGTGTTTTCAAGGCTAGAATGGATAGGCTTTACCATCAACGATTACGTCACTGCTTACCATCAGGCGGGACTGCGGTCAAGCAGTAGTTTATAATTTATGAAAAAAACTTCATAAAAATTTATCTTACTTAATCTAACTAAATTTATACTTAAAACTCGAGAAGAAACAATGACAATAACAAAAATAAACAATTATGTACAGCTTGACGAAGTTATCAAACTCCACACTGCGTGCCGTCCACAAGATGATGACCGAAAACCGACAAAGAGAAAAAAATCGGAAAGTGACTCGTAAAAAAAACCGGAAAGATTCACAAACAAGTGAGACCCGAAACGTAATTACGGCAAACACAAAAAAACTATGTCCCGGCGAATTATAGGGCCAAATTATATACTGGATACAACAGACATGTATAATTTTTAGTATTTTTTTTCTGTATTTTCGTTTCCGACGACCTTTCGGCGAGTTTTGTGTCATTTTTAGACACCGTAACAAAAAATTCTGACGCCATTTTTTTTCGGCGATCCAAGTTGGGCAGGCATTAATTGTGTGGTTAGAGAATGATTGTTGTGGCCATGTTTAAATTGATATTTAGCTTAGGAAGGACGCAATAGAATAGAATAGAATAGAATACTTTTATTTCAGACCGGAGTCCATAAGGTTAGTAACAATTTTACTTAAGTTCTAGTGTTAGTAGGTTACAGACACAAATGTATTTGTGTCTGTTTGTGTGTTTGTGTATGTATTTGTGTCTTATGTATACATAAAATTAAATTAAAAGTTAGCGTTGAGCTGCATCCACCTCTGCCACATGGGAGAATTCCACCGATCCATGAACACACTGAGAATGCTGTTGTTACTGCGGCGAACACACGTCATCAGAGATGCGCATCTACTCCTAATAATGGCAGTAAAACCATTAATATTATTATCTGCAAACATCCCTGAAGCACTACAACGCCAAGGCAGCTCCCTCAGTGCATTATTATATTGAACACGAAGGTCGCTGTATGGCCGCTGAGTGAAGTTAACCCACAGGCTGCACGTGTAGAAGAATTGACAGTAAGCTTTAAAAAGCGTAACTTTAACCGGCTCTGTACATCGCGCGAACCTGCGGGCCAACATGTTACAACGGACAGCCAGCGTTCCCTTTCAATATCACAATTAGCTTTTAGATCTTCGGTGACCCAGTGACCCAGATACTTGAATTTGTCCACCCTTCGCAGGGGTTCACCACACAGTGCAACTCCGATCTCCAATCGATCTTTTTTCATTCATAGTCCTGAAAGATTTTCGGAAACGATAACTGTTGACACTGGGATAAAGATTGTAGGAGACTTGTCAAGTAAATTGTTTATATTTCACGTACATCGGCACTCGAATTGCGTAAAACACTTTTTTTTTATAATTATAAACTAGTGTTTGACTGCCATCCCGCCTGATGGTAAGCAGTGATGCAATCGTTGACGGTAAAGCGTGCTAGTTTATTAAGAGCCTATTCACTCAAAAAACTAAGTGAATAGGAAGGAAGACGGCAGTGGAGCGAGATGATGCAATGTTAAACCCAACAACACGTCCAACGATTCTGCGCCAGAGGTAGATTAATCTGGAGACCCTCCACGATCAAACTCGCGACACAACAACATTTGCCGCATCGTACCCGGCACACATGGCAACACAACTGCTCAGACCTGTCCACCGTATGCCTGAAGAAAATTGCTAATGCATTAATCATCATCTGCTTAGGGTTTTCCAAACTATGCTGAGGTCGTCTTTCAGTTTAACTGGATTCAGCTCGATACCAGTAATAGATACTGAGTACATCGATCACTTTATACACAGTCTCGAACAAAACTCTTATCAAAAATGGCGACAAGTATTAAGCAGTCTAAAGTAGTCAAAATAAATATACATTAATTTAAAATCAGCCTTAAGTGCAGTATATAAAGTTCTTATCACAAAGCAGTACAAAAAGCCATTATTTTTTACGACCGAGTCTGACATCTAACCAAATTCAACCTTACACGCATGGATTCAAGTCAGAATTATAAAGTACTAGCTTTCCGCCCGCGGCTTCGCCCGCGTGGAGTTCGGTTATATCGCGCTTTTTAGATTTCCCTCGGGAATATTAAATTTTTCCGGGATAAAAGGTAGCCTATGTTCTTTCTCAGGGTCTAAAGATTGTCTGTGCCAAATTTCATCAAAATCGGTTAAGAGGTTTAAGCGGGAAAGCGTAACAGACAGACAGACAGACAGACAGACAGAGTTACTTTCGCATTTATAATATTAGTATGGAAGTACTAAATGAAAGAATCACCAAGTGCTGCGTTGTGCGCTTGTTCAGTTCAACCATTTTTTATGCTGATTGTAAATCTAGTGTATAAGTGATCAATGACTGAATACTACGATACCTCTTAGTAAGACTACTGGTCAGACTTTCAGACTTCTGAGGACCCGTAACGACTCTCAAAGACTTTCAAATGACAATGGTACAATGGCGATACTATGGCTCGATTTAGGAGTCGGGTAGTATATTTCACTTTGACGGTTCTAGTTCATCTTCTTCTTCTTCAGCCTAGAGCCTAGAGGTCCACTGCTGGACAAAGGCTTCCTCCAAGGCTTACCACGATGACTGGTCTTGTGCTGACCGCATCCATCGGCTTCCCGCGACCTTCACCAGGTCATCGGTCCACCTTGTTGGGGGCCTCCCTACGCTGCCTCTTCCAGTACGTGGCCGCCACTTCAGAACCTTACTGCCGCATCAGCCATCGGTTTTACGAGCAATGTGCCCTGCCCACTGCCACTTAATTTTAGCGACTCGAAGAGCTATGTCGGTGACTTTGGTTCTTCTGCGGATCTCCTCATTCTAGATCATGCTTTGTTTTTTTACGTTGTTGAGACTAACATGTCTAATAAAATACAGATTTCTTCTTTTATATCGCGTACATTTAAGGACTGGAACATTATGCCTATATTAGCGGTCGTCTTCCTGTCTGAGTTCTTTTTTTATATTTAAAATTATAAACTAGCACTTGACCGCAATCCCGCCTGATGGTAAGCAGTGACGCAATCGTTGATGGTAAAATGGACTAGTTTATTAAGAGCCTATTCACTCTAGCCTTAAAGACATTCAAATTGTAGTCCAACGGAAACACCGCCGCTGGCAAATTGTTCCAGTCCCTCGGTGTACGCGGTATAAAGGAGGAAGTGAAACGCTTCGGCTTCCGGATCGTAGTGGTGTTAACAACGTAAGGGTGGAAACTCCACCCTTGGGTGAAGTGTGGGTCGTCCGATGATGAACGGAGATGGGGGAATTAAATCATGCAATTCCCTCGTACACTCCTTAAAATGCATCCTATAGACCACCGAAAGGCTGGCCTCTGATTACAATCTAATTGTCTTCAAGAATAGAGTGAATAGGCTCTTAATAAATTAGTGCGCTCCACCAACCATCAACGATTGCATCACTGCTTACCATCTGACGAGACCGCGGTGAAACACTACTTTATGATATAAAAAAATGTAACTTAGGTTCTTACCAGGTTTTGATCACATCTTTTTATTAGACAATTATTATACAATAGTTAGGGGAAGGTGAGGTAATACCTCCAGGGAGGTCAAATGATCCCCCACCTTAAATCAAAAATAACTAGTGCCATCTACCTAAATGAACATGAAACATGTTCCACACGCCTCAGCCAGTTGCCTTTCCAAGTGTAATGACTGTGCAAGCGCTTGACATGATTTTATCAAAAAATAATTAAAAAGTGTGGCACTGATCTAAGGTAAGCCTATTTTTGGACTTTCATTACTTTTTACATGTTCGTATTTATTGAAATGTTGTTTTATTTGCTTTTGTAGTAATAGCAATTAGCTAATATTGTAAGATGTTTGATCACCATACGTGGCATTTGAAGGTTAATGTTTTGAACGATATTATGGAATTTGGTTTTTGGGGCGAAATGATTCCTTTCTGTGTGTTTAAATATTGATCCCCGGAATCATTTTACCCCATTAGTAGGTATTTATTGTTTTTACAGATCATGCCGAAAATTTATATATACGCAAAACTAATTTTAAAAAAAATTGGCCTGATGAACAAATGCAAAAGGCATTATAGATGCCGTCAGAGATGGTATGCCTTACAAAACCGCAATTAGACAGTTCAAGGTCTGTTTGTGTAGAGAGCTTAAATGATAATTCAAAAATCTCCACAACACCACGGCCATCGCGGTCACCTTCGTACCATCCAGAAAACACCTCAGCGTCTGATTCTTCTGAAAGATAATAATAATAATGTATTATTTCAACAACAAGTAACATTACAATCTTGTGAAAAGGCAAAAAAAATCAAAACAGATCAGATTCTTCAGAAGAGAATACCTCTTCTGTACTGAAAGCTACTCCAAAGACAAGAAAGGCGAAGGCTGGATGAGGTGCTTTGTGTGGCTTCAATGGGGAAATGCAGCTTGTGCGGGAGAAGATAATCACAATGATGGCGACTTTTATTTGCGATATTTGCCTTTCTAGTATAGACTAATATTTTTTTAATGACGAGTTGATTTTTCTATTGCTTCATGACATTGATAAAAAAACATTTCTAAATGTATTTATTTTTTTAATTATATGAAGAGTTTATTTGTTTCCTTACTGCTTGACAAGATATGTTGATGATTGTGTAAACCTTTTAAAAGTTTGTTGTAATGTTTAATTTTTGTTGATCGAGTATTAGATACCTAATTACAAAAAAGATCTCTAATGAAACTAGAAGACTGCAAAAGTTTTGTGTGACTTACTTACATACTTAAATTATTATTAACAATACATAATTAAGATTAAAATAAACGGTTTTATTTGGTTGGTATTTATTAACTTATGGTATAAAATGATCCCTGGGATTATTTTACCCCTTCCCCGGGGATCATTTTATACATAGGTGTGTATAAAATGATCCTTTAAGTAACTTTAGCAAAAACCTCTAATACAAAAAAAACTAATTAAATAATAAAAAATAAGTATGCAGTTACCAAGTTCAGTAAATTCACTACCTACAACAATAGAAATTTTGCGATTTTGTCTTCAACTTTAGTCACAGTTAAGGTTTTCCCTTAAGGGGATCATTATACCTCACCTTCCCCTAATAGTTATTTATGCCACTGTCAAGCAATGATAGCTATTATAATATGAGTGATAGTTTTTTTTAATAGATCGGGACGAGTATTACAATAGCTGTTTGCGACAGTGGCATACAAAACTTTTTCTACGACCTTGAAATAAATGTAGACAAGTTGACAATGACGCGTAAATAGCGCGGCGCTCGCAATGTTGTTATAATCCCACTAATGAAAGGCAAGGGCAGCTCATCCATACAGCCTAATAACATAAGATGTTTAGTCGCGTGACGCAAATCCGCGCGTTTTTTGGCATAATCATATGTTGATTTCTTGATGCCATAGCCATAAAAAATAATTTTCATTGTAGTACGGTTTACCCGTGTAGAAATGGTCATTGTAACACGACTTGGCAGGAATGAGTACTATTAAGATATGACTTATGGTTATGTATTAAGCAAATTACTAAATGGTCGTAGAAAAAATATATTTCCACCTACATGAACCTACTTTTAATTCAACCTACCTATCCCTAAGTCCTAAATATGTAACTCTAAGCAATTTACATACTTAAGGAACCTTGGGGGGGGTAGATAATGATTGCTAATGTTACCCGATGGACGGTTTGTCTGCAACATTTATATGAGACGAACTGTGTTCATTGTTTATACGATACGTCAAGGAATGTACGTTTGACGGACGAAGTAAATGTTTTAAAATAGAATACTCTTTATTATGTACCATGCAAATTACATGACATAAATATGGAGATTCATGATTGTTTAGAAAATAATCGTAAAGTTGTATAGAAAGAAAGAAAGAAAGAAAGAGAGAGAGAGAGAAATAAAATACATTTATTCAGCTGAAAACGTTTTTAATGTCCGTTCACCGATTTTAGTTGTATTACGTTGGTGAAGTGACAAATGGCGCCTGCGAAATAAATAGAAAGTTTTTAAAGACTTTTCGCTTTTAATGTTTACGGAATACAAGTTGAAATCGACTGCAAAAAGACTAAGTGTCGCGATACATTTGCTCAACGTACAGCGCCGAAAGTTCGACTAAATACGCTCGCAGTGTATTTCAAGTACTCTATGACACATCAACCGAAATGACGCCGCGTTCGGCGTAGGGCCTAACCTTCCTTCGGGCGGTTTTTTCAGCTAAAACGCATTTAATGTATGTATTTTGCATAGCAATCGACACATCACGCGATGCGTTGTGCTACCGAAAGTTCGACGGGCGTAGCTGAACGTTCGGCGTGTGTTGCGCGCGTGGCGGTAGCGAACAACGGCAACGTCTTCTAAGCCCTCTATAATAGCTAATATTCTAATTAAATCCATTTTTCTGGCCATTCAGGTACGTCACAAAAACCGCACACCATAAAGTGTCGACACAGACAGACTGACGATGACGCCACAATAACTTTCCGTCGCGTAGCGCGCTTAACAAAACGTCACGTTTTGACCGTTTGATCTGTCATAACAACTGAATATTGCTACTGATACTTCAGCCGCTGAGCTTTCGGCGCCGTACGACAACCCTAAAACAGATTTCTCCAAATGTCTAATCTTAAACGCGGTTATAGTTGCGTAATAAAAAATGTATCATCATCAACCTTTTCATCGTCCCACTGCTGGGCACAGGTCTCCTCTCATACAGAGAAGGATTGAGTGTAATCACCACGCTTACTCAATGCGGGTTGGCGATGAAAAAATGTATGAACTTAAATAATTTATCAATGGAAACAGTTCCTTCTAGCAACCATTTATTGCGATGATTTTTTATTCTTAGAAAGGCTTGATTTTTTAATTCCACCTAGCCTTGTCATGTGAGGGTGGACAAGGAAAATTCAACGCTTCATTTTACGTACTCATTCAGGCTGTACCCTACTGCTACTGCGTATTAAAAAAAAACTTTCTAAAGCACTGAAATGTTTGAATAGTCTCTTTCTAACCTACTTCAAAAAAAAAAGGAGGTTATCAATTCGACCCGTATGTATGTTTTATTTCTAGAACTGCTCAGTTTTCATATATCAGCGTCTGAACAAATGTGCCAATATCAAAGTGTATGTATGTACGTTTTTATGTTTGTGCGCGTATATTTCCGGAACTACAAGTCCGATTTAAGTTATTCTTTTTGTTGCACTAGATATTGTTCAACTTAAGAAACATTGCAAGTTTCATCAAAATCGGTAAAGTAGTTTTTGAGATAGATATTTTGGTCAGAGTTCTAACCTAACCTAACCTATGGGTGGACAAACGATTACTGACGTGTCATTTTACGTTTCTTCGTGATCTCAAACCTATAACTTTTTTTGTCTAAAGATTGACGGCGAATTCTCCGTCGCGTCGTCGATGAAAAGGTCTGTAGTTAAAAGAGTTATAGGTTTAACGTCACGTCGGTGAAAGACTTAGTAGCTGAAAAGGGCTGTCGTCGAAAGTGACGCATATGAAAGGTTCTGTCGGCGAAATGTCCATAGGTGAAACACCCTGCTGGGGAAACGGAAATAAATGAATCATCCTATCGACGAACAGTCCAATGGCGAATCGGTCTTAGGAGAACGGTTTCGATGCCGAAACCTCGAGATACCGCCTGACGATAAGCAGTGATGCAATTAATGATGGTAAAGCGCGCTAGTTTATTCAGAGCCTATTCAATCTAGCCTTGAAGACCCTTAAATTGTAGTCAGACAAATTGCTCCAGACATCGAATTCTACGCGGTATAAAAGTCGAAGCGAAACGCTTCGTCCGGATCGTAGTGGTGTCAACAATGTAAGCGTGGATATCAGCGCGTAGGCCTGCGGTCGGTGAGCAGTGGGCAGCTCGCCGCCCGGTAAGGACCAGGCCCGAGTCGACGGCGCGGTGTGTTTCACGCGCGCCTCTAAGAGATGTCAGCACATCGTGACGGGGTCCATGAAGCCCGATTCCTCCTGGGTGAGGATTGCGGGTTGGTTGAATAAGAAATCGTGGCCCTGGCCTACAAGCAAATGAAGGAACACGGGTGGGTTTTAGTCTGTAAAAGTTTGACATGCCCTTCCGCTCCGCCCAAAGCAAGAGAGGTAATTTGATGATTTCATATCCAAAAAAAAGGGGGGTTGTTACCCAGTGACTGGGCTGTGGAGTGTTCAGCTATATCATTATAAAAGTGTAGTCATATTTAAGAGGATGACAGAACACAGAACAGAACATCATACTAAAGATTTTTGTTTTTTTTTTTCTGTATCTTCTTCTTATCAGCCTATAGAGTTCGACTGCCAGACAAAGGCCTCCCGCAAGTTTTTCATACCATTGGCGGGCATTGGCATAATACCCACGCTTGGCAGGCGAGTTGGGAATCGCAGTAATTTGATATTCCACAGGAGAAGCGCTGCTGCCCGCTTCCCTAGTGAGAGTTCCCTTAGTCGCCTCTTACGACACCCACGGGAGGATATGGGTTTGTACTATTCTATGCCCGGTACCACACGGGCTATTCATGGCATGGCATTGGCATTGGCATGGCATGATATGGCATTTCTGTATAACAAGTAGGTTTGTACAAAGACAACTGAAACATATTTTTAAAAACAGATTAGGTTGGCGTTTCCTATCTGACTTTTTTTTTAAATAATTATAAACCAGCACTTGACCACAATCCCACCTGATGGTAAGCAATCATGCAATCGTTGATGGTAAAGCGCGCTAGTTTATTAAGAGCCTATTCACTCAAAAAACCGAGTGAATAGCAAGGAAGTTGGCAGATGAGCGAGGTGATGCAACCAACAACATGTTGTTGGGTTAAACCCAACAACATTACCAACGATGCTGCGAAAGAAGGAGATTGATCTGGAGACCCTCCACGACCAAACTCTCGACACAACAACATTCGGCGCATCGTACCCGGCACACATCGCAACACAACTGCTCAGACCCGTCCTCCGTACGGCTTCATCAAACATCATGCCAAAACATGACGAATCGCTTGGCGGCATGACTGTGACTACTTGGAGAAGAAAAGCCGAAATAAATTCAGAGGTCACAGACTCTTTTAAAGTCATAATCTTGGTCAGTGAAGGAACTCTTGTAGGTTTTAGACAGTAAAAGTCTGACATGCCTACCGCTCCGCCCAGAGCGGGAGAGGTCATTTGAAGATTTCCAATCCGGAAATAACAAAGACAATCTTGGTCAGATCATGTAAATGTAGATATTGAAGACAAGGTTGGCGCAGGGACTGAGCGATCGATTGCTGCGTTGCGTCTTTGCGGGTCGCGGGTTCAATTCCCGCACGGAGCAAATATGTGTATAGCCTACAGGTATTTCTTTCGGGTCAAACTATTTGTAAACGTACTCACGGTGCAGGAGTAATTTTTGGTGTAGGGCAACGTTTTATTTAAAAAGAGAAAAAGATAGGTGTCCAAAATGGTCTTCTGAGGAGAACCGAATGGACATATCGAGGCAGAAATTGAAAATGATATTTCTCAATAATCTTCCAGCCCAAAATCAAGCTTAAATCAAGAACGAGTAAGCAATGTAGATATTGAAGTATTGTATTGAACAGCTGCAGATTAAACTGTCAAACATTTTAACATATTTAGGTACCTCCTACATCAAAATTCACATGCCTAGGCCTTCAGTAAAGTATCAGTTAGCAATACCGGTAAACTGCTAAATAACATCAAATTAAACTAATAATCCGGCCTAATTAACGTATGTCAGCAGATAATAGTTTAAATAATAGTCAATTACTATAAATAACTGTCAATTACTTTACTAATAATACTTAATAATACGATGACCAGACCCAAAGCCCTCTCAAAACTACCAGTGCCCATATATCTAAGAGTTTTTTTTAAAAAGGTTGACAGAATAGCTAAATTCAAAATTACCGGCTTTTCTAAAGAATACCCGCCACGCGTCACCATATGGCTCGCGACGGTAGAATTCTAAATTTGAATGAGCCAATTAGATTTCGTAATTGTTGTGTTCTGGAGGGTAGTTGGTGAAATATATTGGATTACTACGATTGTATGCAATTAGTTTTAACTAGTAAATTATTTAGCGGTGCAGGTAAGTAATATGTATGTATGGTACTTACCTACTTTAGTCAAGACCATATTATTTATTCTACTGTTAGGTATCTTTATAATTTAAAGTATTCGATTATGAAGCATATTTTGTAGAGGTTATTTAGGTGGTTATCGATAACTAAACACGATAAAATAAAATGATTCTTTTTTTAGTTTTTGGTTTGTTATATATCTTAAAAAATAATCAATTAATCCCTTAGGAGTAAATAATTTATTAATTTATTTTATTTATTTGGGACAAAATACAGTTGTGTGTTACAATATTAATAGTCGGCCAAGGTATATGTAATACATAGTAAACAAACATAACTCACACTAATGTGCACGGAAGAAGAAGTCGTGTTGGCCCAGTGGTTAAAACGCCAGCCTCTCAAGTATGAGAGCGGGAGTTCGATTCCAGGTCAGGCAAGTACCAATCTAACTTTTCTAAAGTTATATGTACTTTCTATATGTATTTTCTATTTACTATCTTGGACACCAATGACTGAAGGTGAAGGAAAACATCTTGAGGAAACCTGGACTTAAAAAAAAAAGTCTGAAATCGCCAACCCGCATTGAGCAAGCGTGGTGATTACGCTCAATCTTTCTCTGTATGAGAGGAGACCTGTGCCCAGCAGTGGGACGATGAAAAGGTTGATGATGATGATGATGGAATGTGCACGGAATCATATTGATTGTTCAAGACATACGGAAACGGACGTATACAGAAGGGGACAGTGAGAAAAAAAATAAAAATAAAAATCACAGAAACCAATTCAAGATAGCGTGCCCCGTCCAGATATTGTCTGTGGGCACAATCACGTCACACCAAATATCAGCAAGAAGCAGTAATAGTTAAGGTTAGTAAGTGTTTTTAAAATTCTAATTATTAATTTGGCATCACATCTGACACATCACACCCACGCACCGGAAGACGTAGCGTGGGTAGGCCCCCGACAAGGTGGACCGACGATCTGGTAAAGGTCGCGGGAAACCGCTGGATGCGGGAGGCGCAGGACCGGTCGTCGTGGAGAGCCTTTGGGGAGGGCTATGTCCAGCAGTGGACGTCTTTAGGCTGAAATGATGATAATGATCACATCTGAAGTGGCCAAATGACAACAACCAACACAAACTTGCTGTACATCACACTCGTCTCCACAGAGTAGGCAACTCGTTCATGGGTCAATGTATACACTTTTACAACAAGCTTCCCATGGACATTCGAAACTTACCCATTAAACAATTTAAAAACTATATAAAGGCCAAACTTTGCAAAAAGGGGTATTATAAAATCACAGATTATTTAGAAGACAAAAAAGCTTGGGACTGAGCTGCGCGTTGTTATTAAGCAATATGCGTAATTATAAGGTAAATTATTTTAAACATTTTCATTTTTAATGTCTGGACTTGAAAAAAGATGATGATCCCTGAGTTTGTTTCGGCTATTTCTTCTCTGAGGTAGTCAGGAAATGCCAGCTTCATCTAGTTTAAAAAAAGCATATGACGTATAAAAGTGATCCTACTTGCTTAATAAACGATTTCATTTCCCTGTAAATTAGATTACTTGTTTTACTAACCCATGTGTTTGTCCATGCAGCTATATTAACACCTACCACGAATGGAAAAGTTCGACGGCCTGCCTCTGTTTGTTGCCGTCACCACGTGACACTGGCAGAAAGTAGAGAAATAAAAAAATAAAATAAAAAATAAAATAAAAATAAAATCTAGTCGAAACCGGCTCCATTGCCAAAAACGAAAAAAAAAAACAATTTCATTTCATTTCATGACACTGACACTAAATCAATAATCAAATTACTACTCAAATTATTCTCAAAGACTAAATCTATCTAAAAAATTGTTCTGTTCAGTTTTGTCTAAGACAAAATAATCTCACTTTCTCTTCAAAACCCAACACTGTGCATATTTTTTCCTGCACATAAGAGCTCTGTGCAAACAAATTAGATGTCATTATAAGTGCACAAAGGACTGTCCCACGCCGGGCACTGATATGTGCAAATAAGCCTATTACAATTAGCACGAATATCGATGTCAGAAGAGATGCGAGGATCGGATGCGGTAGTTTATGACAATAGGTTGCATTGTATGGCACTGTTATGTTGGTACTATTGGCAGTCTGAAGGGTTGAGTAATCGATTCACACGAAATTACTCGTCTGAAAGAGGTAAATCGTCTCTTTTATACAATAGTAGCTGCGCCACGCGGTTTCACCCGCGTAGATTTCGATATGCTCCGCTCCTATCGGTCGCAGTGTGATATTATATTATATTCCTTCCTGGATTAAGGGGCTATCCACCACTAAAAAAATCCAAATCGGACCAGCAGTTCCTGAGATTAGGGCGTTCAAACATACAAACAAACAAACTCTTCAGCTTTATATATTAGTATAGATAGATATTTTTTCTGTAATTGTAATCAATTACAGAAACTACTACTACTACTTAACTGTGGGCGGGTAGACAATTTCAGACATGTTTTAGAGAATTAGTGTTGTATGCAATAAAGTATTGTAGAAGCACACGAAGTAAGACAGTAAAATGTAATTGTACTCGAACTTTAGAATGCTACAGATTTGCTACCAAGATTTACTGCAGTTTTTTCTGTAACTATAGAGGAATGAAATCAGCCAGATCAAAGAATACATACAATTGATTCCTTCGATTATTATCAATTGAAACTACAATTGAATTGAAAACTGTGTGTTTCCCAACCTTACCTTTACTTTACGTGTAGAAGATCTATGTCGAAAGAACTAGCTGAAAATAATAAAACCAATAAAAGTAATAACACATCTTACAACAACATATTTATCAGTAGATGCACCACAGTAGGCCTAGTATGACTTTTCATTACGAAACTCGATCGTCGATATCGAGCGCGTTTGACTCAGTGATTGGCCCATTTTAAGGCGTAAGAACTCTCAACCAATGAGAGCGCCAAACGCGCTCGATATCGACGATCGAGTTTCGTAATGAAAACTCATACTAGGCCTACTGAACAGATGAAAAACGTCTATTCCGTGAGATGCACAGCCGATCGATTCTGTAAAAAAACTCACTGTGAAAGTTGGGTGAAGTGTACATATAGTAAGCTTCCAATAGTATCAATATGGTCATCCTTTGCCTGGTCATCTCTTAGCCGCCACGGCGTATTTTAATTTTTGAATTGTTGTTTGTTTTTGTGTTTTCCATAATGGCCGCTCTCAGCGTACAATATATTTCTGCATCGTTCTTACACTGTTAATTGCAACATGAATTATGTAATCAAATATTTATATCAATAGCTTGATAATTTAAAAGAGTGTCCATGGAGTTTTTGCCCGTTCTTCTCCAGAGGTACAGTCAAGACCAAAAGTCGAGTTGCAATCTCACAAAACTATGGCCAAGCAATACTAGTTGTAGTTACGACCTTCTTCTATAATAAAGTTTGATACACACTTATACACTTGCTGCCCGCTTATGATTGTTAGGTACTACTTACTAATTTCAACGTCTACAGTAAGTGTTTCAATGGCCTAACGGTTTTCGCCTTGATAGGCGTTCAAGGTGGTTCGAGTTCGAATCTAATAACTTACAAAAATATTTTTTAAATGTTTATTGGTGAGTTATGAATGCTGACAACAAAAATATCTAAAAATACCGATCTGCAACTTAAAGATGATACTTTCTTTTAAGATTTTTTCTATATTAGAGTCATTATAAAAGATGACGGTAGACTTAAAAGAATCTGAATCACTACTTCACAAAAAATATTCCGCTACCTACAATAACTATTATTAGCTACAATAACTCAAATAATATTACTTAGCTGTTGTTGGTTGGTGAACATATAGTTACCAGTTTGTGTTATTAGTTTTACTTTTTAATCAATATGCAGGCATATGCAGCAATATATCTCAAATATCATATGAAACCGGCTTTTGTGTAAGTTGTTTTTATTATTATTTATGTAAGATACCAATCGCTTGTAGCAAGTGTGTAATAAAATTGTTATTGTTTTAGAGAAATACTGTAAGCCGTTGGAGGTCAAGGTCAAGAGGTTGGAGGACGAAGGTAGCTGTCGAGACAAGTGAAACGAAACGACAATATTTACCGTTGAATAAACTTTTAAATCGTGCGAAGAAGATAGGTTGCATTTGTGGTTTAAAAATAAATTGGCGAGGCTGGTGGAGTCTTATCGAGCTAAACAAAAAAAAAAAAACTATTTATAACAAAAACAGTGCAGAAGTGTCCTACAGAGTGTTTTAAATATATACCAATAAATATCTTAATAACTGACTCTAAACCATCTCTAAAGTAATTTAGCTGAGTGACAGTAATATGTTCGGTTGGCTTAATGTCTAACAGATGTCGCCTTCTGCAATTTCAATACAAATTACTTTTGGTAAATTATAAAAACAATAATTTCGGAATTCCATAAGAAATAAGTTCGTTTACTTTTGAACTAAGAAAGCGCTTGAAGATTATAATCTCATGCCATCAAACTCCGAAAAAAGTCACTACAGGATGGCAGCATTAGTACCATGCTATACACGCCAAAAAAAAATATAAATGTAATAAGCACTATTATGTGTTCTAAGTATAGATAATTTTATGATTGCAATAATATTCAGGTTAAGCTTCAATCCTCTTTTCTTTAAGAAAATGAATAATAAAGCTATAACCTCTTTAATCATAATATACGTATAATAATAATTTTCATATCTAACAACCAAAAATGTTTTTTGTATTTTTTACCATAACAATATCATAAGTTTGTCAAGGATTACTTTTATATAAAATATTACAATGCTGCCGTTTCAACGTTTGTTTCATTTGTTAGTATAAGTATATCTATACCGAATAATATATAACTTTATAATATATTGCATTATAATATGCTTATTGTTTTATTTTTATATATTTTTTATTATATTACCCCTATAATAAACTAAAACATATAATAAAACCCTTTTTTGGGATAAATATTCAATAAATTTTCCTATTTGTTTAAATATTATTTGCAAACATTTTTACTATAAAATACAAATCAATTATCATAATTTTAAATTATATGAAACAACAAAAAGAGTTGCCTATAATAAGGATCGAACCCACAATCGCTCGCTTTTGATAGCACCATTGTTAAGTGCGGCCGCTAACTCAACTTCAAATGAAGTAACGAAATTTTGCATTACTTTAAAGAAAGACGAAGACTGCGATAAAAAAATAATGCGGAAGTGTGCGTGGCCGGTTTAGCGCAGGCGACAGTAGTCTTTAAGGTGGAAATGGACTTCTACAGCTGATAGTACCTACTCTTTGGAATGGGTGACTAGCTTTATCTTAATGACTGACAATTCAAAAGTGCCTGTAACTGGTTTGTTTGAAATAAATGCTTTGATTTTGACACCTAATATGAGTTGGAATAACGCCTCACTCCACGCTCTCTTCACCTAAGTTTTTACGGTGAGACGTTCCTAGAATGGCACTGCACACGTGTCTACAAAAAGCCGCATCCACAGAGCGAAATACACTCATCCATGGTTCTCTACCGAATAGAGCGATTACCCGATTAAAGCCAGATCACACGGTGGAGCACAATATTGTGACTGAACCCCCGCCGCGTGTGTACACCCCCTAACACCCCGAGATTACTCACTCATCACTGAACAGTATTGTAGCGATCATTATGTTATAAAAATGTTGTTAATATGCGTTAATAGGATGGATGTAGTATCACATCGGGAATTTCTATAAGTTCGAAGACTTAACTTGGCAGGAGAACTTTCTAGAATAGTGTAACTACTGGCTGCTGCTTTACTTTCCAGGGTAGTGTGCTAGTATTATAAATTTGTCATTGCAACACCATTCCATTCTCATTGTGCTAAAAGTTCATAAAATGTTTTTTTTCATAGAAATGGTTTTCTAAAAATTACTACATAATTTGAACATTTATTAATATGGTATGGAGTGTCAGTGATTGACCACTGGAAAGTCATAATGACGCCATTTTGTTAGTAGATTAGTAAACTTTTCAGACAAATTGCAAGAGGGTCGCCTACGCTGGTACGGTCACGTCTTACGAAAACGGCATATTACGTGGGTAACAATTAATGTCTTGCCATGGCGCCTCCGCCGGGCCGGAACAAGCGAGGTAGACCAAAGAAGTGCTGGCTTGACGTTGTAAGAGATGACATGCGTGCCAACATTCTCATACCACGGGGTCGTGCGAAATAGAGGCGTATATGTAGGAAAGCGGACTCTGGGCTCCAACGCGAAAGCCGCGGTTGCCAACCGGGATTATACGCTGAGATGATGATGATGATGATAAGGAAACTTGTCAAAATAGATAATTATGAGATCACTGATCAACGATTCTGACAGAATTGTAATAGCAGACTAGGACCTCTGGTATATTGGCGTGACTAACTGAATTAATAGGATTTAATGTCCTTTGTTTTCTTATTTAAATTACTATACATAAAGTTGTGTAGGTGTGTGTGTGTGTGTGTTTTTTTTTTTTTAATGAACAGACAGTTCTGTTGCTGGGGAATTTGGCGGTACAAATTCCCCAGCAGCAGAACTGTCTGTTCAGCATTCAGTGCTCAACACTAGGAAGAGTGCTGATTTTCAGCCTAATTTAAATAAATGGCTTGAAAATGAATTACTTACTAATGCATTTTTGAACCACATTTTCAAGCACATATTGTATTAAGTATTTTTATTTATAAAATACATGTAACCCTATATTTGCTTGAAGTGTCTTCGAGGCTAGTGTGAATAGGCTCTTAATAAACTAGTACGCTTTATCATAAACGATTGCATCACTGCTTACCATCAGGCGGGACCGCGGTCAAGCACTAGTTTATAAAAACAAAATCCAACAAATCGTTTAAGTAAAGTCACCTAAACCTTTTGACCACTATCAAATCAATATAATATATCAAATTAACACCCTGATATATTTTACCCCACCACACTTACATCCCCGGGGGTCAGCTCTATCGCCCCCAATTTATACGGTATGTCCTATGGGGTTTATTCCATATGGCTGGATGGGAAAGGATCAAGTTATTCATAAGTGTGAATTGATTATGTTAAGTTTCTATAGAGAAGTGATTTTTGATTGGTTAAGGTGTGGGAAAGTAAAAATACGTAGATTTCTTTTTCTTGTTTTGTTTATATTCCATCGATATATATAGACTGTAAAATAGGCGTACGTTAGGTATGTAGGCTGAGATTAGCGCGATCAAACAAACAAACAAACTCTTCAGCTTTATATATTATTATAGATTATCATTGTCGTCCTCCGTGGCGCAGCGGTCAACACGCCTGCCTGCGACGTGGAGGCCCCGGGATCGAGCCCCGGCCAGGTCATGATGCTAAACGATCTTTTCCTGATTGGCCTGGGTCTTGGATGTTTATCTATATATGTATCTATTACAAAATATAGTATCGTTGAGTTATTATCAAGTCTCGAAATTACTTTGGGGCTAACTCAATCTGTGTGATTTGTCCGTATATATTTATTTATTTATTTATATTAAAATTTAAATACAGAGAGAAACTGCTAGCAAGCACAGACCAATATATCATAAATGAACAGGTTGGGACCATGTCCTCCAGTGGCTGTCGTAAGAGGCGACAAAGGGAGCTCTCAACAGGGAAGCGGGCAGCAGCGCTTCTCCTGTGGAATATCAAATTATTGCGATCCCCTACCCGCCTGCCAAGTGAGGGGATTATGACAATTGTCTCAACTTGTGAGGGGGCTTTGCCCAGCAGTAAACCTCTATATGCTGAAGAAGAAGACATATACTTGCCTTCTCATTTTACTCCTACTTTTCATTTCATCAACTTCTAAAGACATTTTTTTGAAGTGAAATATTTCACTTCAAAAAAATATTTTCTTACAAAATTTACAATCGTTATTTTTGTTTGCTAATACTGCCCACAACTGGGTAAAAACCTGTAAAAAAAACTGCCGTTTTACAGTCAAGTGCAATACCGAGGCGGTCAAAATGTATAAAACAGCAATATTTTTGATTATTTATATTGATTCCAGGAATATGTACTGAAAACATGGTAGCAGGTTTCATTTCAAAATCCCTGTCACCCTGTATAAATATTATGCATGAATATCTATGGCAAATCCCTTGCCCGATGAAGGCCAGCCCGCGCCGCAGCTGAGGCAGTAATTATAATATCCCAACTATGACCTCTGACTTTGTTTCGGCGTTTCTCCTCAGAGCTAGTACTGGGAAACGCCGTGGTCATCAAACCACTAAGAACCTTTGTCGTTCCTTGCTGTCCTCTCCAGCGACGCCCTAAGCCGAGGTTCGTATCCCAAAGGGGTTGCCCTTGCGTCGCTCCTTAGTTTTAGTCTAGTTTTTAAGTGCCCCTGGCTGGAGGCTTTAATTTTAATTAAGGTATTCATAGGATAGTCCGGTTAAGTAGTCACGGCCTCTAATGGTCAACTACGAGATGCCATAACAAAAAAAATCTATGGCAAATATATTTGCACCCCTTTTTAATTGAGATATTCTCTTCATCCTCCAAATAGCTATAATAAACTACTTAACAACTCAATAATAGAATAAAATTTATGTCAAAACGAGTTCTCGTTATCATCGCAAAATAATCAGGTCAAAACACAAAGGTAATTGTACATGGCCAGTCAATACGCACAATGGCTTCTAATCAATGGGCAAAGTGGGAAGTCGAGCGGAGCGCCACGCGTCGTGACGTCATCATAAAGGGGAGTTAACTAACTGGAAATGTGGGTAGATGACAAAAATAGTTACGTTAGTAGAACTGTGAACGTTGGTATTAAGATGGAATTATTTTTGAAAGTAGAATAATTTTATTTCTTTATTTGTTTACTAGCTGTGCCCCGCGGTTTCGCCCGGGTAAGCTTCGGACTGAAATAGCTCAGTTTACGTAAAATAAGCGCCTGTTAAAATAATGCGAGCAATATGTACTACATCTGCGTTCGCTCCCGTTTTCACAACATTTTTTGTTCCTGCTCTGCTCCTATTGTTCATAGCGGGATGTTTTATAGCCTATGTTCTTTCTCAGGTTCTAGACTATCTGTGTACCAAATTTCATTACAATCGGTTCAGTAGTTTTGGCGTGAAAGCCGGACAGACAGACAGACAGAGATACTTTCGCATTTATAATATTAGTATGGATTCTTTCACATATGAATTGTACAGATGCGGACCATTCATTCATTCTCTACCAGTCAGCCACAGGTGGTGAAGAGATCAGATGGCAGGTGCTTAAGTTGAAAAAATTATAAAGAAAAAAAAAAGCTTTTAGCACTATTTGCGTCGCCGAAGTCAATAAACCCAAATATCTTTTAGAGAAAAGTTTTACATAATTCGCGAGTATTTTTCAAAATGTGATGTTGATTTAACTCCCCCGTCTCCGTTCCACCATCGGACGACCCGTCGTACGGCGACTTTTCACCCTTACGTTGTTAACACCACTACGATCCGGACGAAGCGTTTCGCTTCTTCTTTTATACCGCGTACATCGGGGGACTGGAACAATTTGCGGGCGGCGGTGTTTCCGTCACACTACAATTTGAGTGTCTTCAAGGCTTAATAAACTAGCGCGCTTTACCATCAACGATCGCATCACTGCTTACCATCAGCCGGGATTGCGGTCAAGCGCTAGTTTATAATTTATAAAAAAATAAAAAGGGGCAGAACATTTTAAATGATTAGTAGTATTAGCCTTTAGATTGTGATCTCTCTTAAAATTACTAACTTTTGATACCATTAGGCCACTTTAATTTTGGTTGATTTAATATCTGAGTACTTATCTTTACAGAATCCAATAGAAAGGAACTTTTTACAAAAGAATAGAAACCGACTTCAAAAAAACACTTAAAAGGGAAGAATAGTTTTACTTTTGTCATGGCTCTAGAAGTCGGTGTCTCGAGGTTTCTGTTGTTTAGCTCGCCACCGATTATTTTTTATTTTATGCTTTTCAGTGTCTTAGTCGAAATTCAATAATTACTTTTTCACCTCATAACAATAGTGGCAGCCATACATCACCCATGTTAGAATAAGTTTGTGGAGGCATAAGCAACAGGGAGTAAAGTTCACTCATCGTCCATAGAAAAGGGAGGGTCCTCCGACCAGACGGGTGTTATGTCTTGCGGGCACTTGCCCAATGCTTGAAATTGGGAAGTTGTATATATGCTAATTGCATGGTAAACTCTGATTGCGAGATGTAGAATTCGTGTGACGTCAGTATGCCGCGTTGTTGATTTGTGGCGTTTGTAGGTAGGTATAGTACCGCTACAAGTTCTCATCAATACGAAAAAAATCGGTATCTCAAAAACTACTGAACCGATTTTGATGAAACTTATAGTATTCCCTAAGTTGAACAATACATAGTACCTAAAACAAAAAAAGAATTACTTAAATCGGACTTGTAGTTCCGGACATCATCATCATCAACCTATTTATCGTCCCACTGCTGGGCACAGGTCTCCTCTCATACAGAAAAGGATTGAGCGTAATTACCACGCTAGCTCAATGCGGGTTGGCCATTTCAGACTTAAAGTCCAGGTTGCCTCAAGATATTTTCCTTCACCTTCAGTCATTGGTGTCCAAGATATGCTTAGAAAGTACATATAACTTTAAAAAAGTTGCATTGGTTGCATTGCCTGACCTGCAATCGAACCCGCGCACTCATACTTGAGAGGCTGGTGTTTTAACCACTAGGCCACCACGACTTATGCGCGCACAAACATACAAACATACACTTGAAATTTGGCTTATATACATACGGGTCGAATTGATAACGTCTTTTTTTTAAGTCGGTTAAATAAAGCAGTTCCTGTCAGCGTCATGAACATTTAGCTCTCAGCACCAACAGATGATAATAACGGTTAAAAAGCTCAGCTAATCACACAAAATACCAACGGAAATCTTAAAAGTGGTGTCCTATGAGTAAAAATCTAAAAATGTCAATCAATACATAGTATAAAACAAAGTCGCTTTCGCTGTATGTCCGTATGTATGCTTAGATCTTTAAAACTACGCAACGGATTTTGACGCGGTTTTTTTTAATAGATAGAGTGATTGTTAAGGAAGGTTTAGACTACCTTTTATCCCGGAAAAAATTGATATTCCCGAGGGAAATCCAAAAAGCGCGATATAACCGAACTCTACGCGGGCGAAGCCGCGGGCGGAAAGCTAGTTAATTATAAACAAATCTAGGTGTTGAATGGACTAGCCGGTACCTTATCGTTTTTGCACGCAACATCAAAAGCAAGTTACGATGAAGCGACGTGCGCCTCAGATGGATTACTGCAGACAGTGAAATAGGTATTAAATCCATAAAGTCGTTGGTCGTGTGAGTCTTGGGTTTAACATTGCATCACCTGGCTCAACTGCCGTCATCCTCTGTTGCTAAGTTTTTTAAGTGAATTGGCTTAATAAACTAGTGCGCTTTACCATTAACGATTGCGTCATTGCTTACCATCAGGCGGGATTGCAGGCAAGCACTAGTTTATATTTATAAAAAAAAAGTTACAAGTACTCTGACTTATGTACAATAACTATTTCATTTCATTCCTATTACAGGAACGGTGAAACCGTGCTTCGGAAAGCACGTTAAGAGAGGACTCTAGTGCCGAGGAATTTGGGAAATAGGTATTTGATGAAACTATTGCCGTCGCGCTGCTTCCAATCTCTCTCGGTAAAGTGCGAAAAGTACAGTTGCAGTTCAGGCTGATTTTACCTACAAAAACGTTGATCAAAAGACGTTTCGTATACCGCTGTTTTCTTTTTCAAAACACGACAGATCTCAATTATTTTTATATCAAAATTTATTTTATTTTTTGTCAAAAAACTTATCACGTTTGTCTAATAGTCATCTGAACATCACGGTAAAAATGGGTTATTTTTCGCGATTTTGAAGTAGGTATCGTATTTCTTTTATTATAAATGATAGGGGCACGTACGAACGTAACCACGGTGTAAAATTGTAGAAAAAAACTAATTGCTCTAAAAGCATTATCCACGAAGAAAACAGCGGAATACGTTTGTATAGAGAAAGCATCACTAGAGTTCAAAATCAAAATGTTTTTGTTGAAAGAAATTACAAATTATAACATACGAAATATATTAGAGGAATTACGTTACAAATAATTAAAGTGAGCCCTAACGTCTACCTAACGCCCCCCCCCCCCTCGCCCTAACGTCGTCCTCTTAAGAGGAGACTCTAGTGCCGAGGAGTTTGAAAAATAGTTCTTTGAATAAACTATTGCCGTCGCGCCGCTTTCAACCTCCTAAATGTATTTGAATTATTAACTTTAAATATATTTGCGTTTGTGGACTATGAGAAGGCCTTCGATTCGATTGAGACTTGGGCGGTGCTACAGTCTCTCCAGCGATGCCAAATTGACCATCGATACATTGAGGTGATAAAGTGTTTGTACTAAAACGCCACCATGTCAGTCCGTCTCCAGGATCAGGACTCGAAACCGATCCAACTGCAGCGTGGAGTGAGACAAGGAGATGTCATATCTCCTAAATTGTTCACTGCTGCGTTGGAAGATGTCTTCAAACTCCTGGACTGGAAAGGACTTGGCATCAACATCAACGGCGAGTACATCACTAATCTCCGTTTCGCAGATGATATCGTGGTCATGGCTGAGACCCTGGAAGACTTGGGCAAAATGCTCAATGACCTCAGCAGAGCTTCCCAACAAGTGGGTCTAAAAATAAACATGGATAAGACGAAGATCATGTCGAACTCTCATGTCGCACCCACTCCAATTGTAGTTGGTTGCTCTGCACTCGAAGTTGTTGACGAGTATATATACCTGGGACAGAAAGTCCAACTAGGTAGGTCCAACTGCGAGAAAGAGGTGTCTCGGCGAATCCAGCTCGGTTGGGCAGCGTTCGGGAAGCTACGCTACATCTTCTCGTCGTCCAAGATACCACAGTGTTTCAAGACTAAAGTCTTTGACCAGTGTGTGTTGCCAGTAATGACTTACGGAACTGAAACGTGGTCGCTCACAATGGGCCTCATACGAAGGCTCAGAGTCACACAAAGGGCAATGGAAAGAGCTATGCTAGGAGTTTCTCTGCGTGATCGAATCAGAAATGAGGAGATCCGCAGAAGAACCAAAGTCACCGACATAGCTCTGCGAGTCGCTAAACTTAAGTGGCGGTGGGCAGGGCACATTGCTCGTAGAACCGATGGCCGATGGGGCAGTAAGGTTCTGGAGTGGCGGCCACGTACTGGGAGACGCAGCGTAGGGAGGCCCCCAACAAGGTGGACCGATGACCTGGTGAAGGTCGCGGGAAGCCGATGGATGCGGGCAACACAAGACCGGTCAGCGTGGAAAGCCTTGAGGGAGGCCTTTGTCCAGCAGTGGACATCTATAGGCTGAAGAAGAAGAAGAATATATTTGGGAAAAAAATATTGATATATTTTTTCCCAAATTTCATATTTAAAAAATGTGTTCTCGGTGGTAGGCAACAACATCAGCCGCCGGCATAAGTTACTACCCACCAGACAAAGTCTTGCCGCCAAGCGATTCGTCGTGTTCCGGCATGATGTCTGGTGAAGCCGTAAGGAGGACGGGTCTGAGCAGTTGTGTTACGATGTGTACCGGGTACGATGTGCCTAATGTTGTTGTGTCGGGAGGTTGGTCGTGGAGGGTCTCCAGATCATCCTCTGGCGCAGCATCGTTGGTCGTGTTGTTGGGTTAAACATTGCATCACCTCGCTCAACTGCCGTCTTCCTTCCTATTCACTCAGTGTTTTTGAGTGAATAGGCTTAATAAGCTAGTGCGTTTTACCAACAACGATTGCATCACTGCTTACCATCAGGCGGGATTGCAGTCAAGCACTAGTTTATAACTAATAAAAAAAAAATGTAGAATGATTAGTATCCATTCAGTTGCTTATTCTGAACAAACTATATTCAGGTTTCGGATAAACAAAAACAAAAAAACGTTGTATAGGTAATCTCTTTCAATATTGTTCTTCTCTTTAAAGGTTGTCTGTAAAAGATTGCTCTTAGCGATAAGACCGCCCATTGTGTCACCCTTTGTAAAATCTTTTTATTTATGTTCTGTAATATACAATATGTTAAGAAAACCCTGTCCGACCCGTAAGGATAATAAAGGTTAGGTAATCACATAACCAAATCACATATGAAATTTTACATAATCATCATAGTAACAATACTAGTGAATTTTGAAATAATCTTTTTTTCCCGCGAATTAATTCCAACTTCCCCGAAATTTGGTAATTTTTAAAAAGTGACAACACCATTTGTGACGGAGCGAATAGCGATGCGACCACGTGCCGCGTGCCCTGCCCCCCGTCACCCGCGGATGTATGCCTAACGTGTTGTCTACCGCACATGCATTAAGTTACCTCGCTATTTCGAAATAATATTTATTTTTTTAGGGGGATTTTTTTTAAGTTTAGACCGGCTTTGTAGGCATTATTAGAATCAGTTATCGATACCTAACAATACCTTCACGGATCGGACAGGGTTTTCTTTACATATTGTATATATGGTGTTCATGACAAAGAGTATTCTATTTTATTCTATTCTTCTCAAATTTTTACTTTCAAGAATTTCCTTTTACATACAATCTTTTCCACCCCTCTACACCTTACTCTATGGCATCCACTTCCCAGATATGCAAGCGTGGTTGTGCCGTCGCAAGTTTTTCTCCTCCATCTCGTTCCTTCATCGTGGCCTCTCTGTCCCACCAAACACACCGCTCACCGAGGTTTTTGCCCGAAGGTGCTCTCGCAGTTTTTCACGTCCTCCTCACGAAGTTTTGAAATCACTGACCAACGTTCGAAAATTCGATTTGTACTGCGTTTATAAGTATGCTGTTATATACATATGAGTTATGTTTTAAAATCATTGGGATATGTTACGAGAGAGCTAGTTATCTGATCTCTCTTTATATGAGTTATTTGACAGCCTCCGTGGCGTAGCGGTAGCGAACGCGGCCGTTGTACAAGGAGGCGCGGGTTCGATCCCCGTTAAGTGCAAATATTTGTATGCATGAATATGAATATTTGCACTGGTCTGGTCGTGCCTCGGAAAGCACGTTAAGCCGTTGGTCCCGGTTACCATACGAACATCTAGTGGCAGTCGTTACGGGTTGTTGGAGCCCTCAAAAGTCTAACAATTGGTCTAACTGCAATGCTTAGATATCGCCTTCGGGTTGTGGAGGTCAGACGGCAGTCGCTTCGCTTTGCCAGTGTAAAGCCGACCCCAGACTCCAAAGCTGAAAAAGCTGCGGATGCGACTGGGATTAACGCTGAGATGATGATGATGATGATGGTTTTATATGAGTTATGTTATAAAATCATTGCGATATGTTACGAGAGAGCTAGTTATCTGGTCAGTGAGTTTGGAATGAGTTAATCAAGTACCAACCTGAGCCTAGTCGATTACTGCCCGTCTCCTCTGACAGAGAAAAATCCTGTGGCTTTGTAGTTGGAATGTTATAGGCTGAATATTTTTAAAAGGGAACTCTAGTGGTGCTTTCTCTATACAAACGTATTCCGCTGTTTTCTTCGTGGATAATGCTTATAGAGCAATTATTTTTTTGTACATTTTTACACCGTGATTATACGTGCCCCTATCATTTGATCTTTTTCGAAACTTAATTAATAAAAGAAATACGGTACTTCAAAATCGCGAAAAATAACCCATTTTTACCGCGTTGGTCATGTTCAGACGACTATTACACAGACGTGATAAGTTTTTGACAAAAAAGAAAATAATAGAAGAATAGGTAGGTATACTTTTCCTCTAAATTTCGATATAAAAATTATTGAGATCTGTCGTGTTTTAAAAAAGAACAGCGGGATACGAAACGTCTTTTGGTCAACGTTTTTGTAGGTAAAATCAGCCTGAGCTGCAACTGACCTTTTCGCACCTTATCGGGAGAGATTGGAAGCAGCGCGACAGCAATAGTTTCTTCAATAACCTATTTTCCAAATTCCTCGGCACTAGAGTCCCTTCAGTCTGTATGAGAGGAGGCCTATGCCCAGTAGTGAGACGATAAAAAAGGTTCATGAAGATGAAGTACGTAACTGCTGTTATCCTGGAGGTGAAGCCAGTAGAATTTCTGATGCTCATAACACAGCTAGACGATTCTGATATTAAATTCTAAGTAAATTAAGACCTTGGATTATTCTTGTAAACATCTCAGAGCTCCATCGAAAGTTATACGACGCCTGACGCGTAAAATTTAAGAATTAGCGTCCATTATTTTGCAATTACAAGTCAGCCGCTCGATATTGGGAATGTGGATACAACACCTACTCATAACTGCTATAGTTTATTACTTAATCTACCGCTTATTTTCATAATCGTTAAAACCCTATTTTTACAAGCTTTTTACTAGCTTCACTTCTATGTTTGTTTGCTTGCTTGTTTGTTTGTCCGTCTCTAACTCTTTGGACTATGAGTGAGCGGTTCATTACTGTAAAATGTCCAACCGTTTTCAATACGTTCGTTCGTTGGTTTTTTTTTTTTTTTTGTAAAAAAGGATGTGGAACTAATAAGTTGAAAATAAATATAGTTTCAAAAACTAAGAAAACATGCTTTTAAAAAATATCAAACTAAAAAGTTAAAAATAATGTTAAAAAAAAGCGTGAGGCGCTTTGTGCCACAATATTTGTATATTATGCGCCTCACGCTTTTTTTAAATAATTATTTTTTACTTTTTAGTTTGATATTTTTTTAAAAGCATGTTTTTTTTAGTTTTTAAACTATATTTTTAACTCTAAGCTGCACCCTAATAAGGATATTTCCTGGGTAAAAAAAATATTCTATTTAAGTAGTCCGTCATTTAGATTATAGAAAAATATTGGATACGTATATTTTGTTTTATCAAATCAATAAAAATTGACAAATATAAAAGGCATCAAAGATCAGGAGTGGTGGCTAGTGACGTCACTGCTCGCTAAAAAGTGTAGCGTGCAGTGACGTCACACGAGTTTTCAACGCACTGTGTCGTCTTCATTTTTTGTTTATATGAAAAAAGAAAAAAATACGTGTCTAGTATTTTTTGGAAATCTGACTGACGGACTAACTAATTAGTCCGATATTTTAGTCAACTACGCTATTGGAATCATTTTGAAGCATATTAATGGTCCTGTACGAGTCAGCCATCGTACATGACACGCGCACATTACTTGCATTATGTACATCAGCACTATTCCGTCGCCTTGCACAAATTATAGCGTAAGGCGACAGTACACGATCAGCCTTCAAAGACTGTACTCATTTACACATTCATACCAATATTAGTTACGAGTTAGTGTAATCAATAAATCATCATATTTGGCTATCCGTGACTATTATTGAAGTGTATAACCAAGGTGTGTGCGAATCATTCAGCAGCGCATACATCTTTATGGTCCTTCGAGCCTCAAGATCATAATTTCGCGTTCTTTTGTGTGGTGGCGATTTGTTTGGGCCGGCCGACCAGAAGCAGCATCGGACCAGCTCAATATAAGAAGCATCCAAGGACCGCGAAAAACACTGAACAAGCAGCAGCAAATACAGGGTTCACTGAAGCACGCCAGTAGTATCGGCAAACAGATAAGGTGACTCGAAGTGTTTGTTAAAAATATTTCCATCATGGAGGGAGTTACCCAAACTGGACAAGGTAACCAACCAAACCTTTCATCAATAAAGGTACCTGAAATAGCTGAGACTGCGAATAACAGCAGAACAGATGAGATGCTACGCAAACAAAGAAGCAATATCAAAGCGTTCCAAAGAACCGCGTCAAACATCAATGTGGACCTCCTCAAAGAAAATTGGCAGTTTGAAGACTCCTTAAAGGAGTTAGAGTCAAGGTGGACAGCAGTTGATTCACTTTATTGGGAAATTGACAGTTTACCCAATGAAGCCAACATACTATTTGAGATGTCTTACAATACGTGCGAGCTGGTTTACAACCAAATGAAAGAAACCATCAACTCCAAAATGTGGTCAGTTACACACCGGGAAAAATCGACACCAGTCATCGAAATCCCAGCCTTTGGTGGTAGCTCCGAACACTGGATAGGAAAATTTACATCATGGGAATCATCTCGTCGTAAACCAGAAACAGCAAAACCATCTCGGTCACAGTCTACACAAAATAACAAGAAATTTCATTCGTATAAAGCATTCAGCGCTAATCAGAACAAAAATAACAAATATAGATCAAATTCACCGACAAAAGACAATGCAAATTCAACGAACTGTCCACATTGCAACCAACACCACAAGTTGTTTTTGTGCAAAACATTTCTTGAATTACATCCGGTTGCAAAACGGCAAGCAGTTTCGAAATACAATTTATGTAGAAACTGTTTAAATGCACATACAAGCAAACAATGTCCGTCAAGAAAAACATGCCGCGTCTGCAACTCAGATCATAATACATTGCTTCACGACGCTTATGGCAAATGGAGTGGACAGAAATCAAACAGCAGTTTGCTAAGGTCGGGAGGTTTTAACTTACGGAAATGGTTGGCTAACAACGAAGAATTACTTCAAAACGTCAGTAAAGCGTCTTCAAGTCAAGCATCATTCGATTCCAAGCAAGCAGAATCAACGAAGACGCTCGGGCCGAAATGGAACCCCAGTGAAGATACATTCTCGTTCGAGCTGAAAATATGCAAAACAGAACCAACTGAACAACATACAAAGCGTTCATTACTATCAGATATTTCAAAGATATTTGATCCACTCGGGTGGTTAGCTCCGGTTACAACCACATTAAAACTTTTATTCAAGCGAGTTTGGCTCTCCAACATTCAGTGGGATGACCAGCTTCCGGTGGAAATAAGTACCGAGTGGGAGCAAATTAAAACAGAGCTTCTAAACATCAATCAGTTTAGAATCCAAAGATGGTACCAGATAGAAGAGCAAGACACAATTCAACTGCACGGCTTCTGCGATGCCTCAATGAAAGCATATACATGTGTTGTTTATTGTAAAATTGGGGCCAAAATTTCACTCGTCGCTGCAAAAACAAGACTGGTGCCAGAAAACAAAAAGCTCACGTTACCGCGTCTAGAGCTGAGTGGGGCGCATTTACTTACAACACTTATGCGAAAAATTCAACAAGCTCTCAATGGACGTAAATTCGAAGTTTTTGGATGGTGTGACTCTACTGCAGTTCTCGGTTGGATTCATGGCAATATCAATCGCTGGACACCATTCGTAGCGAACAGAGTCAAGCAAATAAAGGACGTAATACCATCAGATAAATGGCAATACGTGAAATCAGCAGAAAACCCAGCGGATTGTGCCAGCCGCGGCATTACAACAGAGCAACTGAAGCAACATATTTTGTGGTGGAGCGGCCCGCAATTTCTCCCTGGATTCGAAGAGTCAACAATCACAGAGAAGTGCATCTACGTCACGGATCAAGAGGAACGAAAATCAAAACAAAGCAACGTCACTATTCGTCAACCTCATAGCGATGATGTCATACAATTCATACTGCAAAGACACAGTAATTTGACACGCGCCGTGCGCGTGCTTGCTTCGGTACTACGTATCACACGACGTCACAGCGAGCACACTGCTTACTTGAACGGAAGTGAATTGGAAGCGGCAAGACACAAGATAATTAAATATGTACAAGAATCGGAATTTTCAGAAGAAATTAATATGCTGCGAAGACAAGAACAAGTACCTAAGAAGAGTAAAACTTTGTGCCTCAATCCATTCTTAGACAAGAATGGACTTCTGAGAGTGGGGGGCAGACTCAAGCATGCGAATATTGATGAAAATATGAATCCACATCCACTAATCATACCACACAGCAGCCACGTTACTGACCTCATTATCGATCAAGCCCACCGCCGCACGTTTCATGCGGGGGCCCGGACGACGCTCGCTAATATCAGACAAAACTACTGGATATTAGGCGGAAACAGAGCTGTAAAGAAGCGCTTACATGCATGCGTTACTTGTAGAAAGCATAAAGCTGTCATACAAAAGCAACTGATGGGGGAGTTACCAGAGTCTAGGAGCAACCCGTCGCGTCCCTTTCAACACACCGGCGTTGACTTCACAGGATACGTTGACGTGAAACTCAATAAAGGGAGAGGCGTCAAAACTAGCAAGGGATACATTGCAGTATTCGTGTGCATGGTGACAAAAGCAGTGCACCTCGAACTTGTATCAGACTTGACCTCATCTGCATTCTTGGCTGCCCTAAAGCGCATGTCCTCACGTCGGAGTAAACCACATCATATCTACAGCGACAATGGTACTAATTTTGTTGGGGCCAACAAAGCACTGCAGCAAGAACTGGTAGAACTACGCAAGACATTCAACGACGAGTTCTATACAGAGATCAATGAGTTGGGAATACAGTGGCATTTTAATGCCCCCGCCTGGCCAAGCGCAGGAGGCCTTTGGGAGGCAGCAGTAAAAAGTCTCAAGTATCATCTCCGACGTGTTGTTGGCGAGCAAAAACTCACGTTCGAAGAATACAATACTTTACTGGGTCAACTCGAAGCATGTCTCAATAGTCGGCCGCTGTGCGCATTGACAGAAGACCCAGACGATTTGAATTATCTTACTCCATCACACTTTTTGAAATGGAAACTCATCGTGTATTACGACATGTACCCATATTGGGACGGCTCGGCAACCTTCAACAAATACATCAAACAAATAAACAGCGTATGTGAAAGAGAAACAAACAAAGTTCTATGTGACATCATCCTACAACAGCTACGTCACTCTCATGACGAACTGGCGTACTACAATGTAATGTTACTTAATCAGCATTTCGAAGAACGCATACGTCGGCGGCGAGGCCTCATCGACGGTGTGGGTTACGCTGCCAACAGTTTATTTGGAGTTCTAGATCAACGCTTCGCAGATCAATACAAGCAAGATATTTCTATACAAGAAAAATTTTTTCTTATACAAGAAAATGAAAATCACTTGGCACTCTTGTGGAAAAACCAGACCTCAGTAGTAGAAGCAGAATACAATCTACTCAAGAGAACCGAAGAATCAATTAATCGGCAACACAAGGCCATCAATCAACATTTCAACATTCTTACGAAGACCACCAACACGTTGAACAAAAACTTGCAAGAACAAGAAGTGAGGAACGAGCTAGCACTGTCCACCATCATAGCTACAAATATGCTCACAAAGCTGAAATCAATACAAGATACAATAATCGACACAATAACAGACGTCCATCATGGAATGTTCAGCGCTCACTTACTATCGCCGAAGCAACTACGAGTTCAACTCAGCATAATCTCAGGACAATTATCGCGAGAACTATCCTTGCCGATAGAAAACATACAGACAGAAATTTAAAATTTACCACCTTCTAAAGGTTAAAACACGGATAACACACGAGTACCTCATTTTTGAGATTAGAATACCTCTGGTCAACAGAGAAAGTTATGACGTATATAAACTCATATCAATACCACAACAACATGGTAATATAACAATCGCCGTCGTGCCGATATCAGATTACATCGCGATAAACTTACGCAAAGACACCTATCTGACAATGACGGCGAGAGACATACAACAATGTTTGGAGTATGACGAGTCTAGTCGCCTCTCTCACTCCCGAAAACCTATTTTCCAGTTTAAGTCAGAAGACAGCATGTGCATCAAGGATATGGACACAAACAGATGTCTTACAAACACAGCAGCATGTCGCAATAATTGGTTAAGAATAGATTTAATTTTTGACATGTAACTTGGGTGAAATTTATAAATTTAGCATTTAAGCATTTTGTAAACTCATTATCATCAACCACTCACATCTCTCTCGCCCGGGAATATGTACGAGTCAGCCATCGTACATGACACGCGCACATTACTTGCATTATGTACATCAGCACTATTCCGTCGCCTTGCACAAATTATAGCGTAAGGCGACAGTACACGATCAGCCTTCAAAGACTGTACTCATTTACACATTCATACCTATATTAGTTACGAGTTAGTGTAATCAATAAATCATCATATTTGGCTACCCGTGACTATTATTGAAGTGTATAACCAAGGTGTGTGCGAATCATTCAGCAGCGCATACAGGTCCATTGCTTCGTATGTTCGAAAAATTTGTTTGCTCAACAGCGTAAATAACGCAATGAATGTTGTTGTACTGTCTAAATGAAACCCATTGCTACTGATAGCTTATTAGGCAATTACCTTGTGTGTCTCATGTTTATCTTTGAAAGTCTATAGATCAGCTCCTGCCTAGTCTTTTCTCAACTTAGGGTCAGCTTCCAGTCTAACAGAATTTTGTTTTTTTTACATATTATAAAAATATAAACCAGCGCTTGACCGCAATCCTGCCAGATGGTAAGCAGTGACGCAATCGTTGATGGTAAAGCGCACTAGTTTATTAAGAGCCTATTCACTCTAGCCTTGAAGACACTCAAATTGTAGTCCGACGGAAACACCGCCGCTGGCAAATTGTTCCAGCCCCTCGATGTACGCGGTATAAAGGAGGAGGCGAAACGCTTCGTCCGGATCGTAGTGGTGTTAACAACGTAAAGGAGGAAACCAGCCGTACGACGGGTCGTCCGCTGGTGGAACGGAGATGGGGGAATTAAATCATGCAATTCCCTCGCACACTCCCCGAAATGCATCCTATAGAACACCGAAAGGCTGGCTACTCTACTCCTGTGCTCTAGGCTTTGGAGACCAACTCGAGTTAGATCAGGGTCACCAATCAGCCTCTTTGCACGTCTCTCCACTGAATCCAAAGTGGCCAGGTGACACTTGGCAGCACCAGCCCAAATGTGGCTGCAGTACTCCACACACGAACAGACCTGTGCTTTGTATAACATTAGAAGCTGCCCAGGTGTGAAGTACTGCCGGACCTTTGCGATAACGCCAAGTTTCCTGGCAGCCACCTTGGCCTTGGACTAAATGAACCGCCCAAAGTTAAGGTTCGAGGAAATCTCAACTCCCAAAAGCTGAAGGCGGTGGGAACACTCCAAGGACACATTTCGAAAAGTAGGAGCCAAGGTGAACGGGCTCCTTTTGGCGGTGAAAAGACACGCCTGTGTTTTGACGGCATTGAATGCTACAAGATTGGCATTGCCCCATTCGGAGACTGCCTGCAGTGCAACACTCGTTTATTCCGCTTTCACGCCGTAACCACTGAACCGATTGCTTTGAAATTTTGCAGACGTAAAGTTATAAGTCCGGATTAAATAATAGGGTACTTCCTATCCCGAAAAAATTTTATGTTCCCGAGGGAAACCTAAAAAGCGCGATATAACCGAATTCCATGCGAGCGAAGCCGCGGGCGGAAAGCTAGTTATTATTATATAAGTACATAATTGTTTTATTTGAAATAAATGCTTTGATTTGATTTATAATGGAAATTGGCCATCCGTTGGCCTATTCCCAACTATTACAGGAATACTTTCCAGTTTTTTGTCAGAGGCAACTCTATATGAATACTGACGGGGTTACTTTGTTGCAGCATAAGTGCATATCATATATCATATATTACCAGAAATCAGCACTCAAACTGCTTTACGCACTTTCAAACACAATCTGATGGATTGAAGGAAATTGAAAAAAAACATGAGGCGCTTTGTGCCATAATTTTTGTATATTAAGCGCCTCATGCTATTTTTGACTTTTTAGTTTGATATTTTTTAAAAGCATGTTTTTTTTAGTTTTTTAGCAAAATGAAAGGTATTGCGATTGTAAGTTTATTACGTAATGGAACCCTCCAGCGATCCAGCGGCGCTTTTAAACTAGACACTCGCTTGAGAAAAAGCGACACACATCCATTATACATGTTCCTGCATTATGTATGTAGCGCTTTAAATTCATGTATTCCCTTCATCTCACCATTTTCCTAGTTTAGTTCTTGAGGTAGGTACGTTTTGAATATCAGGGTGTGTGTTTTTTTAATTATTACTAGCTTTCCGCCCGCGGCTTCGTCCGCGTGGAATTCGGTTATATCGCGCTGTTTAGCTTTCCCTCGGGAATATCAAATTTTTCATTAAAAGGTAGCCTATGTCCTTTAACAGGTTCCAAAGATTGTCTGTGCCAAATTTCATGAAAATCGGTTGAGAGGTTTAAGCGGGAAAGCGTAACAGACAGACAGAGTTACTTTCGCATTTATAATATTAGTATTATAATACTAATATTATAAATTACCTACCTATTATTTTTACCTATTATTTTTGATTTTATTAATTTGGTACTATATATATATATATATATATATAGTACTTATGTATAAACTAGTGCTTGACTGCAAACCCGCCTAATGGTAAGCAGTGATGCAATCGTTGAAGGTAAAGCGCGCCAGTTTATTAAGCATTTAAAAAAAACTGAGTGAATAGGAAGGAAGACGGCAGTTGAGCGAGGTGATGCAATGTTAAAGCCAATAACATGACCAACAATGCTGCGCTAGACGGAGATTGATCTGTAGACCCTTCACAACCAAACTCCTGACACAACAAAAGTTGGTGCATCGTATCCGGCACACATCGCAACACAACTGCTCAGACACGTCTTCCGTACGGCTTCACCAGACATGCCGTAACACGACGAATCGCTTGGCGGCAAGACTTTATCTAGTGGGTGGGGTATATAAAGCTGAAGAGTTTGTTTGTTTGAACGCGCTAATCTCAGGAACTACTGGTCCGATTTGAAAAGTTCTTTTTGCGTTGGATAGCCCATTAATGCATAAAGGCTTTAGGCTATTTAACATCACGCTGCGACCAACAGGAGCGGAGCATAACTAAACCACGCGAATGACGTCACTGGCGGCCGCCAGTTGTAACAAATAACTGTGTTTCGTTCCCCATGAATAAAGTAAATATGTACAGTAAAAAACAAAAAACAATCACGGCGTCATCGAGTCGGTCACGCTCAAGTTTTCACTTCAAAAGATTACGGATATGGATTCGGATGGCTGACGAGGCAGGACACAACGGATGTTTTTTTTTTATATATTATAAACTAGCGCTTGACCGCAACCCTGCCTGATGGTAAGCAGTGACGCAATCGTTGATGGTAAAGCGCACTAGTTTATTAAGAGCCTATTCACTCTAGCCTTGAAGATACTCAAATTGTAGTCCGACGGAAACACCGCCGCGGGCAAATTGTTCCAGTCCCTCGATGTACGCGGTATAAAGGAGGAGGCGAAACGCTTCGTCCGGATCGTAGTGGTGTTAACAACGTAAGGGTGGAAACCAGCCGTACGACGGGTCGTCCGCTGGTGGAACGGAGATAGGGGAATTAAATCATGCAATTCCCTCGCACACTCCCCGAAATGCATCCTATAGAACACCGAAAGGCTGGCTACTCTACGCCTGTGCTCTAGGCTTTGGAGACCAACTCGAGTTAGATCAGGGTCACCAATCAGCCTCTTTGCACGTCTCTCCACTGAATCCAAAGTGGCCAAGTGGCCAGTGGTGGATTATACCACAAGATGCAGCGTCGATAGGCTCTTATAAGACCATCTGACAATCTGATGACTACTGGATATGGCAAGCTCAGAATCGTTGTAGCCAACCTCGACGAAGAACTTTGCGCAATACAGAGCAGTGGAAATTTGGCTGAGATGATGAATTTATACTAATATATAAAGCGGAAGAGTTTGTTTGTTTGTTTGAAACACTACAAAACTACTGGTCCGATTTGAAAAATTCTTTTTGCGTTGGATAGCCCGTTAATCCAGGAAGGCTTTAGGCTATATAACATCACGCTGCGATTAATAGGAGCGAGCCATAACTAACTCCACGCGAACGAAGTCGCTGGCGGCCGCTAGTTTAGGATAATATGAAGGGAATCAGCCGAGCTTTCTACCAACTATGTTGAGATCGGTAGCTCTGTAACTACAACAACAAACAATACCATCATCAACCGTTTTTTTTGGTCCCACTGCTGGGCACAGGTCTCCTCTCATACAGAGAAGGATTGAGCGTAATCACCACGCTTGATCAATGCGGGTTGGCGATTTCAGACTTAAAGTCCAGGTTTCCTTAAGATGTTTTCCTTCGCCTTATAATCATTGGTATCCAAGATATACTTAGAAAGTACATATAACTTTAGAAAAGTTGCATTGGTACTTGCCTGACCTGGAATCGAACCCGCGCACTCATACTAGAGAGGCTGGTGTTTTAACCACTAGGCCACCACGACTTACCCTTAAATATCACACACAATTCACAAATAAACAAAGAAATTACACAATAAACGCTAAATAATCAAGACGTATTAATCTAGCAAGTAACAGTTCAATCTCCTCTACGCTTAATAGGCCAATCTTACATAATTACTCAATCCAAACTGCGATTACAACGCGTTTCGAATATCATGTGACAAAAATAGACAGACAGACGTCAATTGAGTTTACTTTGCTCATTATTATGCGTTTTAAAATGCAATTAAAATGATTTAACGTCAGTTTAAAATTATGGGTATGTTTGAAGTGACTTGTGGCGCCATCTGTTGGGGAGTAGCAAAATTAAATATGTTTAATGTAGTTTGGTCGTTTCATTCATAATGTGGATGTTAATTTAAATACGCTACATAATTTTGCTGTTATTTTATTAATTTTTATTTCGATATGCTTAAATTCTATTAGAAAATCATAATTTATGCTCGAGAATATCCTGCAATTGATGGGATTTTCTACCAGCTAAACCGACGAAGTACCAAACATATTTTGATTATAGATTAGGTATATTATATAACCTTATCAGTAGAAGATTTCTCAAAATCGCTTTACCGTTTTTGCATTATATTTGCACAATTTCAAAATAAACACTTGTGCAAAATTGCAAGTTTCAAGAGCCAATGATTTATTGTGTGCATTGTCAGTTCAGTGGGTGAAAAGATTTTGCTATTTTATTTTGCTATTTGCTACAATAGGTCAATTTTGATTACGTATGGTAATCTAAAGACACTGGCACCCTATATTATTTCGAAGGAAGAAAAGACCTCGAGTCGTGGTATGAAAATTATATACAATAAAATAGGTAAGTACTTACATGAAGATTTTTTAATATAAATTATAAACTAATGCTTGACCGCAATCACGCCTGATGGTAAGCAGTGATGCGATCGTTGATGGTAAAGCGCGCTAGTTTATTAAGAGCCTATCCACTCTAGCCTTGAAGACACACAAATTGTAATCCGACGGAAACACCGCCGCTGGCAAATTGTTCCAATTGTTCCAGAACTCAGTGTAAAAGAGGAAAAAATTTGGAAAGCGTTACACGATTTTGCGTTTCATCATGCCATGCTAATCTTCTCTGTGTCTTTCCAATTTTAATAAGATATGTACTGCCGAAGCAAGATCAATATAAGGATGTGACTCTGCTGGGGAGTTTCTTCCGCCACTTCTTCTTCCCAGCGAAAGCACTTAGGATGTGTCGATGGGTGGGCATTTTGGGGGACTGTCTTATGTAAGTAATATTGACGTTCAAAAAGTGCTGATTCTCAGCCTAGTTTGAATAAATGACTTTTGATTTTGATTTAGATTTGACAAAATTAAGATCTGAGTACAAAGGTGCTGCTTATTTCTTAAGAAATGTCTTCCAGCAGACCTGCGAAAGGAGAAGTAAAACAGAAATGTAGACAATAGTGTGTATGAAAAAGGCGAAAAAAAATTAAGTCAAGATACTCTATAGAAATTTTAGACCCAATTAAAACATGGCTTATTACTTCAGGCAATTTAAGTCGGGCACGGACTAATTTGACAGGACTAATAAGTATTTATTATCTGTCCTTTTCTTAATCAAATAGGAAGAAAAAGCCGCAGTGATCTTAAATTTAGTCTGTGAACTAAAAGGAATCAAAGCTAATATAATGGATAAATAAATAAATAATATCTAGATACAGTAGGTATTTTTTTCCTTGGGACAAAACCCGCCACACTGTTCCCAACCCACTGCAACTCCTGAAAGCCAGAATCAACAGTGGAGACCGCCAGAAAAACGCCGAGCAATGAAGCTCGACGGGTCCCGGAGAAATGTTTCAACTGTCTTGGGTCCCGCAACGAAATTAATCAGAAAAGAATAGCGGAGGAGTAAGAAAAAAGATATTTTTTCCACTTCCCTCCATAACAAGCAGGAGACAGAACAGAACTAGGCCAATCGGCACAAAGGGATATTATTGCAACTGGGAGAAGCCCAGATTGCCAAACACCACGGAATAAAATTTGATTAAGTTAATGGGTCCTAAGTAGGTATGTGCTGTTACAATTGATTCCAATAATAGGTATGGCAAAAGCGCCTAAACGCACGGAAATTAGTTCTAGTTTCTACAAGGTCCGTATAATAAACAACTCCGGATGTAACTTGTACACTATCCAACATAATATTGCGTTCATTCTGCCAAAGAATACACTCCCACAAGATGTGATGTGCGGACTGTTCAAATTCACAGTCTGTTGTAGAACATTGACACAAAGGCGAAGGAACAAGTTTAAAAGAATACAGTAGGTATGTAGAACATTATATACCTACCTATATACGGTCCATACAACAATTAGATTATAGTAATTATATAAAACGGGGTTGAGAACACAACGATATCAAAAAACCTTAATATTACTAAAAGGTCACATTAATACCGTTAATGGCTACCCTACATTAAATTTGATTAATAACTTAATATTCTTGTACAATGAAGTGCGGACATATTAGATTTTAATTGCATTAAAAATTTAATTTGATGTATTTAATTATATTAATTTGGGCTAGCGGGCCAGGCGCGTTGTCAATGAATATATTATGTCATCATCATCATCATCAACCTTTTTATCGTCCCACTGTTGGGCACAGGTCTCCTCTCATACAGAGAAGGATTGAGCATAATCACCACGCTTGCTCAATGCGGGTTGCCGATTTCAGACTTAAAGTCTAGGTTTCCCGTGGTGGTCTAGTGGTTAAAACACCAGCCTCTCAAGTATGAGTGCGCGGGTTCGATTCCAGGTCAAGCAAGTACCAAAGTAAGTTTTCTAAAGTTATATGTACTTTCTAAGTACCTATATTTTGGACACCAATGACTGAAGGTGAAGGAAAACATCTTGAGGAAACCTGGACTTGAAGTCTGAATTCGTCAATATATTATGTGTATCAATTAAATTCAAAGTTTTCGCACCAATGTCATTTACAACCTCTACATTGTGGTAGGAATATCGAAGAGCATCAAGGACGTCGTCATGGGGGGAGGCGTAGGAAGGGGCGAGGAGGCGAAGGGGGGAGATTCTAAGAAAGTTGCCAAATCTAAAGCAAGCAAAGTCGTAAGTCGATAATTCAGAAGATGTGAGGCTCGTACTACTTAGCTCGTCGCCCGGTAAGGACCAGTCCCAAGTCGAAGGCGTATTGTGTTTGGCGCGCACCTCAATGAGATGTCAGCACATCGTGACGAGGTCCAGACCAATGTCTCCTGGGTCAGGGTTGCGGGTTGGTTAAAAAGAAACCGTGCCCTAGCGCATAGGCAAGTGAAGAACACGGGTGGGTTTTAGTGAGTAAAAGTCTGACACGCCCTTCCGCTCCTCCCAGAGCGGGAGAGGTCATTTGATGATTTGCCAACCCAAAAAAAGGACTTTACCTACAATTCATACTTTTGTTAACAGCGCCCTACCCTTGGCCATCAGTTGGCAATGCTCTTGGTGGGCATCATGTTACCAAGAATTCAGTATAAGACCCTGAACTTCTTTAGGCTATCAAAATGTAAGACAAAGCAATTTGTGGTTTTATATGAAGTAGCAACGGTCATCATTTCAGCCGAAAGACGTCCACTGCTGGACATAGGCTTCCCCTAAGGATCTCCACGACGACCGGTCCTGCGCTTCTAGAATACCACATAATATAATAATAATAATAAGCCTCTTATCCTGAACTGCTTTCTTCATTTTTTTTTTTTTTTTTTTTTTTTTTTTTTTTTTACTTATAAAATATCCCTGAGTTCAGTGTGCCTCTTGGCAAAGGCCTCCTCTAACAATTTCCATTGTACTCTGTCTCTAACAACCCTTCTCCACTTTGGGCCTGCCGTTAGTTTTAGTTCATCTTCCCACCTTTTGCTCTGTCTTCCTCTATTCCTTCTCCCATCTCTAGGGTACCAGTCTGTTATGATGTTGCTCCATTTCTCTTGTATACCGCGCAACATGTGCCCAGTCCATCTCCATTTCAAACTATCTATTCTAGTAAGTACGTCTGTGACTTTAGTTTGACTTCTTATGACGGTGTTTCGTATCCTATCTTGTTTCTTTACACCTATCATACTTCGTTCCATAGCTCTTTGGCAGTGTTCCAGCATGTTTCTGTGATGTTTCGTAAGAGCCCAGGTTTCACACCCATATGTAAGACATGGGAGAACGCAGGTATTGAAGACCTTCCTTTTGATACCAATGCTGAGATCTGTGGATTTCATTATCTCTTTCAGTGACCAATATCTTTTCCATCCGTTAGCTATTCGTCTTCCGATTTCTTTTGCAGTTGTGTCTGTATGTGAGATGATTTGTCCTAAATAGATATATTCATCTACATATTCAACAGGATGGTTTTTAATTTTTATTTCATATTTGTTTGAATTCGTTAATAGCTTCGTTTTGTTTATATTCATAGATAAGCCCACTTTCTCGCTCTCTCTATTTAGATCCTGTATCATTTTTTCGAGGTTCCCTGGTTGTTCTTCAAACAGAACAATATCGTCAGCGAATCTAAGATGGTTTAATTTTTGACCATATATATTTAATCCATGTTGGTCCCAGGTTAGCTTCCGAAATATGCTTTCCAGCACCGCCGAGAACAGCTTTGGGGACATCGGGTCGCCCTGTCTGACGCCTCTTTTCACTTGAAACGTTTCTCCCAAGGTTTCCAGTTGTACTCTTGCCTTACTATTGGAGTAAATGTTTTGAATGATCTTTATGTACACTGTCGGGATTCCCTGGTTTCGTAAGCTTTCCCATATGGCTGTATGGCTAATGCTGTCAAATGCCTTACAGTAATCTATAAAAGCCATATATAGCGGTTTGTTGTATTCATTGTATTTTTCCATAATTTGCTTGACTGTGTGAATGTGATCTATCGTGGAGAAGTTTTTTTCTAAAGCCAGCTTGTTCCTTCGGTTGGTTCTCATCAAGTGTGTTGCTTATTCGGTCCAAAATAATTTTGGAGAATATTTTATATATGTTAGACATCAGACTTATTGGCCTGTAGTTCCCTATGTCGTCTTTTTGTCCTTTCTTATATATGAGAATGATATGGGATGTCTCCCATTGTTCTGGAACCTGTCCTGATCTCAAGATGTCGTTGAAGATTTTAGTTAAAATGGGGACCAGTTCTCCTACGGTTCCTCTCAGGAGCTCGTTTGTGATTTTATCAGGACCTGGTGCTTTGTCTAACTTTTGGCTTAGTATGGCTTTCCTAGTTTCACCGGGTAAAATGTCAGGTTCTGGGTTCACTAGAAGCAAATTATAATTTACGGTTTCTGGACTTACATGTGTAGTGGTGTCTTGGTTGGAATATAGATTGCGGTAGAATTTTGTAGCTATTTTATTTATGTTCTTTCGGCCTGTTACGTTTTTTTGGTTGTTTTTCAATTTCGGGATCCATTGGTTCGATTCTCGGAGTTCTTTTAGAGCTTTTCTAGTTCCTCCTGTCCTTGCTATATGTTTTTCTAGGGTTTGCAACCTTTTGGCTTTCCTATCCCTTTTGATGCCTTCTCTGATTTTCTTGCTTAAATCAGTTATTTTTTGGATGTTCTGTTTCCTTATTTTGCTGTCAAGTAGACTTTTTCTATCTTTTATAAGTTGTAGTGTTGAATTACTTAAATTGTACTTATGTCGTGTCCTTTTTTGGTCTCTTTGACATGTAATTTTGTTTTGTAGTTTGTTATAACTTGTTTTTACATCTATTGCATCGGTTTCTAATAGTTCTCTGCTGAGTATTGACAAGGAATTCTCCATTGTTTTGTTGGGTTCTGTGCTGCATATCGGGAACGTGTCATGTATAGCAAACTTTCTGGTTCCTTTGGGTGGTATAATCTTGACTGACGCCCTTACCATGCGGTGGTCGGTATTAAAGTTGAATTTTGATATAACTGCTGTGTTTGTAAATAAATTTGGGTGGCTGCTTATAATATAATCTATTTCGTTTCTATTATTCCCGCCTGGAGAGATCCAGGTCCATTTATTGTTTTTGTTTTTCTTAAAAATACTATTCAGGAGGGTTAGATTGTGTTCTAATAAAAATTCAACCAGTCTTTGCCCATTTTTGCTTCTTTTGCCGTAGCCAAAGTTTCCCAATACATATTCTTCTTTACATTGTTTTATTCCCACTTGCGCGTTGAAATCTCCCATTAGTATAACTATGTTTTTTGAGTAATTACTTGTAATAGCTTGGGATAAGTTGTTGTAAAAAGATTCATGTTTAGGTTCATCTGCTTTCTCAGTAGGAGCATAGGCTTGGATAATTGTCCATGTTTTTTTGAAGCTAGGTAATTTGATGTTGAGTATGGCAGTTCGGTCATTAATTCCAATGAATTCTAGTATGTGTTCTTTTAGGTGCTTCTTAACTATGAATCCGACTCCTCCTTGTCCTTCGATGTCTCCTTTGTTGAATAATACGAAGTCATGGTGCTCTTCAATAGATTCTCCTGTTCTTCTCATTTCACTAATTCCTAAAATATCCCATTTTAGGTCCTTCAATGCTTCTTCAAGTTCTGATAAAGATTCTGGTGTTCGTAAAGTTCTGGTATTTAGAGTTGCTATGTATAACTGTTTTTCATTCCTTTTGTTTTTTGTTCTTGTTAGAGGGTGATGGTCTAAGTCTTCCGCGGGGACCAACCGTGGTGGAAGACATTTTGTTGATTGGTTGTGTATGTAATTAATTGTTGGTGTATATATTTTCAGATTCCGGTTCCGGCGGTCAAACTGATAACATATACGTCAACGTCGTCCGTGGATTTTAATCGTAAAATAGTGTTTTAAAGTGACATTTTCGTGCTGTGAAACGTAAAAACATTAAAGCTAAGTTCACTAACCACTACTTATAAAAGAACACAGTGAGAGTGCTACACTTTGTGCGATAATTGTTGAAAAAACACCCTCGGAATTATAACCTAAAATTCGTTACGGTCATAGACAATAGACGCGTCTCGGTTTAATACCAACATTACGCCAGTGTGACAGTGACATTGCCAACAGCAGTGTTGCTACTCAAGAAAAAATAAAAACTACCAATCAGTGTTACCACACGAGAAACAAAACTTCCCTAATCATGGATAAAAACATGGAACTACTTCTAAAAAAACTCGACGAAAAATTTAAAAATCAAACCGAACTCATAACATACTCCGTGACTAAGAGCGTCATGGAAGCTTTAGACGAGAAAATGAAAACTATCATGGAGGAAAATACCAAACTCAAGGACAAAATCTCAGAACTTGAAATTAAACTCAAAAGAACAGAGATGGAAAAGAGAAAAAATAATCTTGTCTTTTTTGGAATTAATGAAAATATTAAATTTGAAATGGAATTAGTGGATTTTATCAAAGAAATAACTGCGGGTATGGGCGTTCAGATGGATAACCAAGAAATTAGCAAAGTATATAGAGTTGGGCACAAAGCTGAAAATAAAAACCGTCCAGTGGTAGCCACTATCACAACTCAGTGGAAAAAACATCTCATACTGAAAAATAAGCCTAACCTTCCACAAGGCGTCAACATAAAAGAGGACTATCCCAAAGAAATCCTAGACAAACGCAAACAATTACAGCCTCAAGTAGCAGATGAAATAAAGAAAGGAAATATTGCCTATATAAAATATGACAAGCTCATTGTAAAGAAGCCAAAGGAAAATAGAGAGAAGAGGAAAAGACAAACTTCCGACTCACCAAAGACACCATCAGAAAAGAAAACTAACAAGAAAGCAACACCGAACAACCCACCAATCGCATTACCCAAAATACATACTAGAGAAATCATAAAACCCAATATACTAAACTACCTAGAAAGAGCAAGCTCTGATTCAGAAATAAATATGTCAAAAAACTAAATATGCCCTCGGACCACATAATATACCTACCTACATATTCCCACTATCCTAATATTATAAATCGGAAAGTGAATTTGTTTGTTCCGCTTTCACGCCGTAACTAGTAAACCTATTTCTTTGAATTTTTCCAACGTAAAGTTAGAAGTCCGGATTAAATAATAGGGTACTTTTTATACCGGAAAAATTTGATGTTACCGAAGCAAATCAATAAAGCGCGATATAACCGAACTCCTTCGGAAAGCTAGTCCATACTAATATTATAAATGCGAAAGTAACTCTGTCTGTCTGTCTGTCTGTCTGTCTGTCTGTCTGTCTGTCTGTCTGTCTGTTACGCTTTCCCGCCTAAACCTCTCAACGGATTTTGATGAAATTTGGTACAGACAATCTTTGGACCCTGAGAAAAAACATAGGCTACCTTTTATCCCGGAAAAAATTGATATTCCCGAGGGAAATCTAAAAAGCGCGATATAACCGAACACCACGCAGGCGAAGACGTGGGCGGAAAGCACACAATCTTTAGACCCTGAGAAAGGACCTAGGCTACCTTTTATCCCGGAAAAATTTGATGTTCCCGAGGGAAATCTAAAAAGCGCGAGATAACCGAAATTTACGCGGGCGAAGCCGCGGGCGGAAAGCTAGTATTATAAATGCGAAAGTAACTCTGTCTGTCTGTCTGTCGGTCTGTCTGTCTGTCTGTCTGTCTGTCTGTCTGTCTGTCTGTCTGTCTGTCTGTTACGCTTTCCCGCTTAAACCTCTCAACCGATTTTGATGAAATTTGGCACAGATAATCTTTAGACCCTGAGAAAAAACATAGGCTACCTTTTATCCCGGAAAAATTTGATGTTCCCGAGGGAAATCTAAAAAGCGCGATATAACCGAACTCCACGCGGGCGAAGCCGCGGGCGGAAAGCTAGTAATATAATAAATGCGAAAGTTAGTGAATGAATGGATGTTTGTTACTTTTTCATGCAAAAACTACTGAACAGATTTGGATGAAATTTGACACAAAGATGTTTTATAATCAGGAATAGCACATAGGATACTTTTTATCCCGATGTTCCCATGGGATCGAAAGTGATGCGGGTGAAACCGCGGGGCGCGGATAGTCAGCCTGTAATATTCTTACTCCTGGGAGACAGGCCTCCACTCGGTGAGAGGGAGTGGGCCGTAATCTACCACGCGGACCCAGTGCGGGTTGGTAGATGTCACATGTCTTCGAAGTTTTTGGTTCTAGCACATGCCGGTTTGCTCACGCTGTTTTCCTTCACGGGTGATGAAATAATTTACAGGAAGTAAAGCGCCTGAAGGGATTCAAACCTACGACCCCTAAACAGGAAGGTGCTGCCGATACCACTAGGCCATCCCTGCTCTAAAATCAGTGCTGAATTTATGATTTCAAATTGAGCATCAATATACAGACTAAATCCGACATCATATATATCGACAGCCTCCGTGACGTAGCGGTAGCGGACGCGGCCGCTGCGCAAGGTGGCGCGGGTTGGATCCCCACACAGTGCAAGTATTTGTATGCATGAGTATGAATACTTGCACTGGTCTGGTCGTGCCTCGGAAAGCACGTTAAGCCGTTGGTCCCGGTTGCCATACAAACATCTAGTGGCAGTCGCTACGGGTTGTTGTAGCCCTCAAAAGTTCAACAATTGGTCTAACTGCAATGCTTCGATGTCGCCTTCGAGTTGTGGAGGTCAGATGGCAGTCGCTTCACGGAAAATGTCGAAGTTTAGCCATTTCAGCAGTTGGACTGGTTAAGCGGACCCCAGACTCCAAAGCTGAAAAGGCTTCGGATGCGACTGGGATTAACGCTCTGATGATGATGATACAGACTAAATCACATCAAGCTACTACAATTTGTCGTTGTTTGGAAATTTTTGACATTTTCGGGTAGGTTAACTAGCAATGAAATCTATCTATCTATCTATGGGTTGACTTGACCTGCTGTCGTCCGTACATATATTAGACATGTCTTTATTTTTAATAACACATTCAAACCCTCTTTTAAAAAAAACCTGTCTACAAATGACCAATAATTTAAATTAAATATGTCCGAAGGGTGGGGACGTTTTTAATACAGCCTACATAATTTGCATGTGACAGGGGACGACGAAGCCCTATTTGTTAATGTGAACTCCGAAACTCAAGGTGTGGTAGACGTAGCCGCCATGTTGGATGGGCATAGACTAAATAATTAATGAGAAGGGGAAGTTTTAAAAACGATTCTAGTAGGTAAGTAGTAGTTCTAGTAGGTGTAGTTATACCACGTAGGTACATCGAGGGACTGGAATAGCTTACCAGCAGCGGTGTTTCCGTCGGACTACAATTTGAGTGTCTTCAAGGCTAGAATGAATAGGCTCTTAATAAACTAGTGCGCTTTACCATTAACGACTGCGTCACTGCGTACCATCAGGCGGGATTGCGTTCAAGCGCTAGTTTATAATTTAATAGAAAAAAAAAGTTTGTTGAAGAAAATAATCTATTTAATTTACATTTACCTATAGGTATGTTGAGAGTTGATAGTTTTGGCGGGAAAGTCAAGCTGAGTGTCACGCTCATTTTTCATTGGACTTTTTAAAATTATTTATAGTATTGTTTACTAAATAAAATCGTGTGATTTATGTAGTAAAACGTGGATTTAGTAAATAATTCATAAAGAACAGTGAAATATCGCAGCATAGTGGCCACATCATGACTTTGTCCCAAACCTCCCTCGTAAGACTGGTCACGCGGCCGTCTTTTTCGACATGAATAATTCATAATTACGTGACATTGGCTAAATGCACAAAACAGTGCAAAGCTAAAAAAAAAGTAGGGAGTGAGAGAGAAAGAGAAATAGTAAACATATTCTCTATAATATCAAAACTTTAGTTATTGTGAAGGCATGAGGGATAGAGAGTGAAGTTTACTCATCCTCCATAGAAAAGGAAGGAACTTTAACAGTCGAGTGTTATATCTGGTGGGCACTTCTTCTTCTTCAGCCTATAGAGGTCCACTGCTGGACAAAGTCCTTCCCCAAGGCTTTCCACATGACTGGTCTTGTGTTGCCCGCATCCATCGGATTCCCGCGACCTTCACCAGGTTATCGGTCCACCTTGTTGTGGGCTTCCCTACGCTGCGTCTTCCGGTATGTGGCCGCCACTCCAGAACCTTACTGCCCCATCGGCCATCGGTTCTACGAGCAATGTACCCCGCCCACTGCCACTTCATTTTAGCGACTCGAAGAGCTATGTCGGTGACTTTGGTTCTTTTGCGGATCTCCGGGCACTTTCCCAACGGTTATTGTTGTATGCTAGTTGCACGGTAAACTCTGATTGCGAGATGTAGAATTCGTGTGACGTCATTATAGCGCGTCGTTTGTATTTGGCGGTTGTAGATACCGCTACAGTTCTAGCCTAAAGCTTTGAGTCAGTATTTGTATTTCGAACTCTATTTACGTTTAGGCAAAGTTCTTAATACGAAACTGACATTAGTACCGAACTAAGCTGCCATGATATTATGGGTATTGCCATAATCCCCACGCTTTGCAGGCGGGTTGGGGATCGCAGTAATTTGTTATTCCACAAGAGAAGCGCTGCTGCCCGCTTCCCTGGTGAGCACTATATCATCAATTTAACTTCACGCGGGATTGTTAAGCGCTAGTTTATGATATTAAAAAAAAAACTAAATAATTATGCAAGGTGTTGATGACAACACGACAATAAGTTAAACTGCGTATTTCTAATGCAGTTCCCAGTGTGCATACAAAATGGCGCTACTTATGAGTTCAATCCAATAGTTCGTTGTGATGTTTTGAGTTTGTTGAATAAAAATGGGTGACTACAACTTTGAGCCCTTTGGAGTCCAAACGCTTGAGTTATGGGGAAATTTCTCGCCCACTGATCGACGCTTCAAGTGACCAGAAGGCTAGATCGTTCATTGGGCTAAAGAGTTAACATTGCCATTCATTGTGGCAATGCTGCCAGTCTTCTGCGTAACTCACTGTCAATCTAAAGCTGAATCATTTTGAAGGCCAATACATTAATCATCATATTGCATGTTAGGAAAGGTGGTAGGCCATACTATCGGCTGCCGGCAGAAGTTACCCCCCACCATACAAAGTCTTGCCGCCAAGCTATTCGTCGTGTTCCGACATGATATCTGGTGAAGCCGTACGGAGGACGGGTCTGAGCTGTTGTGTTGCGATGTGTGCCGGGTACGATGCGCCAAATGTTACAGTGTCACTAATTAGTAGTGTGTAGTGTAGTGAAACTAATTAGTATCCTCGCACCATTAATTGTGCTGGTCAATGATGCAAATGGTGCAACGGGTTTAAAACACCTTTTGTGTTTTTTTAAATACTTTAACTGTATGCAGCATTACTGAAATACCTAAATTGGATCTGGCAAAGATAGAATATTATTTTCAGTAGTCGCTCAGTAATATCAAACTAATTGATAAGACTGGACTATGAGGCTTTTGACGAATCAAAGAGTATCAATACTTAAGAATTGTGACGACCCATTCAGACTTAGAACCACAAATGCCTTACCAACAGCCGAAACAAAGCGCCCGACAAATATCTATTACACATAACCACATACTTCAAAACTCAACCAAAAACAAAAGTGACCACAGAGTTTAACGTTTTATTTTCCTCGGGTTCCCAAAGTTATCTGTGGTCCATCTAATCACAGTAGCCGAAGATAATAAAAGCTGCTGGTTCCCCGAAACATTGGTCGTAATTATACCACTCGTACAGCGAGCCTGCGGCAATGGCGGTGGTGTTTTCCATTGTGTAATTTTGGAGCGTTTCGACACAAGATTCCAAGTGATGCTGTAGGAGACTTTGACTCTGAAATAATAATATTTATTGACAAAGCGACACATACATTGGTATACACAGATTAACTAAATGCTAACAAATGCTACAGGAATCTGTAGACAGATGCTGTGAGCCCTGCCTCTTAGGTCCGTATTACAGAACGTCACTCAAAACTCAAGCTCTACTTAAGTCTCGTTTCAAGCCATTTGATTGGTTGAAACTAGTTTTAAGTAATGTTTAAACAGAGATCAATGCTTGAGTTTTCTTCTAGAATACGGACCTTAAACTGGGAAAACCTATCTTAAGAGACAGTATTTAGCAATAAGGTTATTTACAATAGGATTTATACAACGGCGAGTTTCCACCCTTACGTTGTTAATACGTTGTCCGGACGAAGCGTTTCGCCTCCTCCTTTATACCGCGTACATCGAGGGACTGGAACAATTTGTCAGCAGCGGTGTTTCTATCGGACTACAATTTGAGCGTCTTCAAGGCTAGAGTGAATAGGCTCTTAATAAACTTGTGCGCTTTACCATCAACGATTGCGTCACTGCTTACCATGAGGCAGGATTGCGGTCTAGCGCTAGTTTAAAATATATTTAAAAAAAAATACTCTTTAAAGGTTTTATCACCTTCATCAGGCTACAATATTCCCACTCCTAGGACACAGGTCGCTTCTCTATAAGAGAGAATGGGCTGTAATCCACCACGCGGGCCCAGGGCGGGTTGGTAGATGTCTCATGTATGTTTGGTTCTAGGTCATGCCGGTTTCGGAACAATGCTTTCTTTCACCGTTTTGAGAGCAGTGGTGATGATATAAAATACACAAAGTAAAGCGCCTGATTGGGTTCCACCCATGGATTACAACTCGTAAATGGCAAACGGTACAACTGAAAGAAAAATACCATTGGTAGGTAGTGAAATAATTTAGAAATACTTTTATTCCTCCAACATTTATCAAAGAGATTCTTCTCCACAGCAACTCAGCACTGTTAAGGAGTACTACCTTCCGACTAAAATCTGTGTCGAAAAAGCAAAACCTGTGTCGTAGTCAATGGAAACCACACCATCTTAAAACTCCTGGAGTTACATGGAAGGAAACACCCACGCCTCTAGCCCAGGTCACGCCAAACATGCTATAATGAGAGCTATGTTTACCGCCATACAGCAGGACTTGTTTACAGCTGATATGAGGGTATTTAGAGTTGTTACCATATAAATGTTTATTAGTTAGTTCGTTGAGATTTTTATTTGAGTAAATAATATACTTAGAGTGTCTTGGCAGTGTGGTTTGTGTAATTCTGTAATAGACTACCGAGATAGTGCAGGTTTTCGATCAGGTTAAGCTACGCTTGCCGAGGTTGGTCCGAGGATGGGTGACCATCTCCACGTTGCAAGAGCCCTCCATGGCTCGGCAGATACGTTAGGCCGTTGGTCCTGACTGTCACTTGTAGATCTAGCCGTTACGGCTCCTCAGTAGCCCTAAAACTTTTGTTTTTTTAAAGTTGAAGAATCCTCAGCCTATACTTCGCTCGGGTACGCGGAGGGGTGTGCCAGACGGAGGGTAACCGTTCGTCATCTGCCTTTCCGGGGTACCGGGTCCTCCCAATTAAGCCCGGTAAGCCCGAAAGTCTGACAACTAATCTTACCAGGGGGTATCTTTCCTATACATTACACAGTAACTGGGCTCATCATCATCATCTCAGCGTTAATCCCAGTCGCATCCGAAGCTTTTTTCTGCTTTGGAGTCTGGGGTCCGCTTTATCAGTCTAACTGCTGATTTTGGATAAACTTCGATATTTTTCGTGAAGCGACTGCCGTCTGACCTCCACAACCCGAAGGCGATATCGAAGCATTGTAGTTAGACCAATTGTTGGACTTTTGAGGGCTCTGGGCTCCAACAACCCGTAACGACTGCTATTAGATGTTCGTATGGCAACCGGGACCCACGGCTTAACGTGCTTTCCGAGGCACGCCCAGACCAGTGCAAATATTCATGTTCATGCATACAAATATTTGCACAGCGCGGGGATCCAACCCGCACCTCGCCACGCCACGAAGGCTGTCAAAGCTGACTACAATATTGTTACAAAAGGGTAGAAGGATGTTAATATTTGCTCTATTTTAGCTCTTAGTTAGGACCGCCCATTGTGTCATCATTTGTGAAATCTTTAAATTTATGTTATGTAATCTACATAGCCTATATGGATCTGTATGGTACTGGGCTTAAAATAGCACCATATCCTCCCGTGGGTATCGTAAGAGGCGACTAAGGGAACTCTCACCAGGGAAGCGGGCAGCAGCGCTTCTCCTGTGGAATTTCAGAGAATTCTGTATATACAGAAGAAATAATTCCATTACATTTAGAATGACGTCAAATCATACATAAGGTATATATGTATAATTATCTACCTATATATTGAATTTGACTAAGGCCATTTTGATTTTAAGCCAAATGAAAATAGTTAATTAAATATTTAAACGATTTAATGTCTTATTCCGAAGCACTGATCATTTTTCTTCGTTAATTTCAAGATTAATGCAGTGATTCTTTTTTCTGTAAATAATTTATGACCGTCTTTGACCGCTGTGACGTCAACTTTTACAACGACGTATGAAAGCTGCCCGCATCCATCGGCTTCCCGCGACCTTCACCAGGTCATCGGTCCACCTTGTTGGGGGTCTCCCTACGTTGCGTCTTCCAGTACGTGGCCGCCACTCCAGAACCTTGCTGCCCCATCGGCCATCGGTTCTACGAGCAATTTGCCCTGCCCACTGCCACTTAAGTTTAGCGACTCGCAGAACTATGTCGGTGACTTTGGTTCTTCTGCGGATCTCCTCATTTCTGATTCGATCACGCAGAGAAACTCCTAGCATAGCTCTTTCCATTGCCCTTTGTGTGTGGCGTATCTGTTTACTAACAACAGTTTTCAAGAAAAAAATATTATATAGTTACTATGTTTTATGTTGTCATGTTATCGGTGGTAGGGCATAAGATCGGCTGCCGGCAGAAGCTACCATTCACCAGGCAAAGTCTTGCAGCCAAGCGATTCGTCGTGTTCATGTCGGCATGATGTCTGATGAAACCGTACGGAGGACGGGTCTGAGCAGTTGTGTTGCGATGTGTGCCGGGTACGATGCGCCAAATGTTGTTGTTTCGGGAGTTCGGTCGTGGAGGGTCTCCAGATCACTCTCCCTCTGGCGCGCAACACCTCGCTCATTAGGAAGGAAGACGGCTCCTTCCTAATCACTCAGTTTTTTTTTTTTTTTTTAGTATATAGGCTTAATAAACTAGCGCGCTTTACCATCAACGATTGCATCGCTGCTTACCATCAGGCGGCATTGCGATCAAGCACAAGTTTATAATTATTAAAAAAAAATCTTGTTTTGTACTTTGTATAGGTACCTACCTACTTATTGGTGAGTAAATAAATAAATAAAATGAAATAAATATAATAAATTAGGCCTAGCAAAAAAGTACAAATAAAAAAAAAAATATTTTGATTGATTGATATCTTATTACTAGATACTAGCTGACCCGTGCGAAAAATTCGCACTATATAAAATAGTATTCTATGGTACCAGGGACCAATATCTGTCGATTGGTGGGTCGGACGTTCAGATTGGTTCGATAGAAAGAGAGAAAAAGGGAGAAAACGGTTTCAGACCCTTGGAGAAATAATAATGATAGTCATTTATCTCGTTAATGAACGGTTACAGAATACACAGTGGTTAAAAAAAAGTGTCGGCTCGGCTTTTGAACGTTGCAAGCCTGCCGCCGTGCGAGTTTGTAGGTATGACGTTGATCCCTGATGTGAACTCTATTAAATCAGCTGATAAGATCGTTTTTCGGGTTTTGTTTTCATTGCGCTTTTTTATATAATTAGCGAATAATTTAATTTTGACTTTAAAATCTTATTGGGTTATAAAAGTATAGCAATTGTGAATGGTCTGAAGTAAAAAAAACTACATTTATTTTTTTTAAATCATGAAAAAGCCGACGAAAAATTCCACCACTGGGGGGTTCAGAATCATGTACTGGATCCATGGTACTCGTTTGTGCGTCGATGTCAGATACACCCTTTATGTTGATACATATTGTGTTGTTTATGTCTACCTCATCTTCCAGACTTTGTTCAAATCACAGTATATCTTTGATGAAATCACAGTAAAAAATAATTAATCGTTTATGAATATTGATAACTGGTGAATCGATACATAAGTAGGTACATAATGTGCCTCAGGCCGGACTCGAGCCTACGCCCCTGTGAGGTAGCACTCCAGAACATAAAAAATACACATTAATATATTTTAATACCTCCATTTTAGGTAGTTTTTTTATATCAAGAATTTGACTTAGGCCATTTTGATTTTAAGCCAAATGAAAATAGTTAATTAAATATTTAAACGATTTAATGTCTTATTCCGAAGCACTTAAGATCATTTTTCTTCGTTAATTTCAAGATTAATGCAGTGATTCTTTTTTCTGTTAATAATTTATGACCGTCTTTGACCGCTGTGACGTCAACTTTTACAACGACGTATATGTATCTCATTCTCATTCCATTGTTTCAGCAAAACCAACTTTATTCACATAAAGACAAATTTGATTTTGAATTGAAGTTAAATGAACAGTTATATTTCGTGTTCATATATTTTAATATGCATGCATTGTTGTATAATTTACTGGTTGTAGTATCTAGATTGGATACAATAATAATAATTTGACATTGTTGATGCCACATAGATAGGTACTAATTGAACAGTAGTTTTTGTTTATAATTATAAACTAGTGTTTGAATGCAATCCCGCCTGATGGAAAGCAATTATGTTAAGCAAATACGCGCTAGTTTCATCACCAACAACCTTTTTTTTAAAAAATAGGTTCAGGACAAATTGAGTAAATAGTTTAGGTTGGAACTGAGATCAACTGCGAGAGAGCTGAGAGGGCGAAACGAGACCAGCATTAGGTACTCCAAAGGCCCGGCGGTTGACTGAACGGCTAATTTGACCAGTTGCCTGTGACATATACGTCATCATCATCGGCTTTTTTTATCGTCCCACTGCTGGGCACAGGTCTCCTCTCATACAGAGAATGATTGAGCGTAATCACCACGCTTGCTCAATGCGGGTTGGCGATTTCAGACTTAAAAGTCCAGGTTTCCACAAGATGTTTTCCTTCACCTTATAATCAGCCATTGGTGTTCAAGATATACATGCCCGCTAGTTTATTAAGAGCCTATTCAATCAAAAAAACTGACTGAATAAGAAGGAAGACGGCAGTTGAACGAGGTGATGAAATGTTAAACCCAACAACACAATCAACGATACTGCACCAGAAGAAGATTGATCTGGAGACCCTCCACGACATAATACCACTAGAATCGCAGTTTCATTTTCATACATTTTTTTTCGATTAATTCTTCAGCTAAATAGCCAATATTCACTCCATCCATTTTCACTGGATGCAGCCGAATTCCAGTATACAGTATGTTAAATAACAGAGGGCGTTCCCTTAAACTCGTTAATATATATCATTAATAGATTAAAATAAAAATATCAGCATAGAAAAATAAGCATAAAAAATCCGAATAAAAAAAATTCTAATTGGAAATAAATTTGAAACCTCCTGTTTTAAATCAAAATAGTAGTCATGTATAAATAAATTGCGACGTTGCCGTCTTTCATGTTCGCGTGTACAGTGTGTTCCTTTTACATGTCAATTTAAAATTTTTATAGAATATTTTCTTATTGGAAAAAAAATTTAAAACATTTTGTTTTCTAATGGAAATATTTTTTTTAGCATGTATGTATGCTATACTACTTCGGGTTAACGGGAACGCCCTCTGTTAGTTAACATACTGTATATCGATGGCCCCACAGAATAAACGTGTAAGTCAAAAACGACAACTTTTCAGGAAAAATAAAAACGATACAACTTGAATACTTAACTGTTGTTTGGTATATACCTAGGGGTTAACAAATTATAGATAAAAAAATATATATTATAAAATTAGATATACAATATGTTAAGAAAACCCTGTCCGACCCGTGAAGGTATTGTTAGGTATCGATAACTGATTCTACTAATCGACAAAGCCGGACTAAAGTTTAAAAAAAAATCCCCCTAAAAAAATAAATATTATTTTGCAAAAAGAGGTAACTTAATACATGTGCAGTAGGACACCCTCCCACGGGCGACGGGGGGAAGGGCACGCGACGCGTGGTCGCGTATCGCATACATAACATTTTGTTTTCGAATGGAAATATTTTTTTTTAGCATGTATGTATGCTATACTATTTCGGGTTAACGGGAACGCCCTCTGTTAGTTACAAACAACATACTGTATAAAGTACATTTTTTTTATTTATAAACTAGTGCTTGCTTAGCTAACTATTAAGAGGGAACTCTAGTGACGCTTTCTCTATACAAACGCTTTTAGAGCAATCGTTTTTACCGTGATGTTCATATGACTATTAGAGAAACGTGATAAGATTTTGACAAAAAAAGAAAATAATAGAAGCACAGGTATACTTTTCCTTTAAAAATAATCGAGATCAGTCGTGTTTTGAAAAAGAAAACAGCGGAATACGAAACGCCTTTTGGTCAAAGTTTTTGTAGGTAAAATCACCCTGAGCTGCAACTGTCCTTTTCGCATTTTATAGGGAGAGGTTGGAAGCAGCGCGACAGCAATAGTTTCTGCAAATACCTATGTCAAAAATCAAAATCAAAATTGTTTATTTCAAATTAACCATGGTACTTTTGAATAGTCAATGTCGGTCAGTTCAAGAAAAGTGAAGCTATATTGCACGTTCCAAAGCGTAGATCTCTATGGAGAAGAACGTGCAAGAAACTCCGTGGACACTCTTTTAAAATCATAATATATGGGTTACATTTCTTCGTTACATATTTATGTTGCTTCTATCATGTGAGCACAATGCCCAAATTCCTCGGCACTAGAGTCCCCTGTTAATGCTCTAAGACATAACTTCTGTTGCTGGCTGTTTGTGTATGTGTCGTATGTGAGTTCAAGTGTTTGTAAACGCACCCACGATAAAGGAGTAAATCCTAGTGTGAAACGACGTTCTTTCTTCTTTCTTTTAATAATAATTATTAAAAAAATGTTTTTTGTCACCACAACGATCAGGAAGAAGCGATACGCCTCGTCTTTTATATCACGTACATCGAGGGACTGGAACATTTTGCCAGTGGCGGTGTTTCTGTCTGACTACAATTTAAGTATCTTCAAGGCTATAGTGAATACAGTGAGGGTTTTAATAAACTAGCGCGCTTTACCGCGGCTTACCATCAGGCGGGATTGCGATCAAGTACCTACTAGTATTGCCAACTAAGCAATACTTTTTTATAATATATTATTTAGAACCTTTTTCTATAAGATTATTGCTTCTTCTTCTTTCAGCCGAAAGACGTCCACTGCTGTACATAGGCCTACCTGCATCTCCGCGACGTCCGGTCCTGCGCCTCCCGCATACAGCGACTTCCCGCGACCTTCACCAAGTCGTCGGTCCACCTTGTCGGGGGCCTGTCCTGTCCCTCGCTGCGTCTTCCGGTGCGTGGTCGCCATTCAAGAACCCGTCGGCCCCATCGGGCAACGGACCTACGGGCAATGTGCCCGGCCCACTATTCCCCGATCTTCGGCATATAAAAATGAAAATACACAAAAAAGTAGAGTTAAAAAGTGGCGTCGGTAGCCGAAAGAGGCTCCATTTAATTCCTCCGAACGTACCAGATAGATTAATACGATAAATGTACGTTATAACCTATAATTATAATTTTTATTCATAATATAACCTTCACGGGTGTTTTTTGATACGTTAGAAACTTTAGTAATTTATTGTTTATAAAGAATGTATGCGTCAGACGTGTTTATTTTTTATTAGACACATATGCACACATATATAAACTTGCGCCATGTTCTCATGTCGGAACGGCATGTCAGACTTTTATTGACTAAAAGCCACCCATTTTCCTTCACTTGCCTATGCAGGACCACGGTTTCTCTTTTAACCAACCCTCAACCCTGACCCAGTAGATCCCATCACGATGTGCTGAGATCTCTTTGAGGCGCACGTGAAACACAACGTGCCGTCGATTCGGGCCTGGTCCTTACCGGGCGACGAGCTGCCCACTGCTTGCCGCCTGCAAACCTGCGCCTACGGTGGCCGGGAGTTCGATGTTGTCTCCCGACCAAGGCGTGAGTGCGTTCAGATTTCCGCTCCCTCTGGTGCTCCGCCTCCTCCTTTGCCAGTATCACTGTTTCGCAGAAGGAGGTGACGGCCTGCCATACACTCTCGCTCCAGACCATGGCCTGGATCAGGGCCGGACGCGAGAGATCGCCGCTGATCACCGCCACGAGGACACGGCGGTGCTCCGCCTAAGCCGGGCAGACCTCTACCATATGCTCCACCATGTCCTCAGGGCGATTCCCACAGTGATGTGGTGACACCCTAGCGTTTCCTCCCGCCTTATCCGAAACAGGAACATCCCGAAACAGCCGTGGTCGTGGTAGAAGGTGAGGACTCCAGCCACTCCTCAAAGAGAGAACTTACCGCCACTATTGTCGCGTGCCCATTTCAGTTTCTTAGATACTTACGTTTTTCCTTATATACGTTCATACATCTGCAGTTGACAGCCTCCGTAGCGTAGCGGTAGCGGACGCGGCCGCTGCGCAAGGTGGCGCAGGTTCGATCCCCGCACAGTGCAAGTATTTGTATGCATGAATATGAATATTTGCACTGGTTTGGTCGTGCCTCGGAAAGCACGTTAAGCCGTTGGTCCCAGTTGCCATACGAACATGTAGTGGCAGTCGTTACGGGTTGTTGGAGCCCTGAAAAATCCAACAATTGGTCTAACTACAATGCTTCGATGTCGCCTTCGGGTTGTGGAGGTCAGACGGCAGTCGCTTCTCGGAAAATGTCGAAGCTTAGCCATATCAGCAGTTGGACTGGTAAAGCGGACCCCAGACTCCAAAGCTGAAAAGGCTTCGGATGCGACTGGGATTAACGTTGGGCTGATGATGATGATGATGACGTTCATACATCTGCAGTGTGATTCTGTTCCTATCATAGCGTGAAAACTAAGATGAAGAAAGCGTGGAATGAGCTTTCATTACAATAAATACTACGAGCCAGCGGCGGTGTTTCCGTCACACTACAATTTCAGTGTCTTCAAGGCTAGAGTGAATAGGCTCTTAATAAACTAGTGCGGTTTCCCGCGACCTTCAACAGGTCGTCGGTCCACCTTGTCGAGGGCCTACCCACGCTGCATTTTCCGGTGTGCTGTCACCGCTGGATGCGGGAGGCGCAGGACCGGTCGTCGTGGAGAAACTCGGGGAGGCTATGTCCGGCAGTGGACGTCTTTCGGCTGATGAATGAATGAATGAAAATTAGTGCGCTTTACCATCAACGTTTGCATCACTGCTTACCATCAGGCTGGATTGCGGTCAAGCACCAGTTTATAATTAAAAAAATAATTGTATGTATGAAAACCTCTCCGTGGCTCCGAATGCACGTTAAACCGTTAGTTCATAAGTAGTTGGGAAAAGTTTCCGCAGATATTGAAGACCTATCATCACAAGGTGAAAGAAAACATCTTGAGGAAACCTGGACTTTAAGTCCGAAATCGCCAACCCGCATTAAGCAAGCGTGGTGATTACGCTCAGTCCTTCTTTGTATGAAAGGAGACCTGTGCCCAGCAGTGGGACGATAAAAAAGGTTGATGATGATGACGTATATGTCACAGGCTCACAGCCAGCTGGACAAATTAGCCGTTCAGTCAACCGCCGGGCCTTTGGAATACCTAATGCTCATCTCGCTTCGCCCTCTCAGCTCTCTCGTAGTTGATCTCAGTTTCAACCTAAACCATTTACACGGTTTGTCCTGACTTATTTACTGCAACCATAATTGCAAAACATACAAAACAATATATTAGTGTTGTATGTTTTTTTTTTTTCAAAAAAAAACGTTGCTCCTCATACATACAAACATATAAACTCACATACACAAACATCCAGATCCGGAACAACTACTTGTAGGTCATACAAATATTTGTTCCGTGCGGGAATCGAACCCGCGCAGCGCAGCAGTCAACAGCTTAACCACTGCGCTAACCGTGCTAATATGGCTTGCACATGTTTGATTATAATAATTACAATTAAACATTCACGTCATTAGTTGATTAGCCATGGTATAGAATATCTACTCTTCATTATGTACACCATATAGATTACAGAACATAAATATAAAGAGTTTACAAAGGGTGACACAATGGGCGCTCTTATCGCTAAGAGCGATTAATTACAGACAACCTTTGGATGGAACACTAAGAGGAAGGAGAGAGAAATAATGTAGGTAGTCTACAGTGTACTATTTACATATATTATACAATAAATATACAACGTGTAACAAAAAGGGTATATACATACCAAGGGCATGGCATCTTTAGATGATATCAAACAATATCGGAAGGGTTTCAACTGAAAATAAAATGCTCAAAAAATTGGTACCAAATTTTCGGTTTCGTGTGTTTCTTAAAATAAAATCATAACAAACGTGGCAGCACACTACAGATGTTAATAACTACTCGTTACACGTCACGGTACTTGCAAAAATCCGATAAATGTCTTCAATATCTCTGTGCGACTAGTATGATAGTAGCCTATCACAGACGGTGTTTTTCCTCATAACTTCCTAACATAAAGAGATAGAATTAAAAAACCCTTCCAATATCATTTGATATCATGTAAACATGCCATGCCTTTGTTATGTATATACCCTTTATGTTACACGTTGTATACGTTAAGTATATCATAGTACTTTAAATAAATTTATACATTTAATTAGTCTAAAGGCTAAGCTGTAGGCAGTGATATATAGGTGATATAGTGTAGTTGTATAAGTTTTAAAAACCACAAGAAAACTTTACGCGTTCCCAGGCAAAACAACAAAATCAGTCTATAATGTCCTCACTCTTCGGACACAGGCCTCCTCTCGGTGAGAGGGAGTGGGCCGTAATCTACCACGCGGGCCCAGTGCGGGTTGGTAGATGTCACATGTGCTCAAATATTCCCTCTAGGACATGCCGGTTTCCTCACGCTGTTATACTTCACCGTTTTGAGAGCAGTGGTGATGAAATGATTTACACAAAGTAAAGCGCCTCGTGGGGTTCGAACCAGCAACCTTCAACTTGTAAGTTGCAAACGATACCTCTCTCAATAAGTAAACTCGGAAATATTGTCGACCTCAGTGGCGCAACGGTCAACACGCCTGCATGCGACGTGGAGGCCCCGCGCTCGATCCCCGGCCAGGTCATGATGGAAAACGATCTTTTCCTGATTGGCCTGGGTCTTGGATGTTTATCTACCTATATATGTATCTATTATAAATATATTAACGTTGAGTTAGTCGCCATAACACAAGTCTCGTGCTTACTTTGGGGCTAGCTCAATCTGTGTTATTTGTCCATATATAAAAAAGTTGTAATGCCAATAGTAATATACTTTAAAATAATAAAAAAAAAACAATAATTCTGTCAACACGATTTTAATTCCTATGATATTTATCAACAAATTATTGAATCAAAATGCAATGTACGTTTTATCACAGCCATTTATTGGACAGAGTCGCTAAAAATATTATTCATGTGTATGTATACGGTAGCAAGGAATATAATTACAAATTTTGTAAATTATTATAATCTTAGTCTATAGAAAATAACATATATACCTACCATACTGAGTACTGGACTGGTACTAACAGAAAAAAAATATTAGTATAACCGATTTTTTTTAATAATTATAAACTAGCGCTTGACTGCAATCCCGCCTGATGGTAAGCAGTGATGCAATCTTTGATGGTAAAGCGCGCTAGTTTATTAAACCCAATCACTTTAAAAAAACTTAGTGAATAGGAAGGAAGACGGCAGTTGAGCGAGGTGGTGCAACGTTAAACCTTACAACACGACCAACGATTCTGCGCCAGAGGGAGATAGACGTGGAGACCCTTCACGACCAAACTCCCGACACAACAACATTTGACGTATCGTAATCGGCACACATCGCAACACAACTGCTCAGACCCGATGGATAGATGGACCGATGACCTGGTGAAGGTCGTGGGAAGCCGATGGATGCGGGTAGCACAAGACCGGTCATCGTGGAAACCCTTGGGGGAGGCCTTTGTCCAGCATTGGACATCTATAGGCTAAGGAAGACTACGAAGAAGTTTCTTTCTACGCGCTGTTTTAACCACTGCACCGATTTGAAAAAATGCGGCGTGTTATAAGTTTGATATGTTTGTGTCGTATCATTCGAATGGATGAACCAATTTTCGTTTTTTTTTTTTATAATAATAAACTAGTGTTTGACCGCAATCCCGCCTGATGGTATCAGGCGGGATTGCGGTCATTGCTGTGATGCAATCGTTGATGGTAAAGCGCGCTAGTTTTTTTAGAGCCTGTTCACTCAAAAAAGAAACTGAGTGAATCGGAAGGTAGACGGCAGTTGAGCGAAGTGATGCCATGTTAAACCCAACAACACGACCAGCGATGCTGCGACAGAGAGAGATTGATCTGGAGACCCTCCACGTCAAAAGTCCCGACACAACAACATTTGACGCATCGTACCCGACACAGATCGCAACAGCACTGCTCAGAGCTGTCCTCTGTATGGCTTCACCAGACATCATGACAGAATACGACGAATCCCTTGGCGGCAAGACTTTGTCTGGTGGGTGATATGATAACTTCTGCCGACTGCCGATGTTATGGCCTACTACCGACTAAAAATGTATGATAACTACCTATTCAATTTTACATCACTTTTCTAAACAAAAAAGGTTGCAAATAGTGTAAGAAATACTTAGGAGAACGTTCCTTTTTGTTTATGCAAACCCTGAATATATTATATAGTTTGTTCAGAATAAGCAACTGAATTAATTCCAACACATGCTTTAATTTTTACACCATGTTATATTCTTTACCAAATAATTTAGAAATTGTTGCAGAGCGATCACGATAGGCCATAGTACTTGCGGGCGCGCCACAGCTGACACCAGAGGTCAACGCACCGCGCTCGCCCGCCCGTGCGGAGCTTTGACCATATTTTTGTTGGGACCACTAAGTAGAATAGCAAGCTCATAACTTTGTGGTTTTTCATTATATCTGTTTGAAATTTTGTACATAGATTATTTACTTTAAAATACTGGACACGTGCTTCGAGTTTCGCTTAAACAAAAAATAGTTTTGGATATTAGGAGATTCTCGGCTACTACATTTATAGTAAAAATATCAACAAGACAATTATTCTCCATCTATAAAAATAAAAAGGAAATCAAGCACATTTTTCTGCTGTCCTTACTGAACTGCCGACAGCCCGCGGCCATTTTGGGAACGTTAACTTTTTAATAATAAAAAAAAAAATATCTACCTACCTTCGTCGGGCTGCTTAGAGTCCAAAGTTTTTTATTTCATCTATTTTTTTACACGAAAAATCTTAAGTTCAAAGAACATTAAAAAGTCATATACAAGAAACGGCTTTTAAGACTCAAGTTCCCGTAATTTCGGGGTATTTTTCTATATCCTGTTGAATAAAATCTGCATTAATTTCATTGAGTACCTCGTTAGTCTAGCGGTTGCAAGCACCACTGTTCATTTTAAGGGTATTGGGTTCGAGTCCTGAAATTTACCAGAAGCAGCCTGGAATCTGGATAACTATGTCCGATTGGTGTCAATAGGTATGTATATAATAGGGATGTTTCCTGGGTAAAAAAAAAAATGATTCTATTTAGTCTGTCATTCAGATTATAGAAAAATATTGGATACTTATATTTTTTTTATCAAATCAATAAAAATTGACAAATATAAGAGGCATCAAAGATCAGGAGTGGTGGCTGGTGACGTCACTGCTCGCTAAAAAGTATAGCGTGCAGTGACGTCACACGAGTTTTCAACGCACTGTGTCGTCTTAATTTTTTGTTTATATGAAAAAAGAAAAAATACGTGTCTGGTATTTTTTGGAAATCTGACTGACGGACTAATTTGTTTTGTTAGTCAACTACCCTATTGCGTATATCACTTAAGCTTATTTCATTGGTTACAAGGCTGTAGCCAGCCACAGCCAGGGTTGATTCATGAGGTTGAGCTACCAAAGGGTGACCATTTTTACACATCAACATCTCTTCGTGCCTTGGACAGCATGATGATCCCTTGTCCTTGTAACAGCGGAATACCTTTGTATACCTAGTATAGAGAAAGCACCACTAGAGTCCCCTCTTAATTTGACATGACTTAACAGATAAGTTATCTTCTGTCCTTTTCTTAATTAAATAGATAGAAGAGATGAACTTAGTTCATGAACAAGAGATGTGATCATCATCATCTCAGCGTTAATCCCAGTCGCATCTAAAGCTTTTTCAAACTTTGGAGTTTGGGGTCCGCTTTACCATTCTAACTGCTGATGTTGGCTAAACTTCGATATTTTCCGTGAAGCGACTGCCGTCTGACCTCCACAACCCGAAGGCGATATGGAAGCGTTACAGTTAGACCAATTGTTGGGCTTTTGAAGGCTCCAAGAACCTTTAACGACTGCCATTAGATGTTCGTATGGCAACCTGTACTTTGGTACAGGTTACCATACGAACATCTAATGGCAGTCGTTAAACCTTAGCCTTAGCCTAGCCTTAGCGGTTAGCCTTTGGGCTTACCGTGCTTTCCGAGGCACAACCAGACCAGTGCAAATATTCATATTCATGCATACAAATATTTGCACTGCGCAGGGATTGAACCCACGCCTCCTTGCGCAGCGACCGCGTTTGCTACCGCTATGTCACGGAGGCTATCAGATGCGATATCCATGACTACTCAAATTCCTGAATGTCAACCAAAGATCGATCATGTGTCACGTTTCTAAGAACATCGGTAATATCGCCCACAGCTCACAAAATTTGGTATACCTATAGTCAATCACGTCACGCAAGATATCACCTCCAGTATCAAAATTGATAAGGTGGACGCGAGAGCGAAGTTACATGTAAACTTCGTCATGAGAAAAGTTGAAGATGGGACCTGCTGAGAAACAGCAACGACGGCGGTTCGACACCTGTCGGTTGGTGCGGTGAATTGGGTTGTATCCTAAAAAAATAATTGAATGTCCATCAGATAGATTTACAAGAAACTAGCTGCGCCACGCGGTTTCACACGCGTAGGATTCTACTGGTTACAGTGTGATGTTATATAGCCTAAAGCCTTCCTGGATTAATGGACTATCCAACGCAAAAAGAATTTTTCAAATCGGACCAGTAATTCCTGAGATTAGCGCGTTCAAACAAAGAAACTCTTCAGCTTTTTTATATTTTTAGAGTAGATATAGATATTGAACACGTATTTTTTATTTTTTCTTTCATTCAAATACTTAGGAAGATATATTGATTTGAAATGTGGCATGATGTCACGCCGTGGTGCAAAATGTACCACGGCGTGACGTAATTAGCCCCCCACTCCGTAACTTTAATACGCTATACCGCAGTAGTTTTTGGTAATTTCGACAAAATAAAAATAGGGGTCTTAATTTTTTTATTAAATAAGACGGACTAATTTTTTTTTAAACCTTGGATACATCCCTATTCTTAATGTGAATACTGCACTCCCTGTCATAGTTGGAGAAGAAACACCATGATGTTTATCACCCCCAAGATGAAGGAATTCTTCATGAGGATTTCCACTGCGAAACCAAAACAAAAAGAGAAAAGTGAATAAGATTGCATAACGGCTTTTACATAAATAAAAACCGATTTCCAAAAGAAAAACGAAGTGCTAAAATAACTAACTCGCCGGTGTAGTACCGGGCTTAGAACGCTTACGGGTTGGTATTAACCAACCCATGTTCTCTCGTGGGTGTCGTAAGAGGCGACTAAGGGGACTGTCACGAGGGAAGCGGGCAATATCGCTTCTCCTGTGGAATAACAAACTACTGCGATCCCCAACACGGACAAGCGTGAGGATTATTGCAACCCCCCTGCAATTGAAGCCTTAGGGGAGGCCTAGCCTTTGTCCAGCAGTGGTAAGCAGTGGGCAGCTCGTCGCCGGTAAGGATCAGGCCCGGTTCGACGACGGCGCCTTATGTTTGTACAATGTATCGAAACTAATGTCACAAAATAAATTATTATTTTTTTGACTCTAGATTCTTTTGACATAAAACTGTTTGACATTATATTGTAAGTAAATTGTTTTGACATTAAATTGAAAACTGTTTGACATTATATTTTAAACATTATTTCATAAGATATTTACAACTTTTGACATTCAATTAGTAATGTTTTTGACTTGTATTTAATTTCGGTTGACATTATATTTAAAACTGTTTAGCAGTATATATCAATTTTTCGCTTATAATGTATGTAAATGAATAATTCTTAGTTCTTTATATTTGTGTGTAGGTCGCATATGTAGATATTCAACATAATGTAAATTGTTTTTATGTTTTTTTTTTTTATTATTTATAAACTAGTGCTTGATGCAATCCCGCCTGATGGTAAGCAGTGATGCAATCGTTGATGGTAAAACGCACTAGCTTATTAAGCCTATTCACTCAAAAAAACTGAGTGAATAGGAAGGAAGACGGCAGTTGAGCGAGGTGATGCAATGTTAAACCCAAGACCAACACGACCAAACGATGCTGCGCTAGAGGGAGATTGATCTGGAGACTCTCCATGACTAAACTCCCGACACAACAACATTTGGCGCATCGTACCCGGCACACATCGCAACACAACTGCTCAGACCCGTCAAATAAATAAATGAAATGAAATGTTTCACGCACGCCTCAAAGAGATGTCAACACATCTTGACGGGGTCAACGAAGACCGATGCTTCCTGGGTCAGGGTTGCGGGTTGGTCAAAAAAGAAACTGCGGCCCTGGCGCACAGGCAAGTGAGGGAACACATGTGGACTTTACTCAGTAAAAATCTGACATGCTCCTCGGCTCCGCCCAAATCGGTACAGGTCATTTGATGATACCCGTGCAGAAAAAAAAGCCCAGTAAACACTTGAACTACGTGTTACATTAGTATCACGTGGATCAAGTTTATAAATTATATATTACTGCAACACCATAACAACTATTTCCATATTCAAAGAATAGCTTATCGAGTGAGTTTAATTCATCAAAACCAACAGTTTCCGCCGTCACCTCTATATCACGTCGTGAACCCAAAGGATCAGACGCTTCAGGCAATAAATCAAACCCATCGTCCCTCAATTATAATACATGCATTAATACGGAAAATAAAAGTCGAGGAAACGGTGCATCAATTAAAATATTAATAAATTGGGAAAACCGTTGAGGGGATGTTGGGCCTAAAGATTTTTGTAGAGTAACGGTTCATGGAGGTAAATCCTCCAGAATTTGCTTACTGACAGGTTATATGAGGTCATATAATTGTTTATTTATACAACGCATTAAGAGCAAACTCTAGTGATGCTTTCTCTATACAAACGTATTCCGCTGTTTTCTTCGTGGGTAATGCTTTTAGAGCAATTATTTTTTTTCTACGTTTTTACGCCGTGATTATACGTGCCCCTATCATTTGATCTTTTTCGAAACTTAATTAATAAAAGAAATATGATACTTCAAAATCGCGATAAATAACCCATTTTTACCGTGATGTTCAGATTACTATTAGACAAACGTGAGAAGTTTTTGACAAAAAAGAAAATAATAGAAGCATAGGTATACTTTTCCTTTCAATTTTGATATAAAAATAATTGAGATCTGTCGTGTTTAGAAAAATAAAACAGCGGAATACGAAACGTCTTTTGATCAACTTTTTTACCCGACTACGGCAAAGCAAAAGGAGGGTTATGATTTTGACAGGCTATGTATGTATGTATGTATGTATGTATGTTCATCTGTTCCCTCGTAACTTCTAAACTACTTATCAGATTTCGACAAATGACATATCATTAGAAGCGTCTTAATTGTCCGCTGGTTATAGGATATATGGGGTTTCACAAAATCTACTGTGGCACCCTCTAGCGGACAAAACATACAGAGTAAAAAAATAAAGTTAAGATAAATATGCCGTGTTTGGTATCATTTGAAAGCGCTTTACGTGTACATTTTGAATATATATATACAACGTGTAACATAAAGGGTATATACATAACAAAGGCATGGCATCTTTACATGATATCAAATACTTACCTCTATTTCCAGCGGAGGATGATATGGGTCAGGTTGAACCATGCCATTCGTACTTGTAACAGATACCTCATGAAAGCCTTCCCGAACTAGTACAACATCCAACATACCTCCGCGATGATTCACAATAACATTTTTATTGAAGAGTGAACAAAATGACAAGAAGTAATAATAATAATTCGTGACATTTGTTGACGCGCTATTTAAGTTAAGATCACTCATTATAATTACAAAACCTTTAAAATTGTGGACAAAACTTTCGATTTTGTAGAACCATTGCATGTACTCCTCATCACGAGCACTGGGTTTTATATACACAACACAAACAATAAAGGCACGACCATGCCACGTGAAGGAAGCCCAAAGATCTTCACCATTGTCCGTTTCATACTCGCGGCTTCTACGCAACAAAAGAGGGGCTCGAGCAGCCAACAAGACGCCGCCACACGGCGTATTTCTGTCTCGACGCAGAACATTCCAGTCGCCACTTTCGAGTTCTGAATCTGCTACAGACGAGTCAAGAAATGTTTCAGTAACCGCGACCAGGTTGTGTTCCCATAACAATAGGTTATTGCGCCATGTAGAAAGCTTGGTTTTCAGACCGCGAACGTTTTGATAGAAAGCATAGACATTGGTAGATTTAATAGTTTTACTGCTGTTGCGTAGATGCGGGTCTACGAAAGGGCATGTGGGCTGATGAGATAGTGACATCGTTAGTCTTGGAGTTAGGACCTACTTTCCTATAGTTTATCCATGGTTTGAACCTTGCATTTATAGGCCATAAATCCGCAGAATACAACTCGTCATAAAACGTGGCAGCAACACCAATTTTATACGACTTATAGTCTCCACGGGCTGTTAACTCTTCCACTGAACAACTGGCTTCTGGACATAAACTGGTAACATATTGACGAACTTCATCGACACCTGATGCCATGTTCCATAGATGGAAATATTTACGTATTTCAATGGCCTTTAGGTTGACGGATACAGGATCAGCAGTTCCGTGCAGTGGTTTTATAGGTGGTCTGCTACTGCGCTTCTTGACTGTAGTCCATTTCCCGTCATAGTTAGTGACTTCTGCGGCCAATTTAGATTCTTGAGTGACGAGGTGTCCTGAATCATTCGGTGTTTGCTTTTCAGTAGTCACAATATCAGTGTTAGTCTGTTCGTAATTCTGGGAAGATTCCCGGATTCTACTTACCACTTGCGCGTACTGTTTACTTGGCTGCTGTTTTCTTGTCTGTTTCACTACTACATCCGATAAACAAGGTGGAGGTTTAGGCTTACTCTGCGCACAGGAAATATTACTGAGCTGTACGTCTTCTTTTTCGTATTTCTCGAGGCGTCCATTCAGTTGATCTACTTGCAAAGCGTATTTTGTTATCTTTTCTTCGTGACTGCTCATTAATGATAATGCCTTTGTTAGCAAATCTTTAAGTGTAGACATCTCGGAGCGCAGGGCCTGAATTTCAAAAGAAAGATCAACATCCCTCACAACAGAGTTGGCACTCATCGTCGGAGTCGCAGTTAAGGTTTTCTTCCTCAGCGTTACGTTAGGGTTTTGTTTTGAGCCAACTGGGGTGAAAGAATTATCTCCTCCCTTCTTAATAGCGCAGCGACACTCAGGACATATCCACAAGTCAACATCAACTTCTACCAGAAACTTTATGCCCACGCATGTGGGGTGTTATAGTTTGCCACAGTTTCCACGCGAGCAACAGATACTACCGTCAACTTCATCTATGACCGCAGAGCAAGCAGAGCAAACCATATTTTTGCTTAAGCGGGTTTATATATGTTTATATGGCGGTATAGCAGAAAGGAACAGGATATTACTGTGGTTGGGGTGGCGCCACTAGTCACAATCTAGGCAATCATTTGTGTAGCTGGAACGCACCGTTTTTGTTGCTTGAAACGGAACGTGTGTGCCAAGTGCGTTGTCAGTATGTTGGTAGCACTGACAGTACAGCGAGGAATGCGCGCATAGGATTTTGCTGTTTATGTTGTACAATTAATAGCGAGAATTCCGTGCACTTGTAAACAGTCACTGTGATCCGGCACTTTTGAACAATATTACTATTGCTGGTAATTTGTCTTTAAAACACTGGATAACTCTTCGCTCACTGCACCAAATGATTGTCGCTTATAAAACTTGGGTTTTTACAAAAACAACAAGGGGATAATCCACTGATATCTAATTTTGAAGATATAAAAATTTATGCCGGTACTAAACAGCTACGGAGCCATATACCTACCTACCGTAGCACCTTGACAACGTGTGACTACGCCTTTCAAAACATGACAATTTATCTCTGCATAGTGAATATTGCATAGTTCAGAATAGTATTGTATGACATTACTACTGTGTCCATTTACTTGCAACTACATTAGCAACTTTGTTCAGTTCAGTATGCTGAAAATCTTGTCTTATACTTTTTCAGCGTCGTTTTTTGTCGTAGTTGGGTTTTAGTATTTTTACTTTTTATTATTTGTACTATTTTGGTGTTAAAGTGTATTTGTGGAACATAATATTAACAAAAGTTATGATGAACTAAAAACTAGGTACTTGACATATTACATCTACACGCACATATAACACATAAGCCCGAAGGCATATAGTGCAGAGGACAGTTTTATGAGAGTTTTAGCCAGTTATCAAACTGTTTCTGCCTTCACCGCGTAAAGTTACTCTCAGCTTATGTCGTTTTCATTAGGGCACTACATATTCTATTAATGTTCATACTGCTCTACATTGCATAAAGCCATTCACAGTTCCCGTGATCCGCGCTTTACTCTTATCGCTCATATTTAACATCACTAAAGCATTCTTGTAATTATGTACAAGCATAAAGTACTCGTGAAGCTCTTTCACGTGATACCAAACACGGTATATTTATTTTAATTTTATATTAACATAGAACTTTTAGTCCGCTAGAGGGCGCAATACTAAATTTGGTGACAAGCTTTATAGCTCTTATCTAACAGAATATCAAGGCCCTTCTAATGGTACTACAGTGGTCTTATTCTGATAAGTAGTAAAGAAGCTATGCACGAAAAGATGTGAATTATATGCAACCAGCCCATGAATACAGGTAAAGTCACAAGCAAATGCTATCAATATATATATATACTAGCTTTCCGCCCGCGGCTTCGCCCGCGTGGAGTTCGGTTATATCGCGCTTTTTAGATTTCCCTCGGGAACATCAAATTTTTCCGGGATAAAAAGTAGCCTATGTTCTTTCTCATGGTCTAAAGATTGTCTGTACCAAATTTCATCAAAATCGGTTGGGAGGTTTAAGCGGGAAAGCGTAACAGACAGACAGACAGACAGACAGACAGATAGACAGACAGACAGACAGACAGACAGACAGAGTTACTTTCGCATTTATAATATTAGTATGGATATATATAACGTGTAACAAAAAGGGTATATACATACCAAGTGGACGGCCTCTTGATAAGATAAGAAACGATACGGGAAGGGTTCTCTAACCTTATGTTTACATGGTAGGAAGTTATGAATTATTCCAATACATATGATACCAGAAACCGCAGTTTCAAACTGAAATCAATACAACACTAGCAAAAAGCCAGCTGATCGGGGTCATTGAACAGTTCATCAATAAAAACAAACCTCTTACTTACTTACTTACCCTGGTATTTCTTCAAACAGTGGATAAAGGGTTCCGGATGTTTATTTTTCTTAACATTTTTTTTTTTCGGAAAAATAATTTTACGTACAAATAAGTTTTTTCTCCAAAAGCTAACTTTATGTTTGTGAACAACAAACCAAGTCATAAAATAGGGCGAGTGCGTGCGCTGGAAATCGAAAAACGTCTAGCGGCTTTAGTCACCTACGTAAAACAATAAAAAAACGCAATTTATTTTATAAATGAGTAAACTTATCTAACAAATCGATAGAACCGAGTTGGTAACTCTCTCTCATCTAAAGCGCATTTCCCGGTTGTATCCGCGGCTTTCGCTTTGGAGCCCGGGATCCGCCTCCAGTCCAACCGGGTTCGGCTGAATACCAGTATTTTACATGGAGCGAGTGCCATCTAACCTCCACAATCCAGTTACTGGGTAATACGATATCCCTTGGTAAGACTGGTTGTCTCACAGATCTACGAATGACAGCCTGGACTAACGGCTTAACTAACGTGTTTTCCGAAGCACGGAGGATACACACACAAACACCCAAAGCTGGAACAACTACTTGTAGGTCATACAAATATTTGTTCCGCGCGGCAATCGAACCCGCGACACGCTGTGCAACAGTCAATCGCTTAACCACTACGTCAATCGTGCAGTCAACTACCTGCAATTCACTCAGTAGCTACTCAATCCTACTTCCTACTAATAAAATGCGAAAGTTTGTAAAAATGTTTGGATGAATGGATGGATGTATCCATACATACATTCTTACAAAATTTCGCATTTAAATACTAGCTGCTCCCTGCGGATTCACCCGCGTAAGTTTCGATCCCCTGGGAATATCGAGATAAAAAGTGTCCTTTATGTTAATCCTGGTTATAAACCATATCTTTGCCAAATTGTATCCAAATCAGTTCAGTAGTTTTTGAGAATCGAGTTGGTAACTACAACACACTAAATAATACCCAATCTATTAACTACATTCCTATAAATTTCCTTACGTAACTAATTCTTTTCATGTCGGTTGCCATTTGCCATACATAGGTAGGTACTTAGTTTATGAAAAATTAATTACTTAGATAAACGTGCGAAAGAGACTACGAAAAAGGATTTCATATCTGTTCAAATGAACCCAAAATATCATTTCTCAACAACTCATGTGTGTCCTGGTACAAAAAAGGTCCCCATGAGTTCCGTAGATAAATTAAATTTTAGTTAGTCTTTGCGTATTTATTTCTACGACATAAAAGATTTTGCCTTTTGCAAAAATATTATAGCTTAAAACTCAGCAGTAGATAGATAAAGTACAGTACAGTCTTAATTTACCTTTTCAAAATAAATAAAAAATACGCAAATGTACTAGGAGTGCAACAGATACGAGGATTGTTATCGCTAAATTAAACAGCGGTTCCGCAATCACAGAACCCTAATTGAATTTCCTAGCTCAAACATATGAAATTGAATACGATAAAATATTATCTCTCAGTCGCGTACGCCGACGGCGTGCATTTTGTGAGATAGATGACAATATTTCCGTTATTTTTATCCGTTATTCCACACATATATTATTGTTGTGTGAGTGACTTTAGAACGCGCCGAAAGCAATCATGTTGAACATGATAAAATATTGTGTCTCGGTCGCGCGCGCAGTCTGCGTGAATATTCTAAGAGAGATGACAATGTTTTGTTCCATTTGTCTACTATCTTTGGCGAAATAGAAAGAGAAATTAAGTACCTAAATAAATAAAGCTCAATTTTTCATAATTCCTATTAGTTCAGTACAGTTCTAAGGATCGAACTTTACGGTCGCGTGCGCGTTTTGCGATTTTTTTGTTGTGAACTTGTGCCGTGTGTACAATCATGGCCCTAAGCCATAGTGAATATTTTGAGATGATCTTGTGTGTCGGAAAACAGGATGGTAATATCCGTGCTGCTCGCGAACTTTATCGTCAGCGATTTATCGATGGTAGGGCAGAAGGTGAGCGTCGACAGCTCCCTTCGGTGGCATGTTTCCATAGAATGGTACATCGTCTGCACCAAACTGGTTCTTTTCACGCTCCTGGATTAGGGGGTCGCCCGAACACTACCGATCCAGATTTAGAGGAAGCCGTACTCGAACATTTCGAAAATAACCCACGTACTAGTACTCGGCGAGCTGCATTAGCGCTGGGTGCGTCTAACCATATGCAAGTATGGCGAGTGTTGAACAATGACGGTCAGCACCCATACCACTTCCGTCGCACCCAGGAACTGACACCTGCAGATTTTTTGCCTCGCGTGACCTTCTGCGATTGGTACTGCGGTCAGGTAGCAGCTTCGCCAGATTTTGGCTCAAGAGTACTGTGGACAGATGAAGCGTCATTCACAAGAGCTGGGATAAGCAACATACACAATGACCATGTTTGGTCTCACGCTAACCCGCATGCTTCTACGGAATCGTCGTTTCAACACCAATGGCGACTAAACGTGTGGGCTGGTATTGCGGGAGAAATTGTCGTAGGACCAATTTTTTTGCCGCACAGCCTAAACGGTCAAAATTATTTAAATTTTTTAACCAACGGAATTGAACGAATTGGACGATGCCCTCACAGAAAGCCTATCAATTTTAGGTTACGCTAATCTCGTGATGGGCAACAATTTAATCTTCCAACACGATGGCGCTCCAGCACACTATGCACGTGATGTTAGGGAGCATCTAAATATGCGTTTTCGTCAGTGGATTGGGCGCGGTAGCAGAAATGTACCTTGGCCACCGCGATCTCCAGACCTAACTCCATTAGACTTCTTTTTGTGGGGGTATATTAAAAACATAGTGTATGCAATGCCGTGTGACACAGCAGAGCAAATGAAAGAGCGAATCGAAGCCGCTTTCAGGACAGTGACACCAGACATGCTACGGAATGTCCAGGTGTCGATACACAAACGAGCGACCTTGTGTGTACAGTACCAAGGGCGTAACATCGAACCACATCTCTAAAAAATGTAAGTTAATTAAATTATTATTTTTAATTTTCATATTTATTTTGCTGATTGTTCGGACTATGTTAAGCTATTTTTGAGGCAAAATTTAAGTAGGCAGGTAGGTACAAAGTACCTAGCGGGCGGGCCACTGTCAGCACCTCATGGACGCGCGCGTCGCAGCCGCGTGTTTCAACAATAGGTAGGCAGATATGTACTAGGCGATCAGAATTACAGAAGAAATGTTTTGTAATATTAGCAAGTGACTTGGAATGTTGTTGACCCTCCGTAGTGTTGTTACACGTTTGTTAATATTTGAATTCAAGAATCATGCGATACCAAGGATACCAAGAATTTGGTATCAATTCTTCCAGTAATTTATTTTGAGCTGAAACTTTGTGTAGAGTTTCTATACCACCTATAATCTTCAGGGGTTCTTGATGTATATACCCTTTTTGTTACACGCTGTATATACAACGTGTAACAAAAAGGGTATATACATACCAAGGGCATGGCATCTTTAGATGATATCAAACGATATCGGAAGGGTTTCAACTCCAAATAAAATACTCAAAAAATTGGTACCAAATTTTCGGTTTCGTGTGTTTCTTAAAATAAAATCATAATAAACGTGGCAGCACACTACATACGTTAATAATTACTCGTTACCCGTCACGTTACTTGCCAAAATCCGATAAATGCTTTCGATATCTCTGTGCGACTAGTATGATAGTAGCCTATCACAGGCGGTGTTTTTCCTCATAACTTCCTAACATAAAGAGATAGGATTAATCAGCTCATTGCGCAAATACAATGGATCCAAGTAACATAAGCCCTACGAAAGACTGGAATTTCAGCAAATGTGATTATGAGCAGTTGTATCTTCTACTAACAAAGGCCTCCTGGGATCCTGTATTGCATGCTGATAATGTTTCGGACGCTGTCGATGCCTTTTATAGAATAGTTTATGGCATTTTTGATAGTTGTGTGCCAAAAAAACATCGTTCAAAAACTGTCACTAAACGGTACCCGGTATGGTTTACTCCTGATATAACTAATGACATCAAACTCAAACTTAAGTTGCATGCAACTTGGAAGCGCTCTGGTTGCCGCGAGGACTACAAGGTCTTCGCTGCTCTCAGGGCTTCCTTGAAGCATCGTGTCGCGGAAGCTTACCAAACATATATTAAGCGCGTAGGAAATAGTATTAAAACCAATCCTCGTGAATTCTGGCGTCACATCTGCAATCTAAGATCTAAGGGAGGGTTTGAATCGTGTGTGAACTACCGTGGTGAAAGTTACAAGGGGACTGCAGCGGCTGAGGCTTTTGCTGAGTTTTTCGCGAGTGTGTTTCTGACGGATCCACCACAGTTGAATGCCGCAAATTCTTACAGTAGTGACAGTGGTTATAATAGCAATTATATAAACATTTTTCACTTTACTTCTGAGGACGTTGTATATGGAATAAATAAATTAAAATCTAGTACTTCGATAGGTCCGGACAGTATACCTCCAGTAGTTTTAAAACATCTGAAATTATCGTTCGCTTCTCCTTTATGTTATATATTTAACTTATCGTTAAAAACAGGTTTATATCCACATCAATGGAAAATCTCACGGGTAACGCCGATACCTAAAACTTCCAATAAAGTGAAAGTTGAAGAATACCGGCCCATTGCAATATTATCCTCACCAGCAAAAGTATTTGAAAATGTCCTCCACAAATTAATATACGCTCAAGTAGAAAAACATCTAAGTGAAGCTCAACATGGGTTTAGACGCAGGAGATCTGTAGAGACTAACTTGCTGACCTTAACTGAATATATTACTGTGCAGCTTGACGAGCGACGCCAAGTGGATGTGTTGTACTTTGATTTTCAAAAAGCGTTTGACCGAGTAAATAATGACATCTTGCTTGCAAAGCTCAGCTCCATAGGATTTTGTCCTGGCCTTCTGCACCTGCTGGCTGATTATCTTCGCGATCGCCAGCAGCTTGTTAGGTTAGGAATTTATGAGTCCAGTGCCTACCACACTCGTTCAGGAGTAAGTCAGGGATCAATCCTCGGGCCGTTATTGTTTCTTCTGATGGTTAATGATTTGCCGACTATTCCCAAACATGCCAAATGTCTTCTGTATGCGGATGACCTTAAATTGTACGCGTCTGTCAACACTATATCGGATTGTGAGGCTATACAGAGATACATAGATGCAGTTTACGATTGGGGAGTATCTAATAAGATGGCATACAATTCTTCTAAGTGTTATGTCATGACTTTTGGCCGAATTCGACATCCAATTAACTTTGAATATAAAATAAATGGCACTATTATAACAAGGGCAACAACTATAAAAGACCTGGGTGTCGTATTTGACTAGAAGATGACATTTCACGATCATATTGTCACCGTTGCTAAAGAGTCCTTTAAGAGACTTGGATTTGTCCTCAGAAACTCGCGCGATTTTCGGAACGGACATGTCGTACGACTCTTGTACAGCACTCTTGTCAGAAGCAAATTGGAGGCGAGCTCCTGCGTCTGGAATCCACATGAGCCTACTTACGCACTATTACTTGAAAAAGTTCAAAAGGCATTTTTGCGATTCCTATATAAAATCAGTTTTGGATATTATCCATTTTTATACCCAACTAAATTTATCTCAGGATGCTTAGGGTACAATATGTTAGAAACGAGGAGAGCGTATGACCAAATGAAAACAATGTTAAAAATATGTAGAGGGACAACAGATGCCAGTGATCTCCTCAATGAGCTGATTCGTCTTCACGTTCCTGGTAACTATCTCCGTGGCCGCAGACACCGTCTGCTAGCTGTGCCCACATGTCGCACGGTAGCCCGTGCGTCATCCCCTATACCACGCGTTCTTTCCGCGCTGAATAGCCTCGTGGAAGCTAACCCGAACTGTGATATATTCGCGGATGAATTTAAAATTTTAATGCGCGCTTGCTTAGCGTTCTGCGAAAAAGAAAATAATTAGTTCGTTTACTGTTTTAATTTTTTAGATTTTATTTTATTCCCGTTTTTATTGTTCCTCTGATTTGTCTTTTTTTTCTGTTTATATTTTGATTTGTATTATTATTTGAATTTCATTCTGTACCTATTTGTGTTATTTAATTTTGTATGTATGTTAATGTAATTGGCTTTTGGAAGCCGTATTAACATGAATAAATAAATAAAATAAATAAAAATGTAACGTGTGACTACGCCTTTCCAAACATGAAAATTTATCCCTACATAGTGAATATTGCATACTTCAGAATAGTATTGTATGATATTACTACTGTGTCCATTTACTTGCAACTACATTTGCAACTTTGTTCAGTTCAGTATGCTGAAAATCTTGTCTTATACTTTTTCAGCGTCGTTTTTTGTCGTAGTTGGGTTTTAGTTTTTTTACTTTTTATTATTGCATATTTTTTTCATTGTTTTTGTTTTTTGTAGGTAAAATCAGCCTGAGCTGCAACTATCCTTTTCGCATTGTATAGGGAGAGGTTGGAAGCAGCGCGACAGCAATAGTTTCATCAAATACCTATTTGCCAAATTCCTCGGCACTAGAGTCCCCTCTTAATATGTGAGCTGTCATGCCCTTTATGCCTGAAGACTTTTTTTTTGTAAGCTTTGCTGGTATATTGACATGGCTAGCATATAGCAAATAATTTAATTTAATGTACTGTTTGTTGGTATGATGTTACAATTATGATATTTAAATCACTGTTTTTTTTTAATCACGTAAATTGATTGTTATCTACAAAGCAAACACATGTTTTTATTGTTAACATTTTCATTTTTTATATCTGGACTTGAAAAAAGACGATGATCCCTGAGTTTGTTTCGGTTTCCTTCTCCGAGGGTCAGGAAATGCCGGCTTCAGCTAGTTTTAGAAAAAATATGACGTGTAAAAGTGATCAGTGATCCTACTTGCATAAAAAACGATTTCATTTCATTTCATTCCATTGGGGGGCATTGCCATAATCCACACGCGTGGCAAGCGGGTTGGGGATCGCAGTAATTTGTTATTCCACAGGAGAAGCGCTGCTGCCCATTTCCCTGGTGAGAGTTCCCTTATTCGCCTCTTACGACACCTACGGGAGGAAATGGGTTGGTGCTATTCTAAACACACGGGAATCTTATGTAATATTGACGTTCAAAAAGCGCTCATTTTCAGCCTAATTTGTACAAATCAAATCAAATCATTCATTTCAAATAAACCAGTTACAGGCACTTTTGAATTGTCAGAAGGTCGGTCAGTCAATAAGATGAAGCTAGTTGCCCATTCCAAAGAGTAGGTACCTATGGAGAAGAACGGGCAAGAAACTCCATGGACACTCTTTTAAAATTTTAAGCTATTGTTACAAATATTTGATTACATCATTCATGTTGAAATCAACCGTGTGAGCACGATGCAGAAATATATTGTACGCTGAGAGCGTCCATTATGGAAAATACACAAAAATCAATTCAAAAATTAAAATACGCCGTGGCAGCTAAGAGATGACCAGTTCCCTCTGACGGCGTCCGTTCACGAACATGACGTATGGATCAGCATCATTCAGCTCAACCATATCGAAGGGAACCCAATGACCCAACACACACGCCACCATCAGCGAGACATTTGAGTGAGCATGACATACTCTCAACAGCCAGAGCACAATTAAGTCAATAAAAAAGACTAACCCAACAAATAAATGCCTTACAGCACATTCGTACATTGTGCTCACACGTTTGCCATGCAATTATACAATACTAAGAAATTGAATCTACACAATGCTAAGATAGTTTTGTCCAAGGTTCAGCAGCTCCAACAGTGTTCCCGGATCTGTGGAAAGTTTAGCTCCTGTGTAGCTGTACAAGTGCCGAACACCTCTGTCAGCGATACAATTCCGTAACGTACAATATGCTTGGCTACATAGTGTGTAATACAGGCTTTGAATTAATAACATAAACAGTACTATAAATGACCTTTGATTTTAAAAATAGAATCGAAACGAAATCGAATACTAAACCAACCAATAACGAAAACGATTGACCACGTGATTTATCGCGTCGCGTTTGGTATTCCATTTCGTTTCGTTATGAAGCGGTGTTACATTGGCTGGGACCCCTGCTCAGGACATCGATAGGTACATCGCTTGGGAATCGGAATAAAAAAAAATGGAGTTAGGCTACTTATGAGACGTAGCGTTGTGTATTAAAGAAACTTCGTTTTATGTTACAGGTTACCAACCAGTCATTTGAAACAGAAAGAAAGGACCACCAGTTTAAAGGATCTCCTACGGTCAACATCGCTGCCAGAATAGTCTACAACAGCTAAATTACAAAAAAAAAAAAATACTGTAGGGATAGTCGAAGATTAATAAATAAACTCTGTGAATTGTCTGTGCTTTTCTGTCAAAATATTTTTCTAATTTAACAACTACCTCATTGAATCAAACCTACATTTACTTCTAGCAATCGAAAAGTTCACGATCATATACCTAGTTTACTACTCACTTTTTATACCAATAAAAGTTGTATGCCTTCAGGCGGATTATGGAGATACCAAACTATATTATGTCATCATCATCATCACCTTGGTGTTAATCCCAGTCGCATCCGAAGCTTTTTCAGCTTTTGGCGTCTGCTTTGTACTGTTCGCTGGCGGGACCTTCACAACCCGAAGGCGATATCGAAGCATTGCAGACCATTTGTTGGACTTTTGAAGGCTCCAACAACCCGTAACGACTACCATCAGATGTTCGTATGGCAACCGGGACCAACGGCTTACCGTGCTCTCCGAGGCACAACCAGACCAGTGCAAATATACATATTCATGCATACAAATATTTGCACTGCGCGGGGATCGAACACGCGCCTTCTTGCACAGCGGCCGCGTTCGCTACCGCTACGCCACAGAGGCTGTCAACCAAACTATATGATGTATCGATGTTAAATATCTGAATTACCAAATTTCGTAATAAATGAGTTTGAAGTGTGGAGAATATAATTTAGTTGACGATATAATGCTAAGAATTTTTTTAGATCGGTGTCGGAGTCTCGGTGGTAGGCAACAACATCAGCCGCCGGCATAAGTTACCACCCACCAGACAAAGTCTTGCCGCCAAGCCATTCGTCGTGTTCCGGCATGATGTCTGGTGAAGCCGTACGGAGGACGGGTCTGAGCAGTTGTGTTGCGATGTGTACCGGGTACGATGTGCCTAATGTTGTTGTGTCGGGAGTTTGGTCGTGGAGGGTCTCCAGATCATCCTCTGGCGCAGCATCGTTGGTCGTGTTGTTGGGTTAAGCATTGCATCACCTCGCTCAACTGCCATCTTCCTTCCTATTCACTCATTTTTTTGAGTGAATAGGCTTAATAAGTTAGTGTTCACCATCATCAATTGCATCACTGCTTACCATCAGGCGGGATTGCAGTCAAGCACTAGTTTATAACTATAACAAAAAAAAATAAGTATTTATTTTAATATTTGACGTCCTCCGTGGCGCAGCGGTCAACACGCCTGCCTGCGACGTGGAGGCCCCGGGTTCGATCCCCGGCCAGGTCATGATGGAAAACGATCTTTTCCTGATTGGCCTGGGTCTTGGATGTTTATCTATATATGTATCTATTATAAAATATAGTATCGTTGAGTTAGTATCCCATAACACATGTCTCGAACTTACTTTGGGGCTAGCTCAATCTGTGTGATTTGTCCGTATATATTTATTTATTTATTTATTTAGTCCACCAACAATTGTTTACACTGGATGGAAATGTAACTTTAAAAGGTGGCAGAGTATATTAACAATCACTTATAGGTGATCTCCACATGCATACAAAAATGAAGTTGTACAAGAATTCAACTTAAAACTAAAACGTAGGTAAACGTAAGTTATTGGAAAAGCCTAGAACACAGGTGAAAAGTAGCCAGCCTGTCGGTGTTCCTTAAGATGCATTTTGGAGAGTGTACGAGGGAATTGCATGATTTAATTCGCCCATGTCCGTTCCATCATCGGACGACCCGTCGTACGGCCAGTTTCCACCCTTACATTGTTGACACCACAACGATCCGAACGAAGCGTTTCGGTTCGTCTTTTATACCGCGTGTATCGAGGGACTGGAGGACTTTGCCAGCGGCGGTGTTTCCGACGGAGTACAATTTGAGTGTCTTCAAGGCTAGAGTGGATAGGCTCTTAATAAACTAGCGCACTTTACCATCAACGATTGCATCTCTGCTTACCATCAGGCAGGATAGCGGTAAAGCACTGGTTTATAATTTTTTTTTTAAATATTCGGAATATATTTGTAAAATATGGCTTTAAGTATTCCTACAACAATCATCATTCATTTTCTGCTCATTTCATCTGCAACGCTTAATTTTAATTTCTTATCTTTTTACTTACTACCCAAAAAATTAAACAACCTCATACCACCACCAACCACCGCCACAACTACTCCCCATTCCTAATCGATCCCCAATCAATCAAGCACGTCTAATAAATCTACCAATTCGATCCCTCTTCCATTATTAAACCCAAAAATAATGGCGGTATTTTTCTTAATTTCTTTTCTCTTAAATTTCAGCACATTTCTGGCGGTATAATTAAACAAAAATAACCGGTAAAATTACAAATAAATGTGTTTTATTGAATTTTCTTTTATATGTAGTCTTCTTTTTTTAAATTTACAACAAACTGCAGGGTACTTGGAGAAACAAACTACCAGTAACAATGGGTTTCATTTTGACAGTTCAACAACATTCATTGCGTTATTTACGTTGTTAGCCAAACATATTTTTGGAATTTATGGAGCAATGGATTAGCAATAAGCTTCAAATTGATAGTATGTTATGCAATTGCATACTATCAATTTGTTTTTACTAATCCTAATTAGGATACTGGTAAGAGAGTAGGGATTCAATCAACAATCAACGGTTAAAAATAAAAACTGTAACTAATTTTAAGTTAAGTGCATCCCTTTCTGTCTATTTCATTCAGAAAAGGATAGAAGATAACTCCTGTCAAATTAAGACATTCCATGGACAGTTTAGACGCAATTATAAACATGGCGACCAAAAATACATCGGTTTTTTGGCGGTAAATCAAGCTGAGTGTCACGCTCATTTGTCATTAGACTTTTAAAATTATTTATAGTGTTGTTTACTAAAGAAAAGTTCGTGATTTATGTAGTAAAAAGTGCATTCAATAAATAATCCATAAAGAATAGTGAAATTTAGCAGCATAGTGGCTACATCATGACTTTATCTAAACCTCCCTCGTAAGACGGTTCACGCGGCCGTTTTTTTTTCGAAATGAATAATTCATTACGTGACATTGACTAAATGCACAAACCGTGCGCAGCCAAAAAAGAAGAAAAAGGAAAAGAAAAATACATAAATTTATGTCTAATGACCAATTTATGTATTATGTTCTGTCCTTTTATAAATATAAAGTAAAATATGCCCTCTGTGATATTTTGCATAGTGGCCACATAATGGCTTTGCATCAGATCTCCTCTTAGTTGGCTCACGCGGCCGTTTTTTCAACTGTCATTGGCGACAGCCGCCATTATTGTGAAATAATTTTTTTAAAGAAATTCTATAATTTGTTACACGTGTTATTGGCAAAATTGTGGTACCTAACCACAGAGGCCATTGAAGAGTTGAAGTAGTATTCACCCTAAAGAAAAGAAAGAAAGATGCCCTGAACGTAAATTTAGCTTAGTTTCTGAACAAAAAAATCGGCGCCATTGTCTACCATAAAATTTTAACAATCTAACACAGCTCCATGCCTCTCAATCCTAATCGATCACCTATCAATCAAACAGCTCTAATAAATCTGCCGATTGGATACCAACACTATTATTACACCCAATAATAATGCAGCTTTGTAATTAAATGTTCCATACACTATTGATCCTAACCACGATAACTCAGTTTTTTTTTTTTTCTCAGAATATGCCGTTTTTCTTTGTATTTTATTATTATAATATAGGTCATGGTGTCAAAATTGTTTTTGTTATAAGCATTAAAAACGCATACCTAGAGCATTTAAAATTGACGTAAGTACTTGATTTACTAATTCATTTATTTATATATATGCTTTTATTGTACAAACAACAGCACATCAAGTTACTACAATCTGTCAGATTTGTTTATTAGATTTTCAACTTTATCTCTATAGTATTAAGACTCAAGGTTAATCGGGAATATTTGGCAGTTTCGGGTAGCTTGACCTGCTGTCGTCCATACACCAAAAACATATATAGGTATAGATTAAAAATACATTCAACATTGCAAAATATACAATTCATGCTATCCATACTAATATTATAAATGCGAAAGTATCTCTGTGTGTCTGTCTGTCTGTCCGGCATTCACACCAAAACTACTGAAGCGATTGTAATGAAAGGTACACAGATAGTCTAGAGCCTGAGAAAGGACATAGGTTATAAAACATCCCGCTATGACCAATAGGAGCAGAGCAGGAACAAAAAATGTTGCGAAAAGGGGAGCAAACGCGGACGTACATATTGCTCCCATTATTTTAACCATTATATCAACTGAGCTCTTTCGGGTCGCAGCTTACGCGGATGAAACCGCGGGGCACAGCTAGTTAGAAATATATTTAGAAAGATAATATACCTACAAAGATTAGCAATTGTTTAACCATAATTTTTAAATTTTTGACGTCTGCACGTCACTTAACTTTAATCATTATTATTATTTTTTTGGTTCATTTTTTTTTTGGTTCATTTCTTTCCGTTCGGGCGAATGGAAAAGGCAAAGGCATAGTACGCCATACAGCCAAGTCTTCAGTAATTTTTTTTCTTCATTAAATATCTATCCTAACTTATCCTAATTTATCCTAACTTATCCTAGCATAACTTATCCTAAACTAACTCCTTTCGTTTTACGCGTTTGGACGATAAGGAGCGGCTTAGCGTAAAGACATGATGAGGCCACTATGCTACAATATTTCACTGTTCTTTTTGAATTATTCACTGAATGCACTTTTTACTACATAAATCACGCGTTTTTATTTAGTAAACGACACTATAAATAATTTTAAAAGTCCAATGAAAAATGAGCGTGACACTCATCTTGACATTCCGCCAAACCTCCTTTTTGGTTCAATTCTTTCCGTTCTTCTGAACGGAAAAGGCAAAGGCATAGTACGCCATACAGCCTAGTCTTCAGTAAATACTTTCTTGAGTACACTTCTATCCTAACTTATCCTAATTAATCCTAGCTTATCCTAGCTTATCCTAAACTTATCCTAACTAATCTAACTCCTTTCGTTTCCCGCGTTTGGACGATAAGGAGCGGTTTAGCGTAAAGACATGATGCGGCCACTGTGCTACAATATTTCACTGTTATTTATGAATTATTCACTGAATGCACTTTTTACTACATAAATCACGCGTTTTTATTTAGTAAACGACACTATAAATAATTTTAAAAGTCCAATGAAAAATGAGCGTGACACTCATCTTGACATTCACGCCAATTTTTTTCTTAATCATTATTATTATTCATAAACGATAGCTAAAGTTAAGTGACATTCAATCGTCAAAAATGTAAGATTAAACAGTCACTAATCACTAGTTAACTTTTATGAATAGAGGGGTATACGTTAGGGTCAGATTCCAGTCTAACCAGATGCAGCTGAATACTAGTATTTTACATGCAGTGACACCCTATCTGACCTCCACAACCCAGTTAATTTATTGGTCTGTATGAGAAATCAAAATGACCTCTCCCCCTCTGGGCGGAGCGGAGGAGCGTGTCAGACTTTTACTGACTAAAACCCATCCGTGTTCCTACACTTGCCTGTGCGCCAAGGCCACAGTTTCTCTTTTGATCAACCCGCAACCCTGACCCAAGTATCGGTCTTCGTGGACTCCGTCACGATGTGAAACACAACGCGCCGTCGACCCGGGCCTGGTCTTTACCGGGTGGCGAGCTGCCAGCAAGCCCGCGCCTACGGTGGCCGAGAATTCTATGGCGTTCCAGGGCGTCTCCTGCTGCAGCTAGAGGCGCGAGGGCGCTGAGATTCCCACTTCCCGCGCGCTCCGCGTTCTCCTTTGCCAGCATCACTACTTCGCAGAAGGTGACGGCCTGCCATGCACTCTCGCTCCGGACCATGCCCTAGACCAGGACCGTACTCGAGATATCGCTGCCGATTGCCGCCCCGAGGGCACAACGGTGCTCTACCCAAGCTGAGCAGACCTCATCTGTTGATAAGACCGCTTAGTGGGAGCGTGGCTGCCTACTTGCTGGGAGGCCATGGACACTAGCTTTGTTACACAACGCGACCTCAATAGAATTTCTAGATTATTTAAACCTCAGACTGACGTCTGGGAGGGCCTCTAATCCGAATGGCAAAGTAGGTGGGATAATTCCATCAAGGGCCGGCACCTCCATCTGTTCTTTCCATCCGTTGGCGATCGGCTGGCTAAGACATGGCTGGAGGTTGACCGCTGCGTTGCCCAATTTCTCACAGGTCATGGCAACTTTAAAAGTAAACTGTATTCTTTTAAACTTGTTCCTTCGCCTTTGTGTCAATGTTCTACATCGAACTGTGAATTTGAACTGTCCGCACATCACATCTTGTGGGAGTGTATTCTTTGGCAGAATGAACGCAATATTATGTTGGATAGTGTACAAGTTACATCCGGAGTTGTTTATTATGCGGACCTTGTAGAAACTAGAACTAATTTCCGTGCGTTCAGGCGCTTTTGCCATACCTATTATTGGAATCAATTGTAACAGCAAATACCTACTTAGGACCCATTAACTTAATCAAATGTTATTCCGTGGTGCTTGGCAATCCGGGCTTCTCCCAGTTGCAATAATGTCCCTTTGTGCCGATTGGCCTAGTTCTGTTCTGTCTCCTGCTTATTATGGAGGGAAGTGGAAAAAATATCTTTTTTCTTACTCCTTCGCTATTCTTTTCTGATTAATTTCGTTGCGGGACCCAAGACAGTTGAATCGTTTCTCCGGGACTCGTTGAGCTTCATTGCTCGGCGTTTTTCTGGTGGTCTCCACTGTTGATTCTGGCTTTCAGGAGTTGAGGTGGGTTGGGAACAGTGAGGCGGGTTTTGTACCATTAATAAAAAAAATAAAAAAAAAACTGCTTATCACACATTTGCTTCTGACAACCCGTCAAAGAGCCACGAGGAACAACTGGGACCAATGACTTTCGGACGGAGTGGTCTAGGTATGTAAAAGCGGTCACCCATCCCCTGACCGACCGCGGCAAGTGTAGCTTAACCTGATCATCGACTTGTACGGCTGTTATTATTTTAGCCACGCGGCCCTCCTGATTATCTAGACGCCCTATTCTGTCTGAATGGTCTACCTATCAGTGATCTCATAATTATCGATTTTGACAAGTTGCGTAATCTACTAACAAAATGGCGTCATTATGACTTGACTCCAATGGTCAATATTTCAATAACTGACACTACACTCTATATTAATAAATGTTCAAATTGAGTAGTAGTTCTTATAAAATCATTTCTACTCACGAATGTCATTAAGCAATATGTGTAATTTATGCTAGAATTATGACATTTTAATCACTGTTTTTTTTTAAATCGCGTAAATTGATTGTTATGTACAAAGGAAACACATATTGTTATTGTAAACATTTTCATTTTTAATATCTGGACTTTAAAAAAAGACGATGATCCCTGAGTTTGTTTCGGCTTTTCTTCTCAGAGGTAGTCAATTAAGAAATGTCAGTTTTAAAAAATTAGACATGTGAAAGTGATCAGTGATACTACTTGCATAATAAACAATTTCATTTCATAACGATTTTTATAATAATAACAATACTGCAATGTCATATTCTATCACCATTCCAATACGAGACGACTGACCGATATTGATGGATCATTATGAATTTAGCAGATTACGAACTTTTAGCACAATGACAATGGAATCGTGTTGGAATGACAAATTTATAAATATAATAGTAAGTACTCTTATCAAAAGGCGACATCCAATTTCTTCACGCGTGATATACTTTTGACATTGTTAAGGAAAAGGAAAACTAACTCAGTTTTCCTTATGTCTTCAGTTTTTAGAAAGAAGTTATTCCAAGGCACGGACAGGTCTTAGTGTGTAAAGGCGGACCCATCCATGAAACAGCCGCGGTAAGCTAATCGCTCGCCCCGTACGTCTGTTTCAATTACCTCGCCACTAAGCTCTCTTCAGCACCCTAATTGCTAAAATACTATTACCTACTATCAGTTGGAATCATTTCGAAGCATATTGCTAGTACATTGCTCCATGTGTTCGCTAAATGTATCTGCTTAACAACGTAAATAACGCAATGAAAGTTATTGGACTGTCAAAATGAAACAGATTCCGATTCATAATGTGTTAGATTCGTGATTGCCCCGCGGGATTGGCATATTATTTATTTTTTATTTTTTGTAGTGTGGCACTAGTTATGACTTTGTGCCAATGTCAAGTAAAATAAAAATCTTCGAAAGTTCTTCTTTCTTTCTCCTATGGCTTCGCACGGTTTGTGCTTTAGCCAATGTCACGTAATGAATTATTCATGTCGAAAAAGACGGCCGCGCGGACCGAACACTGAGGAAGATTTGGTACAAAGCCATGATGTGGCCACTATGCTACAATATTTCACTGTTCTTTATGAATTATTCACTGAATGCACTTTTTACTACATAAATCACGCGTTTTTATTTAGTAAACGACACTATAAATAATTTAAAAGTCCAATGAAAAATCAGCGTGGCACTCGTCTTATCTTCCCGCCAAAACTCTGGCATATTATTACATAACATTCTATTTTCAAATATTTGAACTAAAAACGTCATACCGTCATACAGTTCAAACATTTGAAAAGAGAACGTTACAGCTGAAGCGGAAAAAACAACAACAATTTTTTTTTATGACACTGTAAACAGTATGATAAGTTTTTACATAAACCGAGAATTACTTAGATATCTAATTTCACTAAAATACATAAGAAACTCTCGACAAATAAATTTCCCTGCATACATAAACATAAATATTAACATAAAGTATCTCAGAGTTAAAAAGATTGTGGCAATACAAATAAAAGAAAACCAGCTACGGACCGCGGTGTAGCTACATAATTGCTTTGAAGCACGCAATGCGGACACGCAAGGCGTATCTTCAAGGTACCTATGGGGCAAGGAGGTAGGTAGGTATCGAGATGTTTATCTGTAGGTACATAGTTATGTCCTGTGCAGGTAATAATCCTGTTTTATAGGTATGTTGGAGGAAGTGTTATAAGATTGAAGACAATTTGAACAGACATAGTTATTGGTTTAGAGTTATCAAGGATTTATTTAGAGCGTGTGATTGGGGAAGCCTATGCCTTAATTTTTTTTTTTTTGTTCTTGTTGGGAAATCATCAACGGACCTCTCCCGCTCTGGACGGAGCGGAAGGTCGTAAAACCCACCCGTGTTTCTTCACTTGCCTGTGCGCCAGGGTCACAGTTTCTTTCTTAACCAACCCGCAACCCTGACCCAGGAGGCATCGGTCTTCGTGGACCCCGTCACGATGTGCTGACATCTCTTTGAGGCGCGCGTGAAATAAAATGCGCCATCGACTCAAGCCTGGTCCCTACCGGGCGACGAGCTGCCCAATGCTCGCCGTGCCTTTGCTTAGTTAGCATCGGCTGATGATGATTGGTATTCAAACCATCAACATCTTCACCTACCTAGTCTTGTTCCCCAACTACGAGGATTTGGTTCAGGTTCCAGTCTTCAGCTGAATATCAGTATTTTAAATGGAGCGGCTACCTATTTTGTCTCCTCCCATCTAGTTACTTACCCCTTGATAACAATGGTGGTCAGACTTTCTGTCTTCTGAAGATCCTCAACAACTGTCAAAGAAAGAAAAGCCGGGACCAACTGAAAAAATCAAAATCAAAAGTCATTTAATCTTGCTTTCTTTTCTTTAGAGTCAATACTACTTCAACTCTTGATCAATGGCCTCTATGGAATAGATACCACAATTTTGCCAATAACACGTGTAACAAATTATAGCAATTCTTTAAAAAAAATATTTCACAATAATAGCGGATATCGCCAATGACAGTTGAAAAAATGGCCGCGTGAGCCGTCTACGAGGCAAATTTGATGTAAAGTCACGATGTGGCCTCTATGCTGTGATATTTCAATGTTCTTTATGAATTATTCACTGAATGCACTTTTACTACATAAATCACGCGCTTTTATTTAGTAAACGACACTATAAATAATTTAAAAGTCCAATGAAAAATGAGCGTGACATTTATCTTAGCTTTCCCGTCAAAACTCCTCAAAGTCATTTATTCAAATTAGGCTAAGAATCGGTGCTTTTTGAACGTCAATACTACATAAGACAGTCCCCCAAAACGCCCGCCCTTCGCCACTTCCTAGTGCTTTCACTGGGATGAAGAAGTGGCGGAACAAACTCCTCAGCAGCACAGCTGTCTATTCATTTAGAAAAAAACACATAACTCTATACAATATTATGTATAGTCATGAAGACTGCTTAACGTGTTTTCTGAGGGACGAAGTGATGTCGGTATGTCATGCTTTTTTAGTTTTTTACCCGACTACGGCAAAGCAAAAGGAGGGTTATGATTTTGACTGGCTATGTATGTATGTATGTATGTATGTTCATCTGTTCCCTCGTAACTTCTAAACTGCTTGTCAGAATTCGACAAATGACATATCATTAGAAGCGTCTTAATTGTCCCCTGGTTATAGGCTATATGGGGTTTCACAAAATCGAATGTGGCGCCCTCTAGCGGACAAAACATACAGAGTAAAAAAATAAAGTTAAGATAAATATGCCGTGTTTAGTATCATTTGAAAGCGCTTTCCTTGTACATTTTGAATATATATACATTGCTAGCATTTGCTTGTGACTTTACCTGTATTCATGGGCTGGTTGCATATAATTCACATCTTTTCGTACATAGCTTCTTTACTACTTATCAGAATAAGACCACTGCAGTACCATTAGAAGGGCCTTGATATTCTATTAGTTATGAGCTATAAAGCTTGTCACCAAATTTAGTATAGCGCCCTCTAGCGGACAAAAAGTTCTATGTTAATATAAAATTAAAATAAATATACCGTGTTTGGTATCACGTGAAAGAGCTTCACGAGTACTTTATGCTTGTACATAACAAGAATGCTTTAATGATGTTAAATATGAGCGATAAGAGTAAAGCGCGGGTCATGGAAACTGTGAATCGCTTTATGCAATGTAGAGAATTGTTAACATTAATAGAATATATAATGCACTAATGAAAACGACATAAGCTGAGAGTAACTCCACGCGGTGAAGGCGGAAACGGTTTGATAACTGGCTAAAACTCCCATAAAAATGTCCTCTGCACTATATGCCTTCGGGCTTATGTTATTATATGTGCGCGTAGATGTGATATGTCAAGTACCTTTTTTTTTTAATAATTAAAAACAAGTGTTTGACTGCAATCCCGCCTGATGCTAAGCAGTGGCGCAATCGTTTATGGTAAAGCGCACTAGTTTATTAAGCCTATTCACTTAAAAAACTTAGGAATAGGAAGTATGACGGCAGTTGAGCAAGGTGATGCAATGTTAAACCCAAGACCAACACGACCAACGATGCTGCGCCAGAGGGAAATTGCTCTGGAGACTCTCCACGACCAAACTCCCGACACAGCAATATTTGGCGCATCTTACCCGGCACACATCGTAACACAATTACGGCTCAGACCCGTACGGCTTCACCAGACATCATGCCGGAACACAACGAATCGTTTGGTTTCGTTTGGCAAGACTTTGTCTGGTGGATGGTAACTTCTGCCGGCAGCCGATGTTATACCTAGTTTTTAGTTCATCAATTAAACTTTTGATAATATTATGCGCCACAAATACACTTCAAAACCAAAATAGTAAAAATAATAAAAAGTAAAAAAACTAAAACCCAACTACGACAAAAAACGACCCTGAAAAAGTATAAAACAAGATTTTCAGAATACTGAACTGAACAAAGTTGCTAATGTAGTAGCAAGTAAATGGACACAGTAGTAATGTCATACAATACTATTCTGAAGTATGCAATATTCACTATGTAGAGATAAATTTTCATGTTTGGAAAGGCGTAGTCACACGTTACATATAGGTACCTACCTACCGTAGCACCTTGACAACGTGTGACTGCGGTTTTCCAAATATGAAAATTTATCTCTGACATTACTACTGTGTCCATTTACTTGCTACTACATTAGCAACTTTGTTCAGTTCAGTATTCTGAAAATCTTGTTTTATACTTTTTCAGCGTCGTTTTTTGTCGTAGTTGGGTTTTAGTTTTTTTACTTTTTTTATTATTCAGCTGTGTACCCACGACGTATCTAAGTCTTGATACAACGTAATCTCAAATCACATTTAATATTGGCAATATTGTCGACATAGGCACCATTGCTATCATCATCATCATCATCAGCCTTTACTCGTCCACTGCTGGACATAGGCCTCTTTCATGGCACGCCATCAAGCTCGATCCTGAGCAGTTCTCCGCCAGCCACTACCAGCCACCTTTTTGATGTCGTCGCTCCATCTCGCCCAAGGGCGTCCCACGCTACGTTTGCCGAGACGCGGTCTCCACTCAAGGACTCGTTTACCCCAACGGTTGTCGGTCCTGCGGCATATCTGACCAGCCCATTGCCACTTCAGCATTGCTATTCAACCATTGCTATAGAGAATAAAAAAATAGAATAGCACCTATGTACAGAAACACAATCATTTCTCATTTTCATTGAGCTCTGTCAATTCCTCGGCCACCCGCGACTTCGTTCGCGTTTTTTTATATTCTCCGCTCCTATTGGTCACAGCGTGATGTTATATAGGCTAAAGTTTTCCTAGATTAATGGGCTATCCGACTCAAAAACAATTCTTCAAATCGGACCCGTAGTTAATGAGATTAGCGCGTTCAAACAGACAAACAAACTCTTCAGCTTTATATGTATATTAGTATAGATTACAAAACTATACTAATATTGCTTTATTATTATTATCGTGGTCGAGTGGAGACCGCGTCTCGGTAAACGTAGCGTGGGACGCCCTTGGGCGAGATGGAGCGACGACATCAAAAAGGTGGCTGGTAGTGGCTGGTGGAGAACTGCTCAGGATCGAGCTTGTTGGCGTGCCATGAAGGAGGCCTATGTCCAGCAGTGGACGAGTAGGGGTTGATGATGATGATGATGATGATAGATTATAAGAGTCCCACAAAACACCCGTCCTTCGCCACTTCCTAGCACTTTCGTTGGGAAGCAGAAGTGACGGAACTACTTTCCCAGCAGCACAGCTGTCTGTTAAAGTAGAAAAACCACTAACCAACGGTCCAATAAAAGATGCTCCAAGAATGGCAACGTGTAACGTGTGTGCTGAGAACTTATTTTTTTTTTTTTTTTGAAAATAATTATAAACTAGTGCTTGACTGCAATCCCGCCTGATGGTAACCAGTGATGCAATCGTTGATGGTAAAGCGCATTAGTTTATTAAGCCTATTCACTTAAAAAACTAAGGAATAGGAAGGATGACGGCAGTTGAGCGAGGTGATACAATGTTAAACCCAAGACCAACACGACCAAACGAAGCTGCGCTAGAGGGAGATTGATCTGGAGACTATCCCCGACCAAACTCCCGAAACAACAGCATTTGGCGCATCATACCCGCCATACATCGCAACACAACTGCTCAGACCCGTCCTCCGTACGGGTTCACCAGACATGGAACACGACGAATCGCTTGGCGGCAAGACTTTGTCTGGTGGGTGGTAACTTCTGCCGGCAGCCGATGTTATGGCATACCACCGAGAAAACCACCTTATAGTAGTCTTAACCAAAATTTCAAGTTGCTAAAAGTTGCCTTGTGATGTTTGTGTGTATTTACAACAAAATCCCGAATGAGCTAAAATACAAGCTGTACAAATGGCTAAATGAATATAATTTCTATGACATTAAGAATTTCTTTGATATAAATTTAAAATATTACTAGTAATTTGGATTATACACTATGTAACAAAAACCCTGTTGTTCCTTTCAGGGACATATATATTTACTTACAAGCACATCATTAATGAAATTATAATTAAAAAAAAGTAATTATTGTCTAGTAGAGGGGTCAACATCAAATAACTATTAAAACGACACATTCGACAAAATGTTTAGAATATCTGATTTTATAAGTTAAAGAGATTGCCGGGAACGTTCTATTTATGTCTTCTTCATGCAGAATTGCAAAGGTAAGAAATTAGTTAAAGATTACAAATATTAATAATGAAATATTTAATTTAATTATAATTTTTGTTGAACAAATTTTTATAAATGATATGTTTTATTACATCCGTATACCGATTCTTAAAACGTAGGCAGAAGGAACAACAGGGTTTTTGTTACATATTGTATAATGACTAATTATTATAACATTGTTGACATAACATCCTCCGTGGCACAGCGGTCAACACGCCTGCCTGCGACGTGGGGGCCCCGGGTTCGATCCCCGGTCAGGTCATGATGGAAAATGATCTTTTCTTGATTAGCCTGGGTCTTGGATGTTTATCTTTAAATGTATCTATTATAAATATAGTATCATTGAGTTAGTATCCCATAACACAAGTCTCGAACTTACTTTGGGGCTAGCTCAATCTGTGTGGTTTATCCGTACATATTTAAATTTAATTATTATTTTTACATGTTTAAGGCAAATAAAGACTTATCTTTGGGGCATAGGCCAGCTCCTGTTGAGAGAGAGAGAGAGTATGCGGTAACCCACCACACAGTACGGGCACGGGCCCAATGCGGTAGATATCACTTGTGTTAGATTTTTAGCCTCTAGGACAGGATTAGGTCATCATCGTAAGGAAACCGGCATGGTTTCCTCAATTGTGAGGAAACCAAGGAACGTTGAAGGAGAGCATTTATTTTGAGAGCGATTGTGATGAATTAATTTACATGTTGTAATGCGTCAGTCTGTATTCGAACCTATGACTTAAAACTCATACGTCATGCTTGTTAAAAATTGACTCTGTGTATCTCGTATCGATACGGACGTAAACAACGATTTGGGCCTATTTATGGACCACAGGACATTATAATCAGTTCAATATACCTATGAACGTCGACAAAGGAGGATGATTTTGAGTTTAATTATATACATATTATTCTGTGCAGGCATGCGCTAACGCATTCTAATCTACAATGCATATTACAGTGGCACTACTAGCGCCATCTGTTGTCGAGTAGCGGTGTCTAGAGACACGTTTAACGATGAAGTTGATTTTATTTTATCAAGCTTTTTGTAAAAATAATATTCATTTAGTTATACATCAATACATAGTATAAAACAAAGTCGCTTTCGCTGTATGTCCGTATGTATGCTTAGATCTTTAAAACTACGCAACGGATTTTGACGCGGTTTTTTTTAATAGATAGAGTGGTTCTTAAGGAAGGTTTAGACTACCTTTTATCCCGGAAAAAATTGATATTCCCGAGGGAAATCCAAAAAGCACGATATAACCGAACTCTACGCGGGCGAAGCCGCGGGCGGAAAGCTAGTATTTTATAATCTCTGGCTGCATGCCAATAAACTCTTCATATATTTACAGAGAAGAGGCGAATCTGGTTCACCATTATTGGTCTCCATAAGTATTGGCCCGGAGTCCCTTGTTCACGAACTTAACTAAATTATAGTTGAGTGCATCTTTTACTTTCTGTTCATTAAGAAAAAGACAGAAAATAAAATTTTAGTTTAGACTTGTCAAATTAGTTCGCCCTGACGGACCTAAATTAATTTTTGGTCGCCATGTTTATCTATAATCGCGTCTAGACGGTCTATGAAGTATCTTAATTTTTGGTCGCCATGTTTATCTATAATCGCGTCTAGACGGTCAATGAAGTATCTTAATTTTTGGTCGCCATGTTTATCTATAATCGCGTCTAGACGGTCTATGAAGTATCTTAATTTTTGGTCGCCATGTTTATCTATAATCGCGTCTAGACGGTCTATGAAGTATCTTAATTTTTGGTCGCCATGTTTATCTATAATCGCGTCTAGACGGTCTATGAAGTATCTTAATTTGACAGGATCAAACTAAAAGGTCTCAAGTACCTATGAGTGCGCGGGTTCAATTCCAGGTCAGGCAAGTACCTACCAATGTAACTTTTCTAAGGTTATAACTAATTTCTAAGTATATCTTGGACACCAATGACTGAAGTGAAAGAAAACATCTTGAGGAAACCTGGACTTTAAATCTGAAATCGCCAACCCGCATTGAGACAGCGTGGTGATTACGCTCAATCCTTCTCTGTATGAGAGGAGACCTGTGCCCAGCAGTGGGACGATAAAAAGGTTGATGATGAAACTAAAAGGTTGTCTTCTATCCTTTTCTTAATGAAATAAGTAGAAACAAGAAGATGCATTTCACTTAAAATTAGTTTGATTTTTTGGAATCGGCGCCATTGTCCATTTGGTTAGATGTTTTCTATCTAAGTATCTATTTTGGGCTACCATGTCCAATTAATACCTACTTAGAAACTGTCCCCCATCACCACAACCTATGAATACAGTTACGGTTTAGGTTTACGTGGGTACTTATTGGCTAAACAAAAAATAAAAAATAAATCAAAATTGTTGATTTCAAATTAACCATCACTTGGTAGGTACTTTTGAATAGTCAATGTCGGTCACTCCAAGAAAAGTGAAGCTAAATTGCACGTTCCAAAGCGTAGATCTCTATGGAGAAGAACGTGCAAGAAACTCCATGGACACTCTTACAATCATAATATATGGGTTACATTTCCTCGTACATATTTATGTTCTATCATGTGAGCACAATGTAAAATTAATTAAAATATAGAAAATTAATTAAGCCCACAGGCAGCTAAGAGATAACCAGTCTTCACTGACGGCCCCCGTTCACGAGCATGACGCGCGCATCAGCCCCACTTAACTCAACCATATTGAAGGGAACCAAATGACCACAACAGGCGCCACCATCAGCAAGACATTTGAGTGAGCATGACAAACTCTCAACTGCCAATCTCGTAATGTCAAATAAGTTATATATATATAAACAAACCATAGTCCATGGTGCATCACATTCACAAACTTGAAAAGTGCTTTTACATTATACAATACTATATTACTTGCAAAATCATGGTAGCAAAATATTGTGCACAACGTTGAAATAAACAAATTCGCACAAACATCGTTTTTCGGCCAAAAACATTTTTTTTTTAATTCAATTTTAATCTGATTTTTTTACAACCATGGTTATATCAACATCGAAGTTACAGAAAAGCAGTTTAACACCGAATTACTACGAGATAGTTATCTATCAGATTACTGCACGAAACAGAACAATCGTCCATTGTTGGTGCAGATGGTAGATAATACATAGGTACACATACTTTTAATTTAGAGTTTCTCACTTTCGATATACTTATCTGAGGAAATTACCACCCACCAGACAAGGTCTTGCCGCCAAGCGATTCGTCGTGTTCCGGCATGATGTCTGGTGAAGCCGTATGGAGGGCGGGTCTGAGCAGTTGTGTTTTGATGTGTGTACTCCTCGATACGGCCCGCATCGTGAGGAGGTTCCTGTCTCTGGAGCCCTAACCACCGGTAGCTTGGACCCTGCTCCCGTCATCGGTGGAACACTATTTTTTTATATTGTTAAATGTATTTGTATGTATTTTTAAATCAATATATTTAAAAATGTAACCAAATGAGAAAAAAGATAAATAAAGGAAACAATAATAAACTTCTGTTGCCGCATGGATTCCGTTGAAGTTTCTTGTGTATAAAAGTCTGTGAAAGATAAAGTATTGCGATTGTGTACCCATCTCAGCGTGGGAACTGAGGTAAAGTGATCGTGGAGTCAGCTGCCAATCCAACTTATGCATAGGATTAAGACTATTGAACCCTCTGTCTAAGCTAGCTTCATCCAACTTTTCACGCCGTCTTTTTTAGGGAACCGACCGTCAATGACGATAACATTTTATTTAAGTATTTCTTTTTTTCTTCTTTGGATTCGCACGGTTTGTGCTTTTAGCCAATGTCACGTAATGAATTTCCATTCATGTCGAAAAGACGGCCGCGTGAACCGTCCACGAGGGAGGTTTGAGACAAAGTCATGATGTGGCCATTATGCTGCGATATTCCACTGTTCTTTATGAATTATTATTTACTGAATACACTTTTTACTACATAAATCACTGCAGCACTTTTATTTAATAAACAACACTATAAATAATTTAAAAGTCCAATGAAAAATGAACGTGACACTGAGTTCAATTTTCCTGCCAAAACTCCTAGAATACTCTTAATTATGTACACCATATACAATAAATAACAGAACATAAACAAGTATAAAGATATACAAAAGGTGACGCAATATACGGTCTTAACTTTACTCGGTGGTAGGCCAAGACATTGGCTGTCGGCAGAAGTTACACCAGACAGTCTTACCGCCATTCGCGGCTTGCCGCGATTCATCGTATTCCGGCATGATGTCTGGTGAAGCCGTAAGGAGGACGGGTCTGAGCAGTTGTTTTGCGATGTGTCCCGGGTACGATGCGCCAAATGTTATTGTGTCGGGAGTTTGGTCGTGGAGGGTCACCAGATCAATCTGCCTCTGGCGCAGCATCGTTGTTGTGTTGTTGGGTTTAACATTGCATCACCTCGTTCAACTGCCGTCTTCCTTCTATGCCTATGGGTTTTTGAGTGCGGGTTGGCAGTTTCAGACTTAAAAGTCCAGGTTTCCTCAAGATGTTTTCCTTCACCTTGTAACCAGTCATTGATGTCCAAGATATACTTAGAAAGTACGTATAAAAATTACATTGGTACTTGCCTGACCTGGAATCGGACCCGCACACTCATAGTTGAGAGGCTGGTGTTTTAACCACTAGGCCACCACAACATACTAGTACTGTATTATGTATTATAGTACTTAACTATTAAAAAAGGTAAAATCTAATAATGTACAACGTATGGTAAGAAGCTATAGTATGTATTGCCGACGACGGAGGGTAACTTTTGGAATAATTTATGACATAATTTCTACCTTTTAGAGTACCGTAAGAATCGAGAAAAAACCCTATGAAGAAATGGTAAAGATAGATATAGCCCTTGACGTATAAATGTGCCTTTATTAACTTACTAGCTGTTGCCCGCGACTCCGTCCGCGTGGACTTCAGTTTATAGCGCGCGGTGGTTCCCGTAAATTAAAAAGAGCTCAGTTGATATAAAATAAGCGCCTGTTAAAATAATGGGAGCAATATGTAGTACATCCGCGTTAGCTCCCGTTTTCGCAACATATTTTGTTCCTGCTCTGCTCCTATTGGTCATAGCGGGATGTTATATAGCCTATGTCCTTTCTCAGGCTTTAGACTATCTGTGTACCAAATTTCATTACAATCGGTTCAGTAGTTTTGGCGTGAAAGCCGGACAGACAGACAGACAGAGACACTTTCGCATTTATAATATTAGTATAGTATGGATTTAGCTATCTTACATAACCTAATCTATCTCTCCTAATATATAAAGCTGAAGAGTTTGTTTGTTTGTTTGAAAGCGCTAATCTCAGGAGCTCCTGGTTCGATTTGAAAAATTGTTTTTGCGTTGGATAGCCCATTGAGGCCAGGAAGGCTTTAGGCTATATAACATCACGCTGCGACCAATAGGAGCGGAGTATAACTAGCTCCACGTGAACGAAGTCGCTGGCGGCCGCTAGTCAGCCTATAAAGTTCCCACTCCTGGGACACAGGCCTCCTCTCAGTGAGAGGGAGTGGGCCGTAATCTACCACGTGGACCCAGTGCGGGTTGGTAGATGTCACATGTCTTCGCAGTTTTGCCTCTAGTACATGCCGGTGTCCTCACGCTGTTTTCCTTCACCGTTTTGAGAGCAGTGGTGATGAAATAATTTACACAAAGTAAAGCGCCTAATGGGGTTGGAACCTACCACCTACAACTTGTAAATGGTGACCGATACCACTAGGCCAGCTCTGGTTTATTAGCCTTAGGTTCTTTGTGCGCTGTTCTAAGTCTGTTAAGATAAAGCTATTTAAGGCCTTCTGTCAGTCGTTTTACACGTGCAGCCTGTGGACCACGTATACCCAGCGGGCATACAGCGACCTGCGCGTACAGTATAATAACGCATTCAGGGTGCTCTTGGGGTTGCCGTGGCGCTGTAGCGCGTCAGAGATGTTCGCGGAGGCGAGGGTCGACGGGTTTGCCGCGATCATGCGGAAACGTTGTGCTTCCATGATGGCGCGCTTGCGCTCCTCCTCCAATGGCATCCTGAATGTGTTTTCGGATCGGTGGGACTCGGCCCTCTTACGTAGGTGGATGGGAGTCCAGACCCACTTTAGTTAATTTATTACTAATATTAGGCTAAGCTTTACTTGTACTAATACTATATGGATAATTATGTTTTTTAATGCGAAATAAAATTTTTGAATTTGCATACGGTTAGGAAAATCTGTCATTCGATCCATCCCATCTCCTCAAGTAAGACCAGCAACGCCATTGATTTTACTGACCTACTCACGGAGGGTCCCTGGGCTTTAAAGTTTATTCTGTAGTTAAAAGTTATTGAATATCTGCGGTGAATATCTGGATGAGCCTGGCTCAGGAACAATAGGAATAGGTATAAGCAGAGAGAGGCTTATTATTACGCCCAACAGTGGGTGAAACCGAGCTGATGATGATGATGTGTTTATTAAGAAAATCCTGTTTGAGTTAAAATTGTACACTCAACATCAGACGACGGGATATTTTTCTTTTTTTATATATATTATAAACTAGTGCAATCGTTGACATTAAAGCGCGCCAGTTTATTAAAAGCCTATTCATTCCTATTTATTAAGGGTGCTGGTGTCGCCACACTATTGTTTACATCCTTTTAACTGTATGTACTACATGTTTCAATGTACTGTAAAATTTGATGCAAATAAATTATTATTACATGTTAAATTCACTGTAGCCTTGAAGAAACTTAAATTGTAGACCGACGGAAACACCGCCGCTGGCAAATTGCTTCAGTCCCTCGATGTACGCGGTATAAAAGACGAGACGCTACTTCTACTTTTAGACATAATTTGAAAAAGTGCCTCCAACTCGATATTAAAAATACCTGTTGCTAATCAATTGTGCTAGCAAAACTTGGCAGGTTGCCCAGTTCTCACACATTAAATCAACCAATTAATACAACCTACGGAACCACCACCACAAATTAAAACTCGATCCCTCAGAGTTTTTCATTTCTAAAGTGAAAAGCAGCGGTTGGATTTAAGTGAATTACTAGTTGAAGTTCGTAATAGTTATGTATTAAATGTTACTTTAGTATAGGTAACGAGATTCAAGTCTTGGAATTACAGAAAATGCATCAGCTGTTGGTTCTCATGGCAATTTGTTGGTCGCTTTTATTATATTTTGTAATGTAGTGTACATATTATATACATTGGCTGCCGGAAGAAGTTACCACCCACCAGACAAAGTCTTGCCACCAGGCGATTCGTCGTGTTCCGGCATGATATCTGGTGAAGCCGTATGGAGGAGGGGTCTGAGCAGTTGTGTTGCGGTACGATGCGCCAAATGTTGTTGTGTCGGAAGTTTGGTCGTGGAGGGTCCCCAGATCAGTCTCGCTCTGGCGCAGCATCGTTGGTCGTGTTGTTGGGTTTAACATTGCTTCACCTCGCTCAACTGCCATCTTTCTTCCTATTCACTCAGTGTTTTTGAGTGAATAGGCTCTGAATAAACTAGCGCGCTTTACCATCAACGATTGCATCACTCATCATCAGGCGGGATTGCGGTCAAGCACAAGCTTATAATTTAAAAAAAAAAAAACTTATTATTTGTACTCAAACTCATTTCCATTCATTCCTACAGGAATGCGTATTATACGCATTCCACCGTGCATACAGTCCCAACGCTGAGATGTCACTAAGTTGTCGAAAGTTAACTTGAGTTGTTGAGGGCTGTGTCTGCGAGCTGATTGTGGATGAGTAACGAGTCCTGGTGTAATGGAAAAACATCAGAAGATCGTATTTTGATCCTCACCGACTTCAAAAGGGTCATAACTCTTTTGTTGGGCTTGATATAACTTTTTATAACAAGATACACTCTGCATTGCTAGACTTGCCTTACAATGCATTTAAAGCACAAATCAAATCCAAGCTTTATTCAAAGGCATATTATTCCGTAAATGATTATTTAAATGTTCATCTGTTCCCTCGTAACTTCTAAACTACTTATTCGAATTCGATAAATGACATATCATTAGAAGCGTCTTAATTGTCCGCTGGTTATAGGCTATATGGAGTTTCACAAAATCTAATGTGGCGCCCTCTAACGGACAAAATATACAGAGTAAAAAAATAAAGTTAAGATAAGTATGCCGTGTTTGGTATCATTTGAAAGGGCTTTACTTGTACATTTTGAATATATATATATTACTAGCATTTGCTTGTGACTTTACCTGTATTCATGGGCTGATTGCATATAATTCACATCTTTTCGTTCATAGATAGCTTCTTTACTACTTATCAGAATAAGACCACTGCAGAACCATTAGAAGGGCTTTGATATTCTGTTGGTTATGAGCTATAAAGCTTGTCACCAAATTTAGTATTACGCCCTCTAGCGGACAAAAAGTTCTATGTTAATATAAAATTAAAATAAATATACCGTATTTGGTATCATCCGAAAGAGCTTCACGAGTATTTTATGTTTGTACATAACCTGTAGTAATGCTTCGTAGAAATTTGAATGTAAACCAGGGTTTGGTAAACGGAGCGATGGGAGTGGTGAAGGCCTTCGAATGGCCTGATCTTCGGCGCGATCAGTTGGAACAGGAGAACAGCCAAGCGCTGTTCTCATACAATTTGACGACGCATCCATAAAAGCAGATAATAACGGACTTATCAAAATCGAGCCTTGCCTCACTGAATTTGACGGCTTGAGGGGTTCTGGGCAAATTCAGCGTAAAATGCTCCAGCTGATTCATTCTTGGGGTTGTACTGTACATAAATTACAAGGTTGTACTCTAGATAAAAAAGTTACAGATCTAGGAAGAAGAAGAAGTCATTGTTTGCTAAAGGAGAGGCCTATGTCGCTCTCAGTAGAGTTAAAACCATAGAGGGATTATTTATAAGTGCCTTGGATCATAATAAATTACTTAAAAATCTACATGACAGTCGATCGTTAGCAGAATTAGATAGATTAAGAAATCTTCCCAGGTCCTCTTAATACATGTCTTTTTTTTTTAAATAATTATAAACTAGCGCTTGACTGCAATCCCGCCTGATGTTGAGCAGTGACGCAATCATTGATGGTAAAGCGCACTAGTTTATTAAGCCTATTCACTTAAAAAACTTAGGAATAGCAAGGATGACGGCAGTTGAGCCAGGTGATGCAATGTTAAACCCAAGACCAACACGACCAACGATGCTGCGCCAGAGGGAGATTGATCTGGATACTCTTCACGACCAAACTCCCGACACAACAACATTTGGCGCATCGTACTCGCCACACAACGCAACACAACTGCTCAGACGCGTCCTCCGTACGGCTTCACCAGACATCATGCTGGAACACGACGAATCGCTTGGCGGCAAGACTTTGTCTGGTGGGTGGTAGAAAAACATCCAATCTATTTATACTAACGACCTCATCCACTAATTCATGACCCATTCGGTGCCATCGACGCAAATGTGCGTCGCTACTACGAAAAACCGGGATCTTCATACGGGGAAACCGTTGCTATACGCGCTACGATCCAAGCGCTACAAAATAGTAAAATAGGACATCTCTACATATTACTATACGCCGATACATAAGTCAAAAGAGATGTCGTATGTTAACTACCTAGTTTTTAGTTCGTCAATTTAACTTTTGTTAACATTATGCGCCACAAATACACTTTAACACCAAAATAGTACAAATAATAAAAAGTAAAAAAACTAAAACCCAACTACGACAAAAAACGACGCTGAAAAAGTATACGAGATAAGTAGTGACGCTGAAATAGTTAAATTTTCATGTTTGGAAAGGCGTAGTCACACGTTACATATATCTACCTACCGTAGCACTTTGATAACGTGTGACTGCGGTTTTCCAAACATGAAAATTTATGTCTACATAGTGAATATTGCATACTTCAGAATAATATTGTAAGACATTATTGTCAATTTACAACGAAGGCATCTTGGTAGAGTCTACTGTGTCCATTTACTTGCAACTATATTAGCAACTTTGTTCAGTTCAGTATTCTGAAAATCTTGTTTTAAACTTTTTCAGCGTCGTTTTTTGTTGTAGTTGGGTTTTAGTTTTTTTACTTTTTATTATCTATGGACGCTCTCAGCGAACAATATATTTCTACATCGTTCTCACACGGTTGATTTCAACATGAATGATGTAATCAAATATTTGTAACAATAACTTGAAAATTTAAAAGAGTGTCCATGGAGTTTCTTGCCCGTTCTTCTCCATAGGTATCTACTCTTTGGAATGGGCGACTAGCTTCATCTTATTGACTGACCGACCTTCTGACAATTGCCTGTAACTGGTTTATTTGAAATAAATGATTTGATTTGATTTGAATATCTCGACTTGGCGCACGAGGTTGTTGACATGTGGAATGTGAACTCGGCTGTCATTGTATCGATTGTCATATCGGCTAATGATCTGATAGCCGAAAGCCTAGAGCTACATCCATCTGCGCTTTCGTTAGGTAGTGGGATCAAGAGCCTGATTCAAAAGGCAGTACTCCTCGATACGGCGCGCATCGTGAGGAGGTTTTTGTCTCTGGACCCTGCTCGCAACATCGGTGGATCACTGTTTATTTTACATTTTAAAATGTTTTTATGCATGTCTTAGAAGCAAAACTTCGAAGAAATGTGACATCTAGCAACCCGCACTGGACCCGCGTGGTGATTTACGGCCCTCTAGGCCTGTATCCTCGCAATGGGAACATTTAACATTGATGATGACGATAATGAGGCTGTTGAGGGTTTTAATTTAAATGAATATGATTTTGATTAATATAGATGACACGGTTATTTTTGCCAGTGATGACTTATGGAAGTGAGACGTGGTCGTTAACAATGGGCCTTATAAGAAAGCTCAAAGTCACTCAAAGGGCAATGGAGAGGGCCATGCTTGGGGTTTCACTGCGCGGTCGAATCAGGAATGAGGAGATCCGCAGAAGAACGAGAGTAACCGACATAGCCCGAATAATTGCAACACTAAAGTGGCAGTGGGCTGGGCACATTGCCCGTGGGACCGATGCCCGATGTGGCCGACGGGTTCTCGAGTGGCGACCACGCACCGGAAGACGCAGCGTGGGTAGGCCCCCGACAAGGTGGACCGACGACCGGTTGTCATGGAGAACCTGGGAGGAGGCCTATATCCAGCAGTGGACGTCTTTCGGCTGAAATGATGATGATGATGAGATGACTCAGTTGGCCACTACAGGCTAACGTTATTTCCGAAGCACTGGAACTCGGTATGTAAAGATTTTCACCCATCCACAGACCCAACGCGGCAAGCACAGCTTAACCTGCTCGACCGACCCGTGCAGCTGTTATTATTTTGAGGGTCAAAATAATCACCCAAAAAGATACAAAAAACAACCCTCCAATTAGAAAATATAGAAACAACGAATTTAAACTAAAAACCAAAAACATTGGGATGCGAAATAAAAACTGTATTTGATGTACTTAATTGGGGCTAATTCTAGGCCTCGGGCTGCGATTACTGGAGCCGGGAATCGATCCCGAGACGTTCCTATCATAACTCATGTTACACTCAAGTAAGCCTTGATTTATTTCGAAAGCAAGTTCCTTCGTGATGCGCAAGATCTTAAAAGTAATATACAATATATAAAGAAAACCCTGTCCGACCCATAAGGATAATAAAGGTTAGGTAAACACATGACCAAATATAATATAAAATTTTACGTAATCATCATAGTAACAATACTAATGAATTTTGAAATAATCCTTTTTTCCCGGGAATTAATTCCAATTTCCCCGAAATTTGGTAATTTTTAAAAAAGTGACAACACTGGTATTATTATATGCGAATAGCGACGCGACCACGTCACAGGTGCCGCGTGCCCTATCCCTCGCCGCCCGCGGAATGGGGTTGTTTACCGCATATGTATTAAGTTACCTCTTTTTGCGAAATAATATTTATTTTTTTAGGGGGATTTTTTTTTTAAGTTTTGTCTGTCTTTGTGGGCATTAGTAGAATCAGTTATCGATTCCTAACAATGCCTTCACGGATCGGACAGGGTTTTCTTTACATATTGTATAACATAAGTCTATGGGTTATTTCACGATAGTAACACCATAATAAAGATGATCGAGGTTTATTTGCTGCTTTTGGCTTACAATTGTTTTCATCTCGATTGATTATTTAGAACTGGCTGTCTATTTTTTTCTTTTATTATGGCATGTCGTACTTCATCTTGAGAGGTCGTGACTACTTAACCGGACTATCCTGTGGCTGGACAAAACCCGCCACATTGTTCCCAACCAACTGCAACTCCTGAAAGCCAGAATCAACAGTGGAGACCGCCAGAAAAACGCCGAGCAATGAAGCTCGACGAGTCCCAGAGAAACGATTCAACTGTCTTGGGTCCCGCAACGAAATTAATTAGAAAAGAATAGCGGAGGAGTAAGAAAAAAGATATTTTTTTCATTTCCCTCCATAATAAGCAGGAGACAGAACAGAACTAGGCCAATCGGCACAAAGGGACATTATTGCAACTGGGAGAAGCCCAGATTGCCAAGCACCACGGAATAACATTTGATTAAGTTAATGGGTCCTAAGTAGGTATGTGCTGTTACAATTGATTCCAATAATAGGTATAGCAAAAGCGCATGAACGCACGGAAATTAGTTCTAGTTTCTACAAGGTCCGTATAATAAACAACTCCGGATGTAACTTGTACACTATCCAACATACTATACTATCCTGTGGCTGCCTTAAATGAATTTAAAGCCTCCAATCAGGGCAACTAAAAACTAAGCGACAACACGCTAAGGGCACGCCCTGTGGGGTACGAAACTCGGCTTAGGGCGTCGCTGGAGAGAACAGCAAGCGACGGCTAGATCGAAATTTTTATTGTTAGTTCGGTTTGATGACCGCGGCGTTTCCTAATAGAAGAAATGCCGAAACAAACTTAGAGGTCATAGTCGGGAATTTATATTTACTGGCTCAGCTGCGGCGCGGACTGGCCTTCATCGGACAAGCTAACTGTCTCAGCAAAACTCACTATTTATATAAGAAGGCGTGTCGATCTAGAACGTTCGTTGTTTCCGAAAAAACAATAATATTAATAGGAATAACTGAAGGTTTCGTCTGTGCAAGTATGGACGAAGTTATCTTGAGGAATAACTACAGGAGTTATATTATGAAGGACAGAACGATTGATGTGTTGGGCATGTCACTATCCGGGTGAGTCCATCAGAGAGTTGCTCCCGTCTGGTAAACAGCGAGTATTTGCACAGGCATAACCAAGTAGCTGGGATATTTCACCAGCAGTTTATTTTCAAATATAAACCGTACCTAAGTGTTATAAGTATGTACTCGACCCAGTTCTTGAAAATGACCGTGTCAGGTTATAATGGGATTGGTCTATCATTACTGATAGGATTATTTTTGCAAATAGGCCTGATAGATAGTGATAGATCGATTAACGCGCCTCGCAATGATTGTCGATGTTACCATTCCACATGACGGGAATCTTGTGACAGCTGAGAAAGAGAAACAAATTAAATATCTCGACTTGGCGCACGAGGTTGTTGACATGTGGTCTGTGAACTCGGCTGTCATTGTATCGATTGTCATATCGGCCAATGATCTGATAGCCGAAAGCCTAGAGCTACATCTATCTGCGCTCTCGTTAGGTAGTTGGATCAAGGGCCTGATTCAAAAGGCTGTACTCCTCGATGCGGCCCGCATCGTGAGGATTTTGTCTCTAGACCCTGCTCGCAGCATCGGTGAATCCCTAATTTTTTAATGTTTTTATAAGTATTTTTACATAAATATTTAAAAATATAAATTTATGTTTATATGTATATAGAAAAATAAACGTAGTCATAGTAATAAATTGGTTTTGGGAATACAAAGTTGTTTTCAGGAATATAGTAATAATAAAACAGCCTGTCGAATGTTGATGTTAAATGAGATTCCAGAAGGTTCCATATATCCGAATCTACATTGTTCCATCGTAGTCTCGAATGTTCCAGATGGTTCCAGCAATTTTCCAGTGAGAAGCCTGGAGCACAGGCGAAAAGTAGCCTGCCTTTCGATGTTCTATAGAATGCATTTTGGAGAGTGTGCGAGGGAATTGCATGACTTAATTCCCCCATCTCCGTTCCATCATCGGACAACCCGTCGTACGGCGATAACCCACCCTTACGTTGTTAACACCACTACGATCCGGACGAAGCGTTTCGCCTCGTCTTTTATTCCGCCTACATCGTGGGACAGGAACAGTTTGCCAGCGCCTGTGTTTTCGTCTGAGTACAATTTAAGTGTCTTCAAGGCTAGAGTGAATAGGCTATTAATAAACTAGCGCGCTTTACCATCAACGATTCCATCATTGCTTGCCATCAGACGGGATTGCGGTCAAGCACGAGTTGTTAATTATAAAAAAAAATGTAGTTAATTTTTTTTAGGAAATTCTGCTCTTCTTTCCGCTGCTACTGCTGCTTTCTGCTTTGCTTTACTTCTCGTCACGGCTGCGCTAAAAAGGGCCACTTCAATAAAAATGTCAACCAAGTGACTCTGATTTTCAACCGAATAAGTAAACAATGATAATATTTTTCTATTAAATTAGGTTCAATATAGCCTAAGTTTACATAAAATGTGTTTTGATATAACTTAAGTTAGTTTATGTTTTAAGTGTTAGTTCAATCCTTGTAAAATTCGGTATTTGTATACATCGGTACGGAGTTCACCTATAGGTGATTATCACACTATTCTGTCACCTATTTAAATCACATGTTGTCTTACGTCACCTTAAACAGTGTAAACAATTATTGTTGATGGACCAAAATAAATAAAAAATATAATAATGATGCTACATTTATTTATTTCCTCAATCCATAAAATTCTTTAATAAAACCTTTTTTATTTCATGCTTTTCAGTGTCTTATTCGAAATTCGAAAACTCCTTTTTTTCACCTCATAACAATAGTGGCAGCTAGAGTTTTTGGCGGGAATGTCAAGATGAGTGACACGCTCATATTTCATTGGACTTTTAAAATTATTTATAGTGTTGTTTACTAAATAAAAGCGCGTGATTTATGTAGTAAAAAGTGCATTCAGTGAATAATTTATAAAGAACAGTGAAATATTGTAAACCACTCCTAATCGGCCACACGCGGGAAACGAAAGAAGTTAGATTAGTTAGGATAAGTTTAGGATAAGTTAGGATTAATTAGGATAAGTTAGGATAGAAGTTTATCCAAGAAAATATTTACTGAAGACTAGGCTGTATGGCGTACTATGCCTTTGCCTTTTCCGTTCAGAAGAACGGAAAGAATTGAACCAAAAAAAAAAAAAGTGGCAGCCATAACCCATGTTAGAATAAGTTCTTATCAATACGAAAAAGTCCCTATTTTAAAAACATTCTTAACCGATTTTGATGAAACTTATAGTATTCCCTAAGTTGAACAATACATAGTACAACAAAAAAAGAATTACTTAAATCGGACTTGTAGTTCCGGAAATATGCACGCATAAACATAAAACATACATACATACCTATACCTACTTGAAATTTGGCTTACATACGGGTCGAATTGATAACCTTCTTTTTTTGAAATCGGTTAAAAATAATCTCATTTGCTTTATGTTCAGATTAAATTTATTCATTTTGCTCCTTCGAATAAAAGCCAAGTTTATACAATTCTCTTATTCTATCTTTACCAGTTCATCTGTTCATCTAGCGCATAGGCGGCCCCTAACCCTACCACATGCTGCTATTTCACCACTCTGATGATCCATCTGAATAGAAACACAGTACAAGTTCTAAATCTCATTAAAATCTGATGTGGTTACTGTCAAAAATTACCTAATAATTACATACACAGTTTTATAAACTCTGGTCCACCCGAATAAGTACACAATTCAAGTTCTAAATGCCAATGAAGTGTGATGTAGGTAGTTATTGTGAAAAATTACCTAGTAATCTATACTAATCTATATAAAGCTGAAGAGTTTATTTGTTTGGACGCGCTAATCTCAGGAACTACTGGTCCCATTTGAAAAATTATTTTTGCGTTGGATAGCCCCTTAATCCAGGGAGCCTTTAGGCTATACAATATGTAAAGAAAACTCTGTCCGATCCGTGAAGGTATTGTTAGGTATCGATAACTGATTCTACCAATGAATACAAAGACGGGCTAAAGTTTTTTTTTAAAAATCCCCTAAAAAATAAATATTATTTCGCAAAAAGAGGTAACTTAATACATGTGCGGTGAACAACCCTACCAGCGGGCGGCGCGGGGCAGGGCTCGCGGCACCTGTGACGTGGTCGCGTCGCTATTCACTCATAATAATACCGGTGTTGTCACTTTTTTTAAAATTACCGAATTTCGGGGAAATTGGAATTAATTTCCGAAAAAAAAAAGATTATTTCAAAATTCATTAGTATTGTTACTATGATGATTATGTAAAATTTTATATTATAACTGGTTATATGTTTACCTAACCTTTATTATCCTTATGGGTCGGACAGGGTTTTCTTTACTTATTGTATAACATCACGCTGCGATCAATAGCAGCGGAGCATATCGAAACCTACGCGGGTGAAACCACGTGGCGCAGCTAATTATGTAAAAAGCTTTGCTAACAGACTTCAAAAAGGAGGAGGTTACTCAATTCGACCGTATATGTATATGTTTTTTAAATGTTTTCGCGGATAACTTCGTCTTTTGTGAACCGATTTTGATAATTCTTTTTCTGTTGAAAAGAAGATATTCCCAAGGCGGGCCCATGATAAGGACACCAGTGTTTGATGGTGGAAGACCAGAGAAATCAAGGGGAATTTTCAAAAATTGTAGGGATGGCTAGAGCATTTGTAAGTTTTTTCATTAGGTACATATTTTAAAGCACTACAATTTAATTACAGTCTGGAGTAAAACAAAACACTTTTTACAAAAAAAAACAACCGACTTCCACAGAAAGAAGACACTACAAAGTAAAAAAAGTTCGTGGTCATGGTGTCTTTGGTTTTTGTATGTTCATTTAGTAGTTTTTTTTTGTGGTGTCGGTTGTTTTTTTTTTTTTTTTTGTAAATAAGTTTTTTTAAACTCTGGGTCACCTGAATGGGTACCCAACACAGGTTCTAAGGTCCGTATTTCAGAAGGAAACTCAAGCATTGATCTCTGCTTAAGCATTACATAAAACTAGTTTCAACCAATCACGTGGCTTGAACTCGTACGTCGAACGTCACTCAAAACTCAAGCTCTACTTAAGTCTCGTACTTAAGTAGAGCTTGAGTTTTGAGTGACGTTCTGTAATACGGACCTAAATCTCATTGAAGTATGATATAGTTACTGTTAAAAATTACCTAATAATTACCTGTAGCTCTACTAAATCACACGACAGCTGCCGACAGCAGTAAATACAATTGGCAGCAGTCCGAATCAACATAGTTGCTAACTCAATGATCCGGCAAACTGATACAATCTACTCTTACTTTGTATGCATCATTTGTTAACACTTTTTACTAATTACATATGTAACACCAGTCTTATGAGCCGTAACGGGGTAAGCAGTGTTGCTATTGCAATTAGCCAACTATTTAAGCATACAAATGTAATGTACAGGGATTTAAAGTGTGGATGGAACATATGTAGCGTTAAATGATAATTTAATTTATTTTCTGTAAGTAGTTTTAGGTTTTTAGGTAGGTAGGAAGATGCAGCGTAGGGAGGCCCCCAACTAGGTGGACCGATGACCTGGTGAAGGTCGCGGGAAGGCAATGGATACGGCAGCACAAGACCGGTCATCGTGGAAAGCCTTGCGGAAGGCCTTTTTCGAAGAAGAAGTTTCTTTTTAAAGAAGAAGTAGGTTTGTAAAAACAATTACAAATCAATCATATTCTTTAAAACTATATCACCTTTATTACAAAACGATATCTAACTTTAGTTCCAGACTTAACCTTTGAGTCAGTATTTGTATTTCGAACATCATTGAGGTTAAGCCAAAGTTCTAAATACAAAAGTGACAACTTAGTACCGAACTAAGATGTCATTTTTATATTATGAACTGCATTTCTATAACGGTTAGGTGCATATTTCAAGAACCATTTAGGTGGTCAGTTGGGAGCATTGATAAAATATTAAACAGATACGATATATTCTAACAAACTGACCAAAAAAAATGTGCCGAACACAGCAGCAGCACATAAGCATATTTTTATTCGGCATACATTGGTACAGTGTGAGTGAGATGGGGCGCCATCTAAAGTATAGAGAAGAAAAAGATGGCTAGTGTTTGTCGTTTGCGCTGTTAGTGTATGTCGTTTGTTTTTACGAGTGTATCGAGAGTGACTAAGGCGAGATGCAGGACTTTCCTTCCTTTTGTACGCTTCATTTTCAGTGCGCTAATGACATATCTACCTTAGTTTAATATTTTATCAATGGTTGGGAGACTGTTCTATGAAACATTTGTTTATCTAGCTAAGAGGTCCCTCAACTGCGATTGTTCAACTTGTTTCTGCCTTTTCAGTTCGTAAAATTGTTATGCAGGCGGGTTTTTTGTTTGCAATTTTTTTTTTTTTTAGGTTTCTAATTTATTAATATGTTATATATATATATATATTTAAAATCAGTGTTTAAAATCCTTAATTTTGATACCGCACTCGATATGCTTGGTAGAGTCTTTCTTTTCCTTTTCTTTTAAAAAAAAAAAATATTATCCAATTATTTTGTTTTCTACAATTTTACACCGTGATTATATGTGCCCCTATCATTTCATTTTTTCCGAAACTTAATTAATAAAAGAAATATGAAACTTCAAAATCCCGAAAAATAACCCATTTTTACCGCGATGTTCAGATGACTAATAGACAAACGTGATAAGTTTTTGACAAAAAAGAAAATAATAGAAGAATAGGTACTTATCCTTTAAATTTTGATATAAAAATTATTGAGATCAGTCGTGTTTCGTGTTTTGAAAGGAAACAGCGGAATAGGAAACGTCTTTTGGTCAACGTTTTTGTAGGTAAAATCAGCCTGAGCTGCAATTGTTCTTTTCGCACTTTAACGGGAGAGGTTGGAAGCAGCGTGACGGCAATATATAGTTTCTTCAAATACCTATTTTCCAAATTCCTCGGCCCTAGAGTCCCCTCTTAAACATTCATATATATGGCAGGTTTTAGACCTCACTGACATATGTATGTATACAACAATGTATGTATATATACAAAAACATAAGTGAAGTGTATGTCTGTCCGTCTGATCTAATTGCGGTGTACTGATTGGTTGATTATAGGGGGTTCGATTCCCGACCCGTTCTCACGGGTGGATGTATGGAGTAGGGTGACTGTGAGAGGGAAATGGGATATTTTGGCTAACGTGATATTTTGAATATAGTTTTTTTTTTTTCGTTTTTTGTCTCACTGCTGGGTAAAGGTCCCCTAAAGATTTCCATGATCCAGCGGGGTCTCTTTGTCGTTTTCAAACTTCTAAATAGATGAACTGATTTTGATAACATCATCATCATCATCAACCTTTTTATCGTCCCACTGCTGGGCACAAGTCTCCTCTCATACAGATAAGGATTGAGCATAATCGCCACGCTTTCAGGCGATTCAGATTTAAAGTCCAGGTTTCCTCAAGATGTTTTTCATCACCTTATAAGCAGTCATTGGTGTCCAAGATATACTTAGAAAGAACATATAACTTAAAAAAGTTATATTGGTACTTGCCTGACCTGGAATCAAACCCGCATGCTCATACTTGAGTGGCTGGTTTGTCTGTTTTTCGTTTTCAAACTCCTAAACGGATGAACCAATTTTAATAACGTTTGTATTAATTATGTTCGAGGATCGGTGGGATTCCTTGATGTTGCAGAGGTGGATGCAGCTCCACGCGTCATTTTATCTGTCTTCATCTGTGTCTTCTTTTTTCTTTCTATTATGGCTTTGCACGGTTTGTGCATTTAGCCAATGTCACGTAATGAATTATTCATGTCGAAAAAGACGGCCGCGCGAACCGAACACGGAGGAAGTTTTGGTACAAAGCCATGATGTGGCCACTATGCTACAATATTTCACTGTTCTTTATGAATTATTCACATAATGCACTTTTTACTACATAAATCACGCGTTTTTATTTAGTAAACGATACTATAAATAATTTAAAAGTCCAATGAAAAATGAGCGTGGCACTCGTCTTAGCTTCCCGCCAAAAAAAAACCTCATCTGTGTCTAGAGCAGCGGTTTACAAGTGGTCGTAGGTTCGAACCTCCGTCAGGCACTTTAGTTATTTCATCACCACTGCTCTTAAAACTGTGAAGGCAAACATCGTGACGAAACCGGCATGTCTAGAGTCAAAAAAACTTGGAAGACATGTGACATCTACCAACCCGCCCTGGGCCCGCGTGGTAGATTACGGCCCACTCCCTCTCACCGAGAGGAGGCCTGTGTCCCAGGAGTGGGAACATTATAGACAGATTATGTAGGTATAGAGTCGTGATGGCCTAGTCGTTAAAACACCAGCCTCTCAAGTATGAGTGCGCGGGTTCGATTCCAAGTCAGGTAGGTACCAATGTAACTTTTCTAAAGTTATATGTACTTTCTAAGTATATCTTGGACACCAATGACTGAAGGTGAAGGAAAACATCTTGAGGAAACCTGGACTTTATAAGTCTGAAATCGCCAACCCGCATTGAGCAAGCGTAATGATTACGCTCAATTCTTTTCTGTATGAGAGGAGACCTGTGCCCAGCAGTCATCATCATCATCTCAGCGTTTATCCCGGTTGCATTCGCGGCGTTCGCGTTGGAGCCCGGGGTCCGCTTTCCTGCACATTCTCCTCCATTTCGCACGATCTTTAGCATCCTGTGGTAAGAGCTTGTAAGAGCTGTGAGTGCACGCATGTCATCTTTTACAACGTCAAGCCAGCACTTCTTTGGTCTACCCCGCTTGTTCCGGCCCGGCGGAGGCGCCATGGCAAGACATTTGTTACCCACGTAACATGCCGGTTTGCGTAAGACGTGGCCGTACCAACGTAGGCGACCCTCCTGCAGTTTGTCTGTTCCTGATGCGGTCTTTCCGCGTAACTCCACACATCCACCGCAGCATATTCATCTCCATGACACGCAGCTCCTGCTTGTGTCGCTCAAGCACAGGCCACGCCTCACTGCCATACAGGAGAACAGGGGCTCTAGTCTGGTATTTTTTATAAATTTACCATTCCAACACGATTCCATTGCCTTTGTGCTTAAAAGTTCGTAATCTGCTAAATTCACAATGATCGATTAATTATTTCAGTCGTTTCGTAATGGAATGGTGATAGAATGCCGTTGCCGTATTGCCATTATAATAAAACCCGTTAATAGAAATGATTTTCAAAAAACCAATACTCAATTTGAACATTTATTAATATGGAGTGCAGCGTCGCTGATTGACCACTGGAAAGTCATAATGACGCCATTTTGTTAGTATATTACGAAACTTGTCAAAATCGATCATTATGATATCACTGGTCGATAATTCTAACACTATTATAATAGCAGACTAAGGCCCCAGGTCTAATGATGGTTTTTAAGGTAGCTTAATAAGTTAATAATGGCACATTTATACGTCAAGGGCTATACCTATCTATCTTTACCATTTCTTCATAGGCTTTTTTCTCGCTTCTTACGGAACCCTAAAAGGTAGAAATTATGTCATAAATTATTCAAAAAGTTACCCTCCGTCGTCGGCAATACATACTATAGCTTCTTACCATACGTTGTACATTATTAGATTTTACCTTTTTTTATAAAACCATCATTAACCATCATTATCTTAAGGGACCCACACCCACACCCATCCAGACCCCAAAATGCCGGTTAAGCTTACTTAACCGGCATTTTGGGGTCACAAATGACACCTGTCACCTCACGCCATTTCGCCCAAGCTGCGGAAATACGTGCCCCGACGTCGCAATCAATGTCGCCGGACGCGTGGAGCACAGACCCCAAGTATTTAAACTGGTCCGTGCACTCGACCATGTCTCCGCCTATGCGCACAGACATGGGGTCTGTCGTGTTGCCAGCCAAGTACACGGTCTTCGCCACGTTGAGTTTTAGACCTCCGTTCTCAAGCGATTCCTTCCACGCATTCACACGCCGCACCAACCGTTCCCTGTCCGCGTCCGCCAGCGCAATATCGTCAGCATACATGAGTACTATGAGTAGCCAGGGAGGCTGCTCATGTGAGTCCTTGATGCTGTCCGACAAGACGTCTAATATCACGCTGAACAGAAACGGACTAAGGACGGATCCCTGGTGGACTCTGACGGTGATGGGGAAGGGTTTAGTGTCGCCAACAGCGGTCCTAACAACGGAATCGGAATTGAGGTACATGTCTCGAATTATGTCAACATAGGCTTCAGGTACCCCTTTGGACCTCAGTGCCCACCAGATCACCCCGCGAGGGACACAGTCGAAGGCCTTCTGCATATCTAGAAAGAGCATATGCAGAGGCATGTTCTTCGATCTGTATCTCTCCATGGTGATCCTAAGTGCGAAGATAGGGTCCATGGTTCCGTACCCTGACCGAAACCCTTATTGACACTCCGAGACAGCACACTCCTGCCGGATTCGGGAGTCTATAATCCTCTCAAAGATCTTCATGGTGTGGGACATGACCTTGATACCGCGATAGTTGCCACACTCCTGAACCGAGCCCTTGCCTTTAAAGACTGGAGTAATAATACTCAGCCTCCATTGGCTCGGGATTTTGCCGGTCAGGAGCACGCGGTTAAGAAACTTAGTTAACATGCCCACACCGCGAGGAAACATGCCCACACCGCGAGGAACATGCCCACACCGCGAGGAACATGCCCACACCGCGAGGAGACCTGTGCCCAGCAGTGGGACGATAAAAAGGTTGATGATGATGTATGTTATGTTATGTATCTGTGTCTTATGTCTTTGTAACCTACTAACATTAGAAGTTAAGTAAAATTGATACTAACCTTATGGACTCCGGTCTGAAATAAAAATTTTCTCTTCTATTCTATACTCCAAGAACTTGGCATGAAACAGCGTCTATCAGAATTAGTACAATCCCGTATACTCGGATTTTTCGCTCACATGTCAAGGCGCAATTCCGCGCTCCATAGAACGTTTGGTCGTCCAGGGCAGATTACAGAGGAACAGACCTCGTGGAAGGTCACCGATGAGGTGGACCGACCAAATCAAGTCGGCAGTGGGGGACCTGTTAATGAATGCTCCAGACTGTCGTCCAACAGGGATAGATGGAGAGAGATTGTGCAGCGAGCTACATCAACGTCTCGAATTCAGTCATAGTCACCACTACCATAGAATAAAGAGGGGAAGTAGGTTATCTGCGACCCAATCCGCGATTTAATTGCCTACTGTCTTAGGGTTGACGACTGTCCGCGCTTCGTCGGTTACGGTTGTCGCCCAAACCGCTAACAAATATTTATAGACTAAGAGCTTATGTTTAAATTATTTGCTTAGTATTAATTTACATATACTAGTCAGTTTTTTTTTTTTTGTAATTTTTATTTTTAGTTTTGTACACATAAAGAACCATATTTATTTTTATTTTTAATTAATACAAATATAAATAATACAAACATAACATCTATTGAATCACACATTTAATACAAAATTACAAATTAGCTACAGAAAAATATCTACTTTCTTCGGTTTCGACTATTACGAAACGCGTTGTTATTAAACTTTAATATATCCGTATCCTTGTAAATAACTTTTAGAAATATAATTTGAAAAATATAAGTCTTTTATTTGTTCATAAATAGACATACCAACTTTGCAGTTTATGTGATCATTTTTAAAAGCTAATGTGCCGAAAAGCCGTGACGCGCGAACCTCGTTCCGTGCTAGCCGCGACTAGCGCAGTCATAGGCACTCTAATATTGTGTTTAGGTATGCGTGCGGCGACGCATAGATACTATGGCGCACACATACAAGCCGCGCGCGGTCCGTTTGTATGAAGATAACGTACTTCCCTCTCTTTATTCTATGCCACTACCGTTCTGTCAAGAGCGAAACGAAGAAGAAGATTCCATCTTTTTACTGACTACTCCGTTGGTCTGGTTGTGTCAATTGTCAATTCCTTTATTTATTTATTTATTCTTTCGCACAAAAAATGTACAGAGGTGGACTTAATGCCTTAGGCATTCTCTAACAGACAACCGTAGGTGGTGAAGAGATTAGTAGCAGGTGCTTTAATTGAAAACATTATAATGAAAACATACTCTTAATACTATTTAAATAAATACTTAAATAAGCTATACAATATGTAAAGAAAACTCTGTCCGATCCGTGAAGGTATTGTTAGGTATCTATAACTGATTCTAATAATGCCAACAAAGCCGGGCTAAAGTTTAAAAAAATTCCCCCTAAAAAAATAAATATTATTTTGAAAACGCGGAAGGGGTTGCTTATCGCACATGCATTAAGTTACCTCTTAATGCATGTGCGATAAGCAACCCCTTCCGCGGGCGGCGGGGGGCAGGGCACGCGGCACCTGTGACGTGGTCGCATCGCTATTCGCTTATAATAATACCGGTGTTGTCACTTTTTTAAAAATTACCAAATTTCGTCTTTTGTGAACCGATTTTGATAATTCTTTTTCTGTTGAAAAGAAGATATTCCCAAGGCGGGCCCATGATAAGGATGGTGTCCTTTTTTTACGGTTTGTGTTTGATGGTGGAAGACCAGAGAAATCAAGGGGAACTTTCAAAAATTGCAGGGAGTATTGCAACTTGTTCCGACTGTCAACCCTCACCTTCGGCTGCGCCTCGGCTCGGGTCGACATTTGTCGGAACTCGTTGTAATGACAGGCTTTCCGCACTTGTAATGAAATATACTATTAAAGCACTACAATTTAATTACAGTCTGGAGTAAAACAAAAACTTTTTACAAAAAAAAACAACCGACTTCCACAGAAAGAAGACACTACAAAGTAAAAAAAGTTCCTGGTCATGGTGTCTTTGGTTTTTGTATGTTCATTTAGTAATTTTTTTTTTGTGGTGTCGGTTGTTTTTTTTTTTTTTTGTAAATAAGTTTTTTTAAACTCTGGGTCACCTGAATGGGTACCCAATACAGGTTCTAAGGTCCGTATTCCAGAAGGAAACTCAAGCATTGATCTCTGCTTATGCATTACATAAAACTAGTTTCAACCAATCACGTGGCTTGAAACGAGACTTAAGTAGAGCTTGAGTTTTGAGTGACGTTCTGTAATACGTACCTAAATCTCATTGAAGTGTGATATAGTTACTGTTAAAAATTACCTAATAATTACCTGTAGCTCTACTAAATCACACGACAGCTGCCGACAGCAGTAAATACAATTGGCAGCAGTCCGAATCAACATAGTTGCTAACTCAATGATCCGGCAAACTGATACAATCTACTCTTACTTTGTATGCATCATTTGTTAACACTTTTTACTAATTACATACGTAACACCAGTCTTATGAGCCGTAACGGGGTAAGCAGTGTTGCTATTGCAATTAGCCAACTATTTAAGCATACAAATGTAATGTACAGGGATTTAAAATGTGGATGGAACATATGTAGCGTTAAATGATAATTTTATTTATTTTCTGTAAGTAATTTTAGGTTTTTAGATAGGTAGGAAGATGCAGCGTAGGGAGGCCCCCAACTAGGTGGACCGATGACCTGGTGAAGGTCGCGGGAAGGCAATGGATGCGGCAGCACAAGACCTGTCAGCGTGGAAAGCCTTGGGGAAGGCCTTTTTCCAGCAGTGGACCTCTATAGGCTAAAGAAGAAGTAGGTTTGTAAAAACAATTACAAATCAATCATATTCTTCAAAACTATATCATCTTTATTACAAAACGATATCTAACTTTAGTTCCAGACTTAACCTTTGAGTCAGTATTTGTATTTCGAACTTCATTGAGGTTAAGCCAAAGTTCTAAATACAAAAGTGACAACTTAGTACCGAACTAAGATGTCATTTTTATATTATGAACTGCATTTCTATAACGGTTAGGTGCATATTTCAAGAACCATTTAGGTGGTCAGTTGGGAGCATTGATAAAATATTAAACAGATACGATATATTCTAACAAACTGATCAAAAAAAATGTGCCGAACACAGCAGCAGCACATAAGCATATTTTTATTCGGCATACATTGGTACAGTGTGAGTGAGATGGGGCGCAATCTAAAGTATAGAGAAGAAAAAGATGGCTAGTGTTTGTCGTTTGTTTTTACGAGCGTATCGAGAGTGACTAAGGCGAGATGCAGGACTTTCCTTCCTTTTGTACGCTTCATTTTCAGTGCGCTAATGACATATCTACCTTAGTTTAATATTTTATCAATGGTTGGGAGACTGTTCTATGAAACATTTGTTTATCTAGCTAAGAGGTCCCTCAACTGCGATTGTTCAACTTGTTTCTGCCTTTTCAGTTCGTAAAATTGTTATGCAGGCGGGTTTTTGGTTCGCAATTTTTTTTTTTTTTTTTTTAGTTTTCTAATTTATTAATATGTTATATATATATATTTAGAATCAGTGTTTAAAATCCTTGATTTTGATACCGCACCCGATATGCTTGGTAGAGTCTTTCTTTTCCTTTTCTTTTTTTTTTTTTTTAATAAATTATAAACCGCACTGGTTTATAATTTATTAAAAAAAAATATCCAATTATTTTGTTTTCTACAATTTTACACCGATTTATTTTTTTTACCGCGATGTTCAGACGACTATTACACAAACGTGATAAGTTTTTGACAAAAAAGAAAATAATAGAAGAATAGGTATCCTTTAAATTTTGATATAAAAATTATTGAGATCAGTCGTGTTTTGAGAAAGGAAACAGCGGAATAGGAAACGTCTTTTGGTAAACGTTTTTGTAGGTAAAATTAGCCTGAGCTGCAACTGTCCTTTTCGCACTTTAACGGGAGAGGTTGGAAGCAGAGCGACGGCAATAGTTTCTTCAAATACCTATTTTCCAAATTCCTCGGCCCTAGAGTCCCCTCTTAAACATTCATATATATGGCAGGTTTTAGACCTCACTGACATATGTATGTATACAACAATATATGTATATATACAAATACATAAGTGAAGTGTACGTCTGTCCGTCTGATCTAATTGCGGTGTACTGATTGGTTGATTATAGGGGGTTCGATTCCCGACCCGTTCTCACGGGTGGATGTATGGAGTAGGGTGACTGTGAGTGGGAAGTGGGATATTTTATCTAACGTGATATTTTAGGATTTTTATTTTGATTAAAGTTTTTTTTTTCGTTTCTTGTCTCACTGCTGGGTAAAGGTCCCCTAAAGATTTCCATGATCCAGCGGGTTCTCTTTGTCGTTTTCAAACTTCTTAAATAGATGAACTGATTTTGATAACATCATCATCATCATCAACCTTTTTATCGTCCCACTGCTGGGCACAGATCTCCTCTCATACAGATTCACCATGCTTTCAGGCGATTCAGATTTAAAGTCCAGGTTTCCTCAAGATGTTTTCCTTCACCTTCAGTCATTGGTGTCCAAGATATACTTAGAAAGAACATATAACTTAAAAAAGTTATATTGATACTTGCCTGACCTTGAATCAAACCCGCACACTCATACTTGAGTGGCTGGTTTGTCTGTTTTCGTTTTCAAACTCCTAAACGGATGAACCAATTTTAATAACGTTTGTATTAATTATGTTCGAGGATCGGTGGGCTTCGCCGATGTTGCGGAGGTGGATGCAGCTCCACGCGTCATTTTATCTGTCTTCATTTTGTGTGTCTTCTTTTTTCTTTCTCTTTTGGCTTTGCACGGTTTGTGCAATTAGCCAATGTCACGTAATGAATTATTCATGTCGAAAAAGACGGCCGCGCGGACCGAACACGGAGAAAGTTTTGGTACAAAGCCATGATGTGGCCACTATGCTACAATATTTCACTGTTCTTTATGAATTATTCACATAATGCACTTTTTACTACATAAATCACGCGTTTTTATTTAGTAAACGATACTATAAATAATTTAAAAGTCCAATGAAAAATGAGCGTGGCACTCGTCTTAGCTTCCCGCCAAAAAAAAAACCTCATCTGTGTCTAGAGCAGCGGTTTACAAGTGGTCGTAGGTTCGAACCTCCGTCAGGCACTTTAGTTATTTCATCACCGTGGTAGTTAACCGCGTGGTAGATTACGGCCCACTCCCTCTCACCGAGAGGAGGCCTGTGTCCCAGGAGTGGGAACATTATAGACAGATTATGTAGGTATAGAGTCGTGATGGCCTAGTGGTTAAAACACCAGCCTCTCAAGTATGAGTGCGCGGGTTCGATTCCAAGTCAGGTAAGTACTAATGTAACTTTTCTAAAGTTATATGTACTTTCTAAGTATATCTTGGACACCAATGACTGAAGGTGAAGGAAAACATCTTGAGGAAACCTGGACTTTATAAGTCTGAAATCGCCAACCCGCATTGAGCAAGCGTAATGATTACGCTCAATCCTTTTCTGTATGAGAGGAGACCTGTGCCCAGCAGTCATCATCATCATCTCAGCGTTTATCCCGGTTGCATTCGCGGCGTTCGCGTTGGAGCCCGGGGTCCGCTTTCCTGCACATTCTCCTCCATTTCGCACGATCTTTAGCATCCTGTGGTAAGAGCTTGTAAGAGCTGTGAGTGCACGCATGTCATCTTTTACAACGTCAAGCCAGCACTTCTTTGGTCTACCCCGCTTGTTCCGGCCCGGCGCACTATGGGAAAGCCCCATACAAGGCCGTCTCAAAACCGTTTCACGTGAAAGTCGTTGTTATGGAGTAGAACTAATTAATTAATTTAGTCTTATAAATAAGCTTTCTTTTCTATATTTTTTTAATTATTTTTTGCTAACCATAATGTATCTAAAAAGGCATCAAAGCTAACTCATGTTCAATGATGTGATTTTGGCACAATACATTACTACAATTCAACGAGACATTACTCGAAAGTTTTTCTTATAAAAATATAAGTATTATACATTTTTGAAATGCTTATAATCTCCTCATAACGTTTCTTAAATAATATTATATATAATAAATAAATAAATTAAAATTAACCAATGTAGTCTAAGATGGTATAATTTTCAGGTTACTTTTTTTTTAACGAGACTTACCCGTTTACCGCTGTTTGCCGCTGTCGAGATATTTGTTGTATTACGATCTTTATACATTAGTTTACACAAGGAGAAAAAAAAAAAAGTTGCGCATACTTGCGCCTTTTCTGACACGGTACCAAAACATATCGCGAGATAATTTTTTTCCAATATCTTTTTACTGCTCACATAATCATCTGTTATCTATTAAGGTCAAATTGATAAAATGGTCATTATTATTTATAGTTATTTGTGGTTTTGATATAGTTTTGACCATATTTGATAAAATATGGTCACTATATCAATTAGGGTCAAATTAAAAACAGGTTGGTTATGGGAAGAGTGCAAATATTAGTTTCTTATCTTTTTGCACATAGCACTAATTCATTGGCCTATAAAAGAAAGGCGAACCCTGAAACATCCACAGTTGTTCATCAGAAATTCAGTTACCTTAAAAAAGCAGTTAATACCTATTTTCAAATATTCACAGAAGTTATCTGATTTGAAAATAATGGGTGAATTTGTTTGTAGTAAACGAGAGTTGTGCAATTTGTTAATAAATGGGAATAATATAGAAAACTCCTTGCAAGAAAATTTCAATTTGTCACCAGAGGATATGAATACTGTGGTCTCCTACATTCAAAGAAACTTGGTATCTAAATGTAACGAACGCTGGAGAAATGCATCCCGGAAAAGAGAACGCTTTGAAAGTAATAACGTCGACTGGTTAAATGGTGAATTTCGTGTTCCACTGGAGTGTCGAGTCACAGTTAATGACCCTAATACGTCTGGAAGCAGTGCAGGTGGCAGACCATCGAAACCATATGAAGCATCTTCAGAAAAAACAAAGAAACGAAAAAACATGCAATTAATACAAGAGTACGGACTGGACTGTGTGCTCAATGCATATACTCAGGAGTTGCGGTCTATGGGTGAGACGGAGGAGGCCACAATTGTTAATATTATACGAACTGCGTCAAAAAATGATAAGAAAAAGTTTCTTAAATTCATAACTAAGAACCCTGAAGATGTTATACCTTTTACAAAGGAAGAAGCACTGCGGATATTTATTGACTTAGACCTTAACAAAGAACAGTATGGAAAACTTCGTATTTGTTTGGCGGACAAAAACTGCTCAGTGTTTCCTTCTTATCCAACTTTAGCCGAAGCGAAGAAGATGTGTTACCCACCAGATTCGAGCATAACCATTACTAACATAAGTGAAAAAGTCAATCTGCAAGACTTATTGGATCATACTGTGGCACGTATATTACTAATTGGTTCAGTTTACAAAAACGGTTTAAGACAGTTGAAACTATTCTGCAAATGGGGTTGTGACGGGTCATCAGGGCAAAGTGAATACAAGCAAGTTTTGCCAGAAGAAAGCGATTTCACATCAGATGCGAACCTTTTTATTGCTTCACTTGTACCCATTAAACTCATAGATGAGACAACTAATATTGTTATTTGGAAAAATGAAACTTGCTCATCCGTAAGATATTGCAGACCTATATTGATAGAATTTGCCAAAGAAACTCCTGAAAAAAACCGCTTCTGTTGTGGCTGATATCAAAAATCAAATTGAAAACCTGTCTCCTTCCATGATAAATAAGAATGGTGAAGTAATTGAAATTACTCATAACCTATTTTTAACCATGATTGATGGTAAAGTAGCACAAGTTTTAACTGAAACTCCTTCGAGCGCTTCATGTACAATTTGTGGTGCTACTCCTCGGCAAATGAATAACTTAGAGGCAGTTAGGACACGAGATGTGAATGAAAGTTCATTTCAATATGGACTGTCAACACTACACGCTTGGATTAGAAGTATGGAGATGATTTTACACATTTCCTATAACTTGTATTTCCAAAAGTGGTCAGCCACTACACCAGAAAATAAAAAAAACAAAGACGAAAAGAAAAAACTGGTACAAAAGCGGTTTAGGGAGGAAATGGGACTGCATATCGATAAACCTCGACAAGGCACTGGAAATAGTAATGACGGCAACACAGCTCGGAGATTTTTCAGAATTACTCTTGCTCTGCAGACATTACAGGTGTAGACGTAGAACTTATAAAACGAATGTACATTATACTACAAACTATGTCATCTGGAATGGCTATTGATCCAAAAAAGTTCGGTGAATACGCATATAGTACCGCCCAACTGTACGTAAATAATTATAATTGGTATTATATGCCTTCCTCCGTACATAAAATACTTATTCACGGAGAAAAAATCATTGAGTACTATGTTATATTACCTATCGGACAATTGTCCGAAGACGCTCAAGAATCCCGCAACAAGGATTACAAAAAGTTTAGACTTCATCATTCTAGAAAATGTTCAAGAGCGGCTACCAATACAGACGTGTTCCATACCTTATTGTACACTTCTGATCCATATATATCAAGTTTGAGAAATACCTGAGAAACAATATCGAAAGAACTTTTCGATGAAGCCAAGTCCCTTCTTGCTGTCAACGAAAATCTGTAGGAGATTGTTGAATTTTGTACATTATTTTTTTCTCGTTAGACACTGTTTATACAATGATATTTAATTCTATTTTAAGTAAGTAAATTTAAAAAAAAGTATATTTTCTTATAAATGCATGTATTTTTTTTATTTTTTAAATAAATTAATAAACATAATTTTCAAAATTATTATTTTTTCTTTTAAACCTTATACATTCACGTATATGTATGCAAAATTACAGATCATTTAGTTTTGAAATAACTGAGATACGGAGTTTTGAGACGAAACATACGCGATTTTCCCATAGTGCGGCGGAGGCGCCATGGCAAGACATTTGTTACCCACGTAACATATGCGTATGCGTGAGACGTGGCCGTACCAACGAAGGCGACCCTCCTGCAGTTTGTCTGTTCCTGATGCGGTCTTTCCGCGTAACTCCACACATCCACTGCAGCATATTCATCTCCATGACACGCAGCTCCTGCTTGTGTCGCTCAAGCACAGGCCACGCCTCACTGCCATACAGGAGAACAGGTCTAATGATGGTTTTTAAGGTAGCTTAATAAGTTAATAATGGCACATTTATGCGTCAAGGGCTATATCTATCTTTACCATTTCTTCATAGGCTTTTTTCTCGCTTCTTACGGAACCCTAAAAGGTAGAAATTATGTCATAAATTATTCAAAAAGTTACCCTCCGTCGTCGGCAATACATACTATAGCTTCTTACCATACGTTGTACATTATTAGATTTTACCTTTTTTTATAAAACCATCATTAACCATCATTATCTTAAGAGACCCACACCCACACCCATCCAGACCCCAAAATGCCGGTTAAGCTTACTTAACCGGCATTTTGGGGTCACAAATGACACCTGTCACCTCACGCCATTTCGCCCAAGCTGCGGAAATACGTGCCCCGACGTCGCAATCAATGTCGCCGGACGCGTGGAGCACAGACCCCAAGTATTTAAACTGGTCCGTGCACTCGACCATGTCTCCGCCTATGCGCACAGACATGGGGTCTGTCGTGTTGCTGGCCAAGTACACGGTCTTCGCCACGTTGAGTTTTAGACCTCCGTTCTCAAGCGATTCCTTCCACGCATTCACACGCCGGTCGCCTCGGTGAATGCGTAGATGTGGACGACTACAACAACAGGTTTGTGGAAACTCTCCAAACGGAAGGGTCTAAGTTCTACAAAACCCTCCGTTCAAAAAGACAGAAGAAGATCTCCGGTCCCACCCGCCGGCTAATGGAAGAAAGACGGGAGGTGATCTTAAAATCCCCTGATGACGCTTCGCGCATCAGATGCCTGAACAGACAGATCTCAAAGTCTCTGACTCGCGATATACGCCAATTTAATACAAATTGTATTAAAGAGGCTATCGAGTGGAACAAAGGCTCCAAAGTGTTCGCACGAGAATTGTCTGTTGGACAGAGTCTACTTGCGAAGCTGAAGACTGGGGATGGTAGGATCGTCACTTCCAAGCCCGAGCTTTTGGGTGAGATGGAGAAATTCTACGGAGAGTTATACACATCAACACATGCACCTGTTGTAAGCCTGGCTAATGATCCTAGAGCCAGACTAACCCGACACTACACCGACGATATCCCGGACGTCAGCCTCTACGAGATTGGTATGGCCCTGAAACAGCTCAAGAACGATAAGGCGGCTGGAGATGATGGAATTACGGCTGAGCTTCTGAAAGCAGGTGGCAAACCGGTTCTTAAAGCGCTTCAGAAGCTATTTAATTCCATCATTCTTAAGGGCGAAACGCCTAAGGCGTGGCACAGGAGCGTGGTGGTTTTGTTTTTCAAAAAAGGTGACAATACCCTCCTGAAAAACTACAGACCGATATCCCTCCTGAGCCATGTCTACAAGCTGTTTTCTAGGGTCATCACGAATCGTCTCGCTTGCAGGTTCGACGACTTCCAGCCTCCCGAACAAGCAGGCTTCCGAAAAGGCTTTAGCACCATAGACCACATTCATACGCTGCGGCAAGTTATACAGAAGTCTGAGGAGTATAACAAACCACTATGCTTGGCGTTTGTGGACTATGAGAAGGCCTTCGATTCGATTGAGACTTGGGCGGTGCTACAGTCTCTCCAGCGGTGCCAAATTGACCATCGATACATTGAGGTGATAAAGCGTTTGTACAAAAACGCCACCATGTCAGTCCGTCTCCAGGATCAGGACTCGAAACCGATCCAACTGCAGCGTGGCGTGAGACAAGGAGATGTCATATCTCCTAAATTGTTCACTGCTGCGTTGGAAGATGTCTTCAAGCTCCTGGACTGGAAAGGACTTGGCATCAACATCAACGGCGAGTACATCACTAACCTCCGTTTCGCAGATGATATCGTGGTCATGGCTGAGACCCTGGAAGACTTGGGCAAAATGCTCAATGACCTCAGCAGAGCTTCCCAACAAGTGGGTCTAAAATGAACATGGATAAGACGAAGATCATGTCGAACTCTCATGTCGCACCCACTCCAATTGTAGTTGGTTGCTCTGCACTCGAAGTTGTTGACGAGTATATATACCTGGGACAGAAAGTCCAACTAGGTAGATCCAACTTCGAGAAAGAGGTGTCTCGGCGAATCCAGCTCGGTTGGGCAGCGTTCGGGAAGCTACGCTACATCTTCTCGTCGTCCAAGATACCACAGTGTCTCAAGACTAAATTCTTTGACCAGTGTGTGTTGCCAGTGATGACTTACGGAACTGAAACGTGGTCGCTCACAATGGGTCTCATACGAAGGCTCAGGGTCACACAAAGGGCAATGGAAAGAGCTATGCTAGGAGTTTCTCTGCGTGATCGAATCAGAAATGAGGAGATCCGCAGAAGAACCAAAGTCACCGACATAGCTCTGCGAGTCGCTAAACTTAAGTGGCAGTGGGCAGGGCACATTGCTCGTAGAACCGATGGCCGATGGGGCAGCAAGGTTCTGGAGTGGCGGCCACGTACTGGAAGACGCAGCGTAGGGAGACCCCAACAAGGTGGACCGATGACCTGGTGAAGGTCGCGGGAAGCCGATGGATGCGGGCAGCACAAGACCGGTCATCGTGGAAAGCCTTGGGGGAGGCCTTTGTCCAGCAGTGGACATCTATAGGCTGAGGAAGAAGAAGAGATTCACACGCCGCACCAACCGTTCCCTGTCCGCGTCCGCCAGCGCAATATCGTCAGCATACATGAGTAGCCAGGTAGCAAGCTCATGTGAGTCCTTGATGCTGTCCGACAAGACGTCTAATATCACGCTGAACAGAAACGGACTAAGGACGGATCCCTGGTGGACTCTGACGGTGATGGGGAAGGGTTTAGTGTCGCCAACAGCGGTCCTAACAACGGAATCGGAATTGAGGTACATGTCTCGAATTATGTCAACATAGGCTTCAGGTACCCCTTTGGACCTCAGTGCCCACCAGATCACCCCGCGAGGGACACAGTCGAAGGCCTTCTGCATATCTAGAAAGAGCATATGCGTGTTCTTCGATCTGTATCTCTCCATGGTGATCCTTAGTGCGAAGATAGGGTCCATGGTTCCGTACCCTGGCCGAAACCCATATTGACACTCCGAGACAGCACACTCCTGCCGGATTCGGGAGTCTATAATCCTCTCAAAGATCTTCATGGTGTGGGACATGACCTTGATACCGCGATAGTTGCCACACTCCTGAACCGAGCCCTTGCCTTTAAAGACTGGAGTAATAATACTCAGCCTCCATTGGCTCGGGATTTTGCCGGTCAGGAGCACGCGGTTAAGAAACTTAGTTAACATGCCCACACCGCGAGGAAACATGCCCACACCGCGAGGAACATGCCCACACCGCGAGGAACATGCCCACACCGCGAGGAGACCTGTGCCCAGCAGTGGGACGATAAAAAGGTTGATGATGATGTATGTTATGTTATGTATCTGTGTCTTATGTCTTTGTAACCTACTAACATTAGAAGTTAAGTAAAATTGATACTAACCTTATGGACTCCGGTCTGAAATAAAAATTTTCTCTTTTAATCTATACTCCAAGAACTTGGCATGAAACAGCGTCTATCAGAATTAGTACAATCCCGTATACCTACTCGGATTTTTCGCTCACATGTCAAGGCGCAATTATAACTCCATAGAACGTTTGGTCGTCCAGGGCAGAGTGGAGGGAAACAGACCTCGTGGAAGGTCACCGATGAGGCGGAACGACCAAATCAAGTTGGCAGTGGGGGACCTGTTAATGAATGCTCCAGACTGTCGTCCAACAGGGATAGATGGAGAGAGATTGTGCAGCGAGCTACATCAACGTCTCGGAGTCAGTCATAGTCACCACTACCGTTCTGTCAAGAGCGAAACGAAGAAGAAGATTCCATCCTTTTACTGACTACTCCGTTGGTCTGGTTGTGTCAATTGTCAATTCCTTTATTTATTTATTTATTCTTTCGCACAAAAAATGTACAGAGGTGGACTTAATGCCTTAGGCATTCTCTACCAGCCAACCATAGGTGGTGAAGAGATTAGTAGCAGGTGCTTTAATAGAAAACATTATAATGAAAACATACTCTTAACACTACTTAAATAAATACTTAAATAAGCTATACAATATGTAAAGAAAACCCTGTCCGATCCGTGAAGGTATTGTTAGGTATCTATAACTGATTCTAATAATGCCAACAAAGCCGGGCTAAAGTTTAAAAAAAATCCCCCTAAAAAAATAAATATTATTTTGAAAACGCGAGGTAACTTAATGCATGTGCGATAAGCAACCCCTTCCGCGGGCGGCGGGGTGCAGGGCACGCGGCACCTGTGACGTGGTCGCATCGCTATTCGCTTATAATAATACCGGTGTTGTCCATTTTTTAAAAATCACCAAAAATCGGGGAAATTGTAATTAATTCCCGGGAAAAAAGGATTATTTCAAAATTCATTAGTATTGTTACTATGATGATTATGTAAAATTTTATATTATATTTGGTCAAGTGTTTACCTAACCTTTATTATCCTTATGGGTCGGACAAGGTTTTCTTTACATATTGTATACACATACATACTATTACCAAAATATATACTTATAATATATACATACAAAACTAAACATTTGGGAGAGAGGTGTTGAAATGACTCTACCCTAACTGTTGCGAAAATAACTCTTCAATTTCCGCTTAAATGCAAACCGATTGGCGGCCATCCTGATATCAAGAGGAAGCACATTCCACAGAAGAATAGATTGAATATGAAATGAAGAGTGAACAAAGTCAGAGGTATGTGAAGAACAGAGTAAGAGAAGATTGTTAGAAGATAATCCTCCTTAGGTGTTGGTCAAGGCCCTTGGCTATTAACCCATTAGCTGTCACGACTATCTGGATCCACATCCACACATGTCGACAACCTCGCGAGCAAAGCCAATATCCTAAATATTTGATTTTTTTTAACTCATCATCATCCCAGCGTTAATCCCAGTCGCATCCGAAGCCTTTTCAGCTTTGGAGTCTGGGGTCCGCTTTACCAGTCCAACTGCTGATATGCCTAAACTTCGACATTTTCTGGGAAGCGACTGCCGTCTGACCTCCACAACCCAAAGGCGACATCGAAGCATTGCAGTTAGACCAATTGGTGGATTTTTGAGGGCTCCAACAACCCGTAACGACTGCCACTACATGTTCGTATGGCAACCGGGACCAACGGCTTAACGTGCTTTCCGAGGCACGACCAGACCAGTGCAAATATTCATAGTCATGCATACAAATACTTGCACTGTGGACGGAGGCTGTCACTCGATTTTTTTTAACTATTACATATTATTTTGTTTTAAAAGTTTATAAAATAATGTTAACAACTATGTCCCGTAAAATCGTTATCAAGGGTTCTCTGTGGGAACGAACCAAGCAGTAATACGAATGGGGTTTATTAGCCCGGCCGTATAATTTTCGCTTATTAACTTATAAAGCAACTAACTAATCTTATCTTATGTATGTAGTAAATAAAGCAAATATATTGTATCATAAAGTACTATTTATTTACCATATAAGTTTATGTATCTTACAATATTACTTAATTGCATAGATTTGCTGTGCTTCCGGCAGGTTTGCGGAGGCGGGAAGAACTGACTTGCGTTGCATTTCCATTATGCGCAGGGTACGGGCCAACCCCAACAGTATCCTGGAAACTATAGATTATGGGTGGGGCAGCCCCATACTGGAACATTGGAAACGCCTATATGCCACTGTGGAGTATTAATAAATAATTTGTGTTGTTTTTCTGGTAGACGTACGTACTAACACTAGTTTCTAAGTCAGGTATAATCAGAGATGCGATTTATTTGAAATACTTCTATTTAAAATGCAAATACAAAATGCAAAATAGCTATTTTGTATTTTGCATTTAAATGCTTTTTAGTAAAAAGCATTTTGTATTTTATTTGAAATACATTTCGAGATATATTTTGCATTTTTAATATTCATTTCAAAATGCTAAATACTTTGTGATTAAATTTAGCCAACATTATCAGTCAAACAAAATGAAATTTATGAAGGAATGACGCCTGTATTGCCGAATTTGACCGATAGAGGCGCCTGCTAGCCATTCGCGCCGTTTTTACTTCTTTTCCTTTTTTACGATCAAGTATTGAATACTACTTCAACTCTTGATCAATGACGACTGTGGAATAGTTACCACAATTTTGGCAATAACACGTGTAAGAAATTATAGAAATTTTTTGAAAATTTTATTTCACAATAATGGCGAATTTCGCCAATGACAGTTGAAAAAAAAAACATTTTTTACTTCGTTGGTCAGGTTTTTTGGCGGGACAGTCAAGCTGAGTGTCACGCTCATTTTTCATTGGACTTTTAAAATTATTTATAGTGTTGTTTACTAAATAAAAGCGCGTGGTTTATGTAGTAAAAATTGCATTCAGTGAATAATTTATAAAGAACATTGAAATATTGCAGCATAGTGGCCACATCATGACTTTACTCCAAACCCCTCCTAGTCGGCTCACGCGGGAAACGAAAGGAGATAGGTTAGTTAAGTTAGGATAAGAAGATATATAAAGGGAAAGATCAAAAATAGAAAAGCATAAACTTACTCAAGTCCATGCTTTATGGCGTACCATGCCTTTGCCTTTTCCGTTTAGAAGTACAGAAAGAAGGGAACAAAAAAAAAATCAACTAAAACGACGAACATATATTATCTATGGCTATGAAACTATTTTATTTTGAAAAAGTATTTTGAAAGTACCTATTTTGCATTTAGCATTTGAAATACAAAACGCAAAACTATTTGGTATTTTGTATTTGAAATAGTAAATCTGAAAAGAATTTTGCATTTAAATGCTTTTTTAAAACCATTTTGTACATCTCTGTGTATAATCCATACTAATACCCGGAATAGTTAATATAACTTTATCTGTTCTGTGTACTAATATTATAAATGGGTAAGTGTCTCTGTCTGTCTGTCTGTCCGGCTTTCACGCCAAAACTGCTGAACCGATTGTAATGAAATTTGGTACACAGATAGTCTAGAGCATGAGAAAGGACATCCATACTAATATTATAAATGCGAAAGTAACTCTGTCTGTCTGTCTGTTTTGCGCGAAACAACTTGCAGACTAGAAGATTGGCGCGATCTATACCAAGTAGGATAACAAGCTCATAACTATGTGGTTTTTCATGATAATTTTTTAAAATTTTGTTTATAGATTCTTTACTTAAAAATACTGGACACGTGTGTCGGGTTTTCATGATATCTTCTTGAAATTTTGTACATAGATTCTTTACTTAAAAATACTGGACACGTGTGTCGGGTTTTCCACAAACAAAAAATAATGTTGTATAACTTACAGTAGGTGTTCCGGCTCTAGCTGTTTGTGAATATGAGATTAAATGCTTGCAAACTCATCCATGATACAGGAGAAATTGGTGCTGGGTAAATGAGTAATTGAATTTTACATGGAGTCACTGCCTATTTGGCTACCACAACCCATTTACGCAGCGTGGATAGACCCCCGACAAGGTGGACCGACGACCTAGTGAAGGTCGCGGGAAACCGCTGGATGCGGGAGGCGCGGGACCGGTCGTCGTGGAGAATCTTGGGGGATTCTTGGCCTATGTCCAGCAGTGAACGTCTTTCGGCTGAAATGTTGATGATGATGAACCTATTAACTGGGTAGTAAAAAGCAGCCCTTTTTTTGAGCATGGAAAATCATCGAATAAACTCTCCCGCTCTGGGCATAGCGGAAGGCCGTGTCGGAAATTTTACTGACTAAAACCCACCCGTGGTGAGCCCGATCCTCGGTACCTCTTTCGAATAACCCGCAGCCCTGGTCATCGGTCTTCGCGTTACGATCTGCTAACATCTCTTGGAGGCGCGCGTGGTACAGAACGCGCTGTAACCCCCGGGCCTGATGGCCCACTGCCTGGAGTGGCCGGGAATTCGATGTTGTCTCCCGACCAGGGTGTCTCCTGCAATGGCTACAGGCGTGAGGGCGCTGCGATTCCCGTTTCCTCAAGCTCTCCACCTCTTCTTTTGCCAGGATCACTGCTTCGCAGAAGGAGGTGACGGCCTGCGAAGCACTCTCGTTCCGGACCATGGCCTGGACCCGAGATACAAATGCAGGCCTTATTTAATATTTTGAACGATTATACTGAAAGTTTTCTTTTATTGGTCACCCTACACTATCAAATCGCGAAACCAATGAAAACAGAATTACATGTTTGAGATTATTTTAGACATTGAAAAATAAAAAGCAAGTATTTCGGCCTGTCTCAATTGTTTTTTCTAACTTTTAAGACATGATGTATTGACCTAGGTTTTTAGACCATTTCTCAATCTCAAATACTGGTTTGTGTTTTAATAATAGCGTGAATTTGTAAAGAAATCAACAGAGTAATGATACTATGGGTCTTAAGAGGGGACTCTAGTCCCGAGGAATTTGGAAAATAGGTATTTGAAGAAACTATTGCCGTCGCTCTGCTTCCAACCTCTCCCGTTAAAGTGCGAAAAGAACAGTTGCAGCTCAGGCTGATTTTACCTACAAAAACGTTGACCAAAAGACGTTTCCTATTCCGCTGATTCCTTTCTCAAAACAAGACTGATCTCAATAATTTTTATATAAAAATTGAAAGGAAAATTTATCACGTTTGTGTAATAGTCATCTGAACATCACGGTAAAAATGGGTTATTTTTCGCGATTTTGAAGTATCGTATTTCTTTTATTAATTAAGTTTTGGAAAAAAATCAAATGATAGGGGCACATATAATCACGGTATAAAGTTGTAGAAAAAAATTATTGCTCTAAAAGTATTATTCATGAAGAAAATGGCGGAATACGTTTGTATAGAGAAAGCACCACTAGAGTTCCTTCTTAAATTGCCGTTTGAAGAAAAAAGTGGTGTTCTCATGATGCAGGTTGATTATTAAAAGTAACAGTGAAAACTTATTTAGAACTTTTACAATACTTTTTAACAGTCGTGGTGGCCTAGTGGTTAAAACACCAGCCTCTCAAGTATGAGTGTGCGGGTTCGATTCCAGCTGGTCAGGCTAGTACCTACCAGTGTAACTTTTCTAAGTTATATGAGTGTACTTTCTAAGTATATCTTGGACAACATCTTGAGGAAACCCTTTTTTTGTGTGTGCACTCAAAAATAAGGGTAACCACGCTGCAAAAATTTGTAAATGTATTTGGGAAAATATAACATGGTGTAAAAATGATTGGAATCGATCCAGATGCTTATTCTGAACAAACTATATTCAGGTTTCGGATAAGGAAAAAATAAGATTGTATATTGAAGAAACTTTCTGTTCCTATCTACTAATAGGTACAGCTCTGCTTAACCTCGGCTTATACAAGTGTGATGTTGTTATTGTTGTTAAACGACGCCGCAGGCAAAGCCTAGTAGTTTTATGATAGTAATTATGTATATCTGTAAGTTAATTACTGTCTACCGTGATTCGAAAGATTTCTTCTCTTTTATTAATGACTTCTTTTGTAATTTATATCCAAACATTATTTTTGGTATGTAACGGTTTTTAGGGTTCTGTACCAAAGTGCCAAAAGGACCATATTGCTAAAGCTGGGCCTGTCTAGCACAGGTATAGACAGCACGTCAAGCTACTCTCTGTCAAATTTCTTTATTAGATTTTCAACTTTATCGCTAAAGAATTAAGGCTCAAGGTTGATTGGAAATATTTGACAGTTTCGAGTAGCTGGACCTGCTATCGTCTGTATCATACGAGGGTAAAAGGCTCCTATCTTAGCACTTAGCTAAGTATTTTGATAGGGACCGCTGTGATGTCACGGCATTTTCTTCTTCTTCTACTTCAGCCTATAAAGATCCACTGCTGAACAAAGGCCTCCCCAAGACTTTCCACAATGACCGGTCTTGTGCTTCCCGCATCCATCAGCTTACCGCGTCCTTCACCAGGTCATCGGTCCTTACTCTACGACTTCCGGTACCTACGTGGCCGCCACTCCAGAACCTTGCTGACCCATCTGCCATCGGTCTACGAGCAATGTGCCCCACCCACTGTCACTTCATTTTAGCGACCCGAAGAGCTATGTCGGTGGCTTTAGTTCTCCTCCTGATCACGGCATTTAATAGGAGGTTATTCAACCTTCCCGGTTCCTTCAAGGGTATATTTTCCAGCATATTTTTATAATTACAAAGAGGGGTGCAGCACATATGCTCGTACGTGGGTTGCGAATTAACAAAATAATTATTTCAATTGTTACTTATTCTACCTAATCACTGACTATGGAAGTGTTGTTAACGGCTGTTTTATGCAACCGTTATTGTATTGTTTTTTAATAAATAGTAGATTAGTAGCCAAGGGCTGTAAGGCATCAATTGCAGCCCAAGATATTTAGTATTTACTATATTATACTTATCTAACTATAGTTCGAGGGTGCAATTGATGCTTAAATTCGAGCTAACTACTCCGCTTTACATCTCGGTAAGGTAAGTAAAAAAACCCGGCTTAAGAATAAACAATATTTTAATTTGAAGTTTTCTATCCTCGCCTTTTTTCATCTTCTTTTTTTAAATGATAATTGAGCTTCGCCGTTCGATATTTAAAATTGTTGACTAATAAATAAGTAGGGTTGTAACGGAGCTTCGCCTCCGCTTCCGTTACTGCGGAAGTTCCGCAAGAAATCGTATCTTCGCATCCGCCTCCGCCTCCGCACAATTTTATGCGGAGTTATAACGGAGGTTTATTTACGTATTTAAAAAATAAATAACGCGCAAGCTGCGACGCTCGGCAACCGTCCGGCCGCGTTTGAGTTCGAAATGGTCAAGAATCAACTAGTGCGAGGCGGGAATGCAGCAAACATAATTTGTTTCTCCTTAATTTTCATTTCAAGAACTATGGCAATTGTGCTGCCAAACCTACTATATTCCGCTGAGACGTGGTGTATGTACCGCCACCACATACGTACTCTAGATCGTTTTCACCTTAAATGTCTCCGATCCATTATGAAGATCAAATGGTCTGACAGAGTGCGAAATACTGAAGTCCTGCGACGAGCCAATGTTGGTGGCATTGAGGCTTATTTAATGCGTCGACAGCTTCGGTGGTGCGGGCACGTATCACGTATGGCGGACGAAAGAGTGGCTAAGCGCATCTTCTTCTCTGAGCTGGAGGAGGGCAAGCGAAAGCATGGCGGACAACTCCTCCGGTTCAAGGATATCTTAAAACGACACATGAAGAGATGCAATATAGAACCCTCTGAATGGGAGCGTTTGGCAGCAAAGGTCAGAATGGCGCAGAATGGTGTACGGACAAGTACGCGAGTTTGAGGAGCAGCGCAAAGCTGACCTCGATACCAAACGCGACCAATTAAAGGCCCGCCCATCTGCTGCCATCACATACAACTACGTCGACGGCGTGCTTACGTGCCCTCAGTGTGCACGAAGTTTCGCCGCCAAGATAGGCTACATAAGCCATCTTCGGGCGCATGAGCGCCAAATCATCGGCTAGGAGTCGAAGTGGTCGCCGTGGCCGAAATCGGTCGGGAACATCATCATCATTTTTTTACCAAGTATACTACTATTAATGTACGTATTTAAAATAAAAAAATGTTTTATTTAACCATAAATTTCAATTTTTTCTATATGTACTTTCACCTCCGCCTCCGCCTCCGTTAACCTCCGCATCCGCGGAGGTGAGACGCGTCGCCTCCGCCTCCGCTAACAAGCCTCCGTTACAACCCTATAAATAAGTATACTCATACGAAAATAAGGCTGAATAGCGATTCGACCTTTTTTGTCATTTGGCTGAATGCATGATGTCTATTGCCAGTATGATGGTTAGATGTGCGCGAACTTTTTGAAAGAGTAAAGACTTTTTTACCCGACTGCCAGGAGGGTTATGTCATAGAATAAAGAGGGGAAGTAGGTTATCTGCGACCCAATCCGCGATTTAATTGCCTACTGTCTTAGGGTTGACGACTGTCCGCGCTTCGTCGGTTACGGTTGTCGCCCAAACCGCTAACAAATATTTATAGACTAAGAGCTTATGTTTAAATTATTTGCTTAGTATTTAGTTTACATATACTAATCAGTTTTTTTTTTGTAATTTTTATTTTTAGTTTTGTACACATAAAGAACCATATTTATTTTTATTTTTAATTAATACAAATATAAATAATACAAACATAACATCTATTGAATCACACATTTAATACAAAATTACAAATTAGCTACAGAAAAATACCTACTTTCTTCGGTTTCGACTATTACGAAACGCGTTGTTATTAAACTTTAATATATCCGTATCCTTGAAATAACTTTTAGAAATATAATTTGAAAAATATAAGTCTTTTATTTGTTCATAAATAGACATACCAACTTTGCAGTTTATGTGATCATTTTTTAAAAGCTAATGTGCCGAAAAGCCGTGACGCGCGAACCTCGTTCCGTGCTAGCCGCGACTAGCGCAGTCATAGGCACTCTAATATTGTGTTTAGGTGTGCGTGCGGCGACGCATAGATACTATGGCGCACACATACAAGCCGCGCGCGGTCCGTTTGTATGAAGATAACGTACTTCCCTCTATTCTATGGTTATGTTTTTTAAATAACTTACCGCCCTAGTGCTTTTCTAGCTGAGCGTTAATTGGTCACCTGCAAGCCCCATTTGGGGATAACAATGAGCTAATTACCGAATATGAGAGATGTAAAAAATATAATGACTTTAATCTCTCACGCGGCTTACCACTGGCTCTTATAGTAGGACAGAAGCAGTCCTGCACTGTTTTTTTTTTTTTTTTAATTTAATCATAGAACTGGACGATTTATCTATCTTAAACAAGTCGATAGGTATTTATAACGGTATCTACAACACCACATGTGAACAATACGTCAAACTGACGTTACAAAGACTCTACATCTCGCAAGCGGAGAACTACTTCATCATCATCAGCCTCTACTCGTCCACTGCTGGACATAGGCTTCCTTCATGGCACGCCAACAAGCTCGTTCCTGAGCAGTTCTCCGCCTGCTACTACCAGCCACCTTTTTGATGTCGTCGCTCCATCTCGCCCAAGGGCGTCCTACACTACGTTTGCCGAGCGAACCTGTTATGACAAAACAATGCAACCCGGGTTACATCGTTTTATGGTAATACATCGCTAAATAATCTACGCGATGTTAGCTTGGTACAGGTTTGATTTACAGTTCAATAATGGCTTCCAGTAACAAAAAAACTCAATTTTACACTTTATTGCAACCCAGAGTTCCAGTAAAATGTTCTGACAACACGCGGCATTCTAGATTGCAGCGTTTTTCTCGTGACAAGTAAGAGGGTAGCGGGACGTGCGGGTGAGCCGCGCACGTGTTTGTATTTTGCAAGCTTAGGTTGAATCGAACGAAAAAAACGATTGCTGTAATGAAATTAGGTATCTATAGCATAAACGATTAAATTATGTTAAAATGAAAATAAGTAAATGCTATGCCAAATATGTCAAAAAAAAAATATCAAATTGTTATCTATATTGGATTAAATTTGGTAGCGAGTTAAAGAAACGTTAAAAACAATTAAACACGTTTTTCTCAAAATGATGTTTTCCAGATTGCAGCGTTTTGTCCTAACAGGGCCGCGAGGCGCGGTCACCACTCGAGGACTCGTTTACCCCAACGGTTGTCGGTCCTGCGGCATATGTGCCCAGCCCATTGCCACTTCAGCTTGCTAATCCTCTCAGCTATGTCGGTGACTCTGGTCCTCTGTCGGATCACCTCATTTCTGATGCGGTCCTTCAGAGAGACGCCCAACATAGCCCGCTCCATAGCTCGCTGAGAGGCTTTAAATTTATGGACTAGTCTGACTGTTAGTGTCCACGTCTCGGCTCCGTAAGTCATGACGGATAGGACGCCGGAACTACTTCAACTAGCATAAATACAACTTCGGTCGGGTAAGTACCCGCCAGGAACACCTGTCTGGTCCACCCTGTTCCTCATACCTCTAAAGGTAAGTAGGTATGATTCAAGTACAGACGACAGCACATCAGGCTACTTCAATCTGTCAGATTTTTTTATTAGATTTTCAACTTTATCCCTGAAGCATTGAGGCTCAAAGCTGATTGGGAATATCTGACAGTTTGGGGTAGCTTGACCTGCTGTCATCATCTGCCTAGGTTTTTTCCAACTATGTCGGGGTCAGCTTCCAGTCTAACCGGATCCAACTGAGTACCAGTATTTTATATGGAGCGATTACATACCTGAATCAAAATCAAAAACCATTTATTCAAATTAGGCTGAGAATCAGCACTTTTTGAACGTCAATATTACATAAGACAATCCCCCAAAACGCCCCCCCATCGACACTTCCTAGTGCTTTCGCTGGGAAGAAGAAGTGGCGGAACAAACTCCCCAGCAGCACAGCTGTCTGTTCATTTAGAAGAAACACACTAATTTATACAATACTATTTAGGAGTAGGTAATACAAGAGAGGAAAAAAAAACAACAACAATTTATTTATAATTTTTTTACAATTTTTATTTACAATTTTTTTCATATGCCAGCTAGCCACGCCAAAATACCAGAAAAACAAAAACAAAAAATAAAAGTTTCATTAAAATGGAAATGTAAATAAGTAAAAACTCATTACCTAAATAAAAGCCCCAGGTATAAAGGGCGTGACAGCTCAAATATTATGCATTGTAAAAAGCAAATGTGTCATATAGTGTGCCTGACACGCATAACCCTGTCACTGGATTATAGGTACGACAACCCTATGAAACTGATCAGATCTTCAGACCTCTGATGACCCGTAATGAGTACAACTATCAAAGATCTACTAATGACAGCCGGGGCCAACGACTTAACGTACTTTCCAAGACTTGGAGTGGTTTCGGTATGTTAAATGGTCTTCTTCTTCTTCTTCAGCCCAAACAGGTCCACTGCTGGACAAAGCCCTCCCCCAAGGCTTTCCACAATGACCGGTCTTGTGATGCCCGCATCCATCGGCATCCCGCGACCTTCACCAGGTCGTCGGTCCACCTTGTCGGGGGCCTCCCTACGCTGAGTCTTCCAGTACGTGGCTGCCTCCAGAACCTTACTGCCCCATCGGCCATCGGTTCTACCAGCAATGTGCCCTGCCCACTGCCACTTAAATTTAGCGACTGCAGAACTATGTCGGTGACTTTGGTTCTTCTGCGGATCTCCTCATTTCTGATTCGATCACGCAGAGAAACTCCGAGCATAGCTCTTTCCATCGCCCTTTGTCAGACTCTGAGCTTTCGTATGAGGCCCATTGTGAGCGACCACGTTTCAGTTCCGTAAGTCATCACTGGCAACACACACTGATCAAAGACTTTAGTAAAATTGTTAAATGGTCACCCATCCATAAACCAACCGCGTCGAGCGCAGCTTAACCTGATCGATCGACCTATACAACTGTTTTTATTGAGCCACGAGCCCCTCTATATATATATATATATATATATATATATATGATACAAATCTATATCTAATAGAAGTAAATAGGCACGTAGAATGACAAAATCGTGCCTCCAAGAAATAAAATACAACCGAAGATCTATGTATACTTACATACTTGTCATACACATTTGACTTATTATTTACAAATACCAATACCGTAACAACAACACACACACACACAAACTCATTTAAAAAACGAACAGAACATTAGGACGTGCATTCAAATATGGAAGGCGTCGAATCGTGACAGGCCGCGGGCCCGAACGGCTCTGATTGGTCGGTGCTTTCGTGACGCACTTGCGCATGAGTCGAACAAAGGTAAGAAAAGGAATATCTTCGATTTTACTCGCAATGCTAATGCGTACAAATATTTTGAAACCATACTCGTCCGTTTAGATCCAACTAGTGTTTTTTTTTTTTTGTCTGAACTGATACACTTATCATAAATATGATAATTCAATAAGGATATATGCACTCAAAAAGGAGCTAAGGAGAGGGTTATGCTATGTGTTTCTCTACGTGCTCGAATCAGGAATGAGGAGATTGTAGAACGAAAGTTGCCGACATAACCCAGCGGATTAGCTCTTGAGGTGGCAGTGGGCGGGGCACATAACTCGTAGAGCCGATGGCCGATGGGACAGAAAGGCTCTGAATGGCGACCACTTACCGGCAAGCACAGCGTCGGACACCCACAGACTAGGTGGTCGGATGACCTAACCGAAATCGCAGGGAAGCGCTGAATGCAGGCGTCGCGCCGTTCTTTTGGAACTCCATGGGGAGGCCTTTGTCCAGCAGTGGACTTCATATGGCTGAGATAATGATGAAACATTTTTTATATATATTTTATTACGAATTTTAAAGTTCACATTTACGTAGACTGGTATTGTAACGTTCTAAGGCAGCTGTCAAAGAATGATTGAACTAGTCGAAATTATAAACTATAAATTAATCCATAACTTAAAAAAAACTGACCTGCTGGCTTGACGTTGTAAGAGATAAAATGCGTGCCAACAAGCTCTTACGACAGGATGCTAAAGATTGTGCGAAATGGAGGAGAAGGTGCAAGAAAGCGGACCCTGGCTCCAACGCGAAAGCCGCGGATGCAACCGATAAACGCTGAGATGATGATGATGATGAAAAAAATCGCCCAAATGCCATACCTACAACAGAGAAAGAGAACATAGAGAGACAAAGACTTATTTTCTCTAAGTTATGTAATAATTATAATTTACTAGCTTTCCGCCCGCGGCTTCGCCCGCGTGGAGTTTGGTCATATCGCGCTTTTTAGATTTCCCTGGGAACATCATATTTTTCCGGGATAAAAGGTAGCCTATGTTCTTTCTCAGGGTCCAAAGATTGTCTGTGCCAAATTTCATCAAAATCGGAAGCGGAAAGCGTAACAGACAGACAGACAGACAGACAGACAGACAGACAGACAGACAGACCGACAGACAGACAGACAGAGTTACTTTCGCATTTATAATATTAGTATGGATTGACATAACGACACATACCTTAGTACTTATACGCAGATTAACTAAATGCTAAAAAATGGTACAGACTTAGAATCATCATCATCAACCTTTTTATTTTTTATGGTCCCACTCCTGGGCACAGGTCTCCTCTCATACAGAGAAGGATTGAGCGTAATCGCCACGCTTGCTCAATGCGGTTGGCGAATTCAGACTTAAAGTCTAGGTTTCCTCAAGATGTTTTCCTTCACCTTCAGTCATTGCTGTCCAAGATATACTTATAAAGTACATATAACATAAGAAAAGTTACATTGTACTTGCCTGAATCGAACCCGCGCTCGTACTTGAGAGGCTGGTGTTTTAACCACTAGCCACGACTGTCTTAAAAATAATTATTATTAATCTAAGGGTACAGAATAATGTATACAGCTATGATGAGCCTCTTAAACTAAGAAAACATGTATCTTAAGAGACAATGACCCTGATTTCCTTCTTCAAAAACTACTCCTCCTAATCGCCTCCTGGGTCAGGGCTGCGGGTTGATTAAAAACAAACCGGGGCGCCCAGGCAAGTGAAGGAACATGGGTGGGTTTTAGTTTAGTCAGTAAAAGTCTGACACGTCCTTCTCAGAGCAGGAAAGGTCATTTGATCATCATATGGCGCAGCGTAGGAAGGCCCTCAACAAGGTGGACCGATGACCTGTTGGAGGTCGCGGAAACCGATGGATGCGGGCAGCACAAGACCGGTCATCGTGGAAAGCCTTGGGGGCCTTTGTCCAGCAGTGGACATCTATAGGCTGAAGAAGAAGAGCACCGCTTCAAAGCAATGGATGACATTCTCATAACATTTGGTGTTGTTCAGTCTGAAACTAACGTCCAACAGAAGAAGAAGTTCGTGATATGGTTCCAAATCTTACAAAAATGTATGATGAATTTTCTGCAGAGGACATTATTTTGAGATTTTACGGCTGGTGACGCCACTTGGAAGCCGCCAGCATTTCTCTTCAAAAACTACCCTGGAGCTTCTGAAATTTATTGTAAAATGAGACTATTCTGATTCTGTTCCAAGTCTAGCTCTATGTCTAAGATTTTTTTTTACTGTTTGTGTTTCGGTGGCTACTTGCGAAAGAAGTTCCTCAATATTAAAGTTAATAAAATCTTACTAAGATCTACAATGAACCAAACACGACTTTCCAGTCTAGCCATATTGTCCATTATTAGAGGAAAGTAAATTTTGATAATGTCATTGAGTATTTTAGCAAATTAAAGTCACGTAAACACGTCTAATATTTGTCTTTATTTTGTGTATGCTCGATAGAAAGTCGCCCTGGGTAACCCAACCTATGTAATATGTATGCTACGCTGCCACTGATTTGATAATTTCCTATCCACAATAAATACCTATAGTTTAAAAAACTAAAAAAACATGCTTTAAGCAATATCAAACTAAAAAGTTAAAATTAATTTTGAAATCTAATTTATACAAAATTTTTTTTTCGCTTCTTTCTCATTTATACTAGTAGTCTTTATATACTATAACCATATTTTTTTTTAATTTAACTTTTTAGTTTGACATTCTTTAAAAGCATGTTTTTTTAGTATTAAACTATATTTATTTTCAACTTTTTAGTTAGATATTCTTTTTTTAAATAATATACGGATAACACGAATGCTTAAATGGTGCTCATTTGTTTTTACCAAACTTTGCTTGATCTCCAACATACAAAATAGCAATTCTGCTAAAATTCGTAATGATGCGTTACCCAAGTAACTAAATCTAAAACTAAATTAAAATCTAAACTAAATAATTTGCCTGCACAAATTAATACCGCTTGGCCAACGAACGTATTGAAAACGGTGGGACATTTTACAGTAGGTAATGAGTTGCTCACTCGTCCAAAGAGTTATAGAGGGACAAACAAACAAGCAAACATACAAGTGAAGCCAACAAAATCTATATATATAAAAATGAATTGCTGTTCGTTAGTCTCGCTAAAACTCGAGAACGGCTGAACGGATTTATCTTATCTTGGTCTTGAATTATTCGTGGAGGTCTAGGGAAGGTTTAAAAGGTGAGAAAAATTCGAATAACTGCCGGGAAAATCCTCAAAACAGCATTTTTGTATTTCCCATACAAACGTTTTCTAAATAAAATGGAGAGTCAATTTGTAATTTATTACCGCTGCATAAAGTTCAAATTCGCGTGCGCGTTAGAGGATCTAATATCGCGTTCTGAAACTCAACAAAAGTGAAAGTGAATCGCGAACGCGACAAAATTGCATAGTCTCAAAATACATATAGTACATCAATAGTGTTTGGCTTCGAGAAACTCAATTTTAGCTAACTTCAGTTGTTAATCTGATAGCCAGGGTAGCACAAAAGTGTAGGAGAAGTCGAAACAATGAAGCTCGGAGTTGCAAGGTACCAGGGTCGCAGAAAAGTGTAGGAGAAGTCGAAACAATGAAGCCTCATTCATCATCATTATTAATCTAATATTACATGAATAAAGTTTCATTTTTTGCAAGGTACCAGGGTCGCACAAAAGTGTAGAAGTCGAAACAATGAAGCTCCATTCATCATTAATAATCTAATAAATATTACATGGATGAAGTTCTATTTTGCCTACTTTGAGGAGTTGCAAGGTACCAGGGTCGCACAAAAGTGTAGAAGTCGAAATAATGAAGCTCATTCATTCACACAAGAACGACGGGAACGGGGTAAAAAGGATATCCTATGTCCTTCTCCCAGTTCTTAGCTAACTCCCTACCAATTTTCAGCCAAATGGGTTCAGGCGTTCAATGGGTTCAGGCGTTCTTGAGTTATAAATAGTGTAATTAACTCGACTTTCTTTAATATATATAGACTAGCTTTCCGCCCGCGGCTTCGCCCGCGTGGAGTTTGGTTATATCGCGCTTTTTAGATTTCCCTCGGGAACATCAAACTTTTACGGGATAAAAGGTAGCCTATGTTCTTTCTCAGGGTCTAAAGATTGTCTGTGCCAAATTTCATCAAAATCGGTTGAGAGGTTTAAGCGGGAAAGCGTAACAGACAGACAGACAGACAGATAGACAGACAGTCAGACAGAGTTTCTTTCGCATTTATAATATTAGTATGGATTTCTTGCTTTAACCGAATGCATCAACGGGTGAGACTTTTTTTTTTTAAAGATGTACGGTGTATGGTACCAGGGTCGCACAAAAGTGTAGGAGAAGTCGAAACAATGAAGCTCATTCGTCATTATTAATCTAATATTACATGGATGAAGTTTTATTTTGCCTACTTTGAGGAGGTGCAAGGTACCAGGGTAGCACAAAAATGTAGGAGAAGCCGAAACAATGAAGTTCATTCATTAATGATAAACGCACAGGATATTGTAATCGTTTGAAATCAAATGGCATATCAATTGGGATCATAGGGATACTCCGTAACATACAAACTTCTCCTTTTGATATACCAGTTGAAATCGTAGATTCAATTAAATTTCGCAATAAGTTTTTCACTGTCAATCTGGTGCCATTACACAGTTTTGGTGGATTAAAAAAAATACAAAGAAATTGGAATTGAATTTTATATATATAGAAGATGAGATGATGATCCACCGTTCATTGAATTCATTTGTGAAAACGTGATAAATGAAGAACCGCTCGGCGGATTTTATTCAAACTTCACACAAACTATCTACTAATTAGTCACAACAAAGTCTAAAAATTTGGTTTGGATAGGTGAGTCCGTTCCTGAGTTATAAAATTACAAAGAAAGTGGCAGCTGACCCGGCGAACTTTGTTCCGCCTTGAAGGCAATATCACATGATCCAATTTTTTACTTTTTAAATTAGGGTAAGACAAAAGTGTGGGAGAAGTCGAAACAATGAAGCTCATCATTTCGGTTGAGCGTAATCACCACGCTTGCTCAATGCGGGTTGGCGATTTCAGACGTAAATTCCACGTTTCCTGATGTTTTCCTTCACCTTGCATAAATGCATCTAACTCTGAGAAGAAACGCCGGAACAAACTCAGAGGTCATTGATGGGACATTATGATATTACTGGCCAAAAGGAAAATAAAATAAAAGTTTTATCAATAAAGTTCCGCCTTAAAGGCAATATGGCATGGTCTTATTTACTACTTTTTAAATTAGGATAATCTATATATATAAAAATGAATTGCTGTTCGTTAGTCTCGCTAAAACTCGAGAACGGCTGAACGGATTTATCTTATCTTGGTCTTGAATTATTCGTGGAGGTCTAGGGAAGGTTTAAAAGGTGAGAAAAATTCGAATAACGAGTTTTAGCGAGACTAACGAACAGCAATTCATTTTTATATATATAGATTATCCTAATTTAAAAAGTAGTAAATAAGACCATTTATGCAAGGTGAAGGAAAACATCAGGAAACGTGGAATTTACGTCTGAAATCGCCAACCCGCATTGAGCAAGCGTGGTGATTACGCTCAACCGAAATGATGAGCTTCATTGTTTCGACTTCTCCTACACTTTTGTGTTACCCTAATTAAAAAGTAAAAAATTGGATCATGTGATATTGCCTTCAAGGCGGAACAAAGTTCGCCGGGTCAGCTGCCACTTTCTTTGTAATTTTATAACTCAGGAACGGACTCACCTATCAAAACCAAATTTTTAGGCTTTGTTGTGACTAATTAGTAGATGGTTTGTGTGAAGTTTGAATAAAATCCGCCGAGCGGTTCTTCATTTATCACGTTTTCACAAATGAATTCAATGAACGGTGGATCATCATCTCATCTTCTATATATATAAAATTCAATGCCAATTTCTTTGTATTTTTTTAATCCACCAAAACTGTGTAATGGCACCAGATTGACAGTGAAAAACTTATTGCGAAATTTAATTGAATCTACGATTTCAACTGGTATATCAAAAGGAGAAGTTTGTATGTTACGGAGTATCCCTATGATCCCAATTGATATGCCATTTGATTTCAAACGATTACAATATCCTGTGCGTTTATCATTAATGAATGAACTTCATTGTTTCGGCTTCTCCTACATTTTTGTGCTACCCTGGTACCTTGCACCTCCTCAAAGTAGGCAAAATAAAACTTCATCCATGTAATATTAGATTAATAATGACGAATGAGCTTCATTGTTTCGACTTCTCCTACACTTTTGTGCGACCCTGGTACCATACACCGTACATCTTTAAAAAAAAAAAGTCTCACCCGTTGATGCATTCGGTTAAAGCAAGAAATCCATAATACTAATATTATAAATGCGAAAGTAACTCTGTCTGTCTGTCTGTCTGTCTGTCTGTCTGTTTGTCTGTTACGCTTTCCCGCTTAAACCTCTCAACCGATTTTGATGAAATTTGGCACAGACAATCTTTAGACCCTGAGAAAGAACATAGGCTACCTTTTATCCCGTAAAAGTTTGATGTTCCCGAGGGAAATCTAAAAAGCGCGATATAACCAAACTCCACGCGGGCGAAGCCGCGGGCGGAAAGCTAGTAATAAATAAAAAGCATGTAAAAAAGGGTTAATGGGAAAAAATCGTCAGTTTCGGATAACTTGATCTTCTGTCGTCTGTCCCATGCATAACACAAAACCAGTCAAATCTACTTCTTATCATCATCATCATCATCACAGCGTTAATTCGAGTCGCATCCGAAGTTTTTTCAGCTTTGGAGTCTGGGGTCCGCTTTTACCAGTCTAACTGTTGATTTTGGCTAAACTTCGATATTTACCGTGAAGCGACTGCCGTCTGATCTCCACAACCCGAAGGCGATATCGAAGCGTTGCAATTAGACCAATTGTTGGACTTTTGAGGGCTCCAACAACCCGTAACGACTGCCACTAAATGTTCATATGGCAACCTTGACCAACGGCTTAACGTGCTTTCCAAGGCACGACCAGACCAGTGCAAATATTCATATTCATGCATACAAATATTAGCACTGCGCGGGGTCGAACCCGAGCCTTGTTGCGCAGCGGCCGCGTTCGCTACCGCTACGCCACGGAGGCTGTCATCTTCTGCTTCTAAAAACGCTTAAAAAAATACTATAGATAACTACTCAATTTAAGGTCGTATATCACCCAAAAATATTGCACCAAATTAAATCAAAAAGCAATAAAAAGCCTTCCTTTAGAAGCTCACCCTCGGGGCACAACTAGTATCCTACAAAATCCGATATATTCACAACGAAAAAAAATACGATTTGTAAATCACGAATGTGAAAATAGACGAGTTTTGATTGATGCCTCGCACAGGATCGAACCCCGGACCCTGAGGGAATGTCTGTCTTACTGTAATCACTGCGTGTGAGGTGATTGATTCATGCTTTGCATGGTCGTTACATGTAGTAGGCGAATTTGGACCTTATTTGTTTGGAGTTAAGGGTAGAGATGTCTGCGTTTGGTCGTTGTAAATGATAGGTAAGGATGGGTTATGGTGCGAGTGTAAGCGGATTATTTGTTAAGAATTGTTAAGTTGAAGTTAGATGGGGTGTGGTGCGAGTATAAGCGGATTGCAGAAAGACACGAAGTTATAATTTTATTGTGCTGGCATGTCTTGCCGTCAGGATAGCGGGATAATGATGCGCCATCTCTTATTCACAAATTAAACTATGTACATAATTTCAAATTCAGTTCATCTTTTTCTTTCTAATTTAATAAGAAAAGGACAGAAGATTTAATATTAGTTTAGTTCTGTCAAATTAAGATATTCCATAGACAGTTTAGACGTGATTAAAAACATTGCTAGTAAAAATACGTCAGATGTGAACTAATTTGACAGCACAAAACCAATACTTATTTTCTGTCCTTTTCTTAATGTAGGTAATACAAAAAAAAAGATGCAATGATCTTAAAATTAGTTTAGTTTGTCAACAAGAAAACCAAGGCCATTGTCATCCATGTCACCATCTAAAAGTTGATGAGCCATTTCTGCCTCGTTACTGGCATTTTTACAGTCAGACTAATAGAGTATTTGACTAAAAAAAACTAATTAGTCCGTCAGACAGATTTCCAAAAAATACTAGACACGTATTTTTTCTTATAAACAAAATATGAAGACGACACAGCGCGTTAAAAACTGTGTGACGTCACTGGGCGCTACACTTTTTAGCGACCAGTGACGTCACCAGCCACCACTTTGATGCCTTTTGTATTTGTCATTTTTTTGTTTGTATAAAAAAAGAAGAAATACGTGTCTAGTATTTTTTGGAAATCTGTCTAACGGACTAATTAGTTTTTTTTAGTCAAATACGCTATTCTATTTTCCGAACTGACTAATACAGGATGGCAGGAAAATCAACGCGCATCCTGCGGGTAGTTGGGTAACCCACTATCAGTAGGAATGGGTTTCGTTTTGACAATTCCACAATATAGATACATTTCGTGAATTACGTTGTTGTGCAGTCAGTTTTTTTCGAATATATGGAGAGATGGATTGCACAGGCGCCACCCAGCTTGGGTCAGAAACCCTCAAGACAATCAGATCTTACAAAGATGTTCTCAACAAGCTTAGAGATTTAGTAAGCTTTTGAAGGGAGATGGGCCGGTTGAAATAACCACTGATGACTGCCGTGGCCCATGCCCAATGGTCTACTTGAAGGACTAAGCGTGGAAAGCAAACCCTATAAACTATCACTACAACCTCTATTAGGACTTAACGAGAATAGGATTTAGAGCTTCACCGTAAGTGACGTAAGCTTCAAATGAGTTGTCACTATTGTAAGTATAGCAACGAGCGGTCGGCAATACGCGGTACGGCATATGTACAAGACCCCATACATTAATCTGATTCCGTACTAAGTAGCTCAAGCACTTGTGCTACGGATATCAGACAACAGAGGAATCTATTATCTATACTAATATTTAAAGCTGAAGATTTTGTTTGTTTGCTCGCGCTAATCTCTTGCTAAGCTTTAGGCTATATATTACTTCCTGGATTAATGGGCTATCCAACGCAAAAATAATTTTTCAAATCGCACCAGTAGTTCCTGAGATTAGCGCGAGCAAACAAACAAAATCTTCATAACAAAATTTTCTTTATCCAAATAAATTAATAGTAGGTATTCATTTGTGAACAAAATTGTCCTTGACATCACTTAATTTCGATTAACTTTTATAAGACACAACAATTTTAAAATACCTTCAAATATCTAACGCCACGCAAATGAAGTCGCGGGCGGCCGCTAGTTACAAATATAATATGTACTTAAATACATATTACACCTAGATCCTGAATTGAGTACATATTTTGGGTAGAGTGAGGTAGTTTGCTACCTTGTGGCCCTTGCCTGCCAACAAGTTAACGACCGCTGGTGTACACCTACCATTATTCGGCATGGTAGAACTCACTCCACGTTCACTTCTCCTAACTTTTCACCCTGAGATGGTTACCGAATCGCATTACTGAACCCACTCATTTTTTTTGGAGGATAGGGTACCATCAAATGACCTATCCTGCACAGGGTGGAGTGGTACACTCCCGCACTCCCGTGGTGGCGCACTCTCGGATGTGTTCCTTCACTTAGCTGTGCACCAAGGCCACGGTAGACTGCTCAACCCGCTTAATGTCGCACCCGACCCTCACCGCGATAACAATTCAAGGGAATTTGTAAATTGCTCACAAAAATGTTGATATATTTTGATTGATCTGACCGATCTGCGTTTCCTTTCGATTCGAATTAGATGAGGGTCACATTAATTGCTATGTATTGTGTTATAAATTTAGATTTCAAATTATTTTTCTTCAATGGCTGACACGATTTTGAAGAGCGATTAAAATGCGTTTTGGAGTGTTTGATAATTGATCATATTTATATGGTAGTTAAAGTACCCGCGCCGGTGGCAAAGGCGTCGGCATAAGAGTGGTAGGTACTGTAGGTAGTTGGTTTGAATCCAGATTTAGAGACTTCGTAAAGCTCCATACTGATCTCATACTAGGGTTTTTGACTAAAAAAACTAATTAGTCCGTCAGACAGATTTCCAAAAAATACTAGACACGTATTTTTTCTTTTTCATATAAACAAAAACTCGTGTGACGTCACTGCACGCTACACTTTTTAGCGAGCAGTGACGTCATCAGCCACCACTCCTGATCTTTGATGCCTTTTATATTTGTCCATTTTTATTGATTTGATAAAACAAAATATACATATCTAATATTTTTCTATTATCTGAATGACGGACTAAATAGAATATTTTTTTTTTACCCAGGAAACATCCCTATTGTGGAGGAAAACATCATAAGGAAGGCGACATATCCCACCAACCACCCTTGACCCGCGTTGTGGATTAAGGCCCACTTCAACTAGGAAAGAAGAATGATGTGTCCCAGCAGTGGGATCATTCATCGTTATTATTATTATCTCTTTATTTTTCCGTGTCTACATATTGCTTTACATTTTTAAATATTTATATAAATAACATACAAAAACATTTAAAAATATAAAAAAATAGTGTTCCACCGATGGCGGGAACAGGGTCCAAGCTACCGGTGGTTAGAGCTCCAGATACAGGAACCTCCTCACGATGCGGGCCGTATCGAGGAGTACTGCCTTTTGAATCAGGCCTTTGATCCAACTGCCTAACCAGAGCCTCAATAGATGTTGGTTATTATTATTACTGTTATCTCAAACTGAATCATTTATTGAAATTACTAGCTGCGCTCAGAGGTTTCACCCGCGTAAATTTTGATCCCATGAAAATATCTAGTCAAAAAGTATTCTATGTATTATTTCTGGTTATGAAGCATCTGTGTGCGAAATTTCATCCAAATCCGTTCAGTAATTTTTGCGTGAAAGTGTAACAAACATCCATCCATACATTTTCGTAAACTTTCACATTTATATTGTTACGGGCTTGGGGTATTATGTAAGCGTAGTGATTACGCTTAATCCTTCTCTGTATGAGAGGAGGCCTGTGCCCAGCAGTGGGACGATATAAATGTTGATGATGATGATGATGGGCTTGGGGCATTAAAATTTAGGGATTTTTAGATCGTACCTCTACAATGCCTACGTCTCAAGATATAGGGCTTAAAAGTTACGTACGGCATATCAGACAATATTGAACCTTATGCCATTGCCATAAGGTGCATTCGTAACAATAATATTAGTAGGAGATACGATTTTGATTAAATTGAATGTTTCTTTTTTATTTCTACTAATAGCCTTCAGCACCCTATTTGCTTAATACAGTATTTTTTATCAATATTAACCATATCGCTAATCCATTGCTCCATTCGTTTGAAAAATGTGTCTGCTCAACAACGTAAATAACGCAATGAATGTTGTTGAACTGTCAAAATGAAACCCATTGCTACTGAGAGCGTATTAGGCAATACATATATTCACCCTGTAGTTTGGCTTTAAAACACGTCAGATACCTAAATAGACATAAAATGTTCGTGCTAGAGTTACAGTTCAAAATTTACCTAGAGATAACAATGTTTTGTACTGACGACAGCAAGTCAAGCTACCCAAAACTGTCAGATATGCCCATTCAACCTTGAGCCTTAATACATTAGCTATAAAGTTGAAGATCTAATAAAGAAATCTGACAGATTGTAGTAGCTTGATTTGCTGTCGTCTGTACGTAGCTCACTGTAGTTACCTATGTACAAGACGGGTCAAGTACGCCAGTTAGAAAGGACGACCATACAGCTTCAAATCTAAATGGATGCGGATACAAATGATAAACTGATATTTTTAATCGACTTCAAAAAAGGAGGTTATCAATTCCACCAGTATGTATGTAAGCAAAATTTCAAGTGTATGTAATACAATATATAAAGAAAACCCCGTCCGATCCGTGAAGGTATTGTTAGGAATTGATAACTGATTCTACTAACGCTGACAAAGCCGCACTAAAGTTTAAAAAAAATCCCCCAAAAAAAAAAAATATTATTTTGCTAAAAGAGGTAACTTAATACATATGCGGTAGGACACCCTACCTCGGGCGACGGTGGGCAGGGCACGCGACGCGTGGTCGAATCGCATAAGCGTACCGTCAAAATGGTGTTGTCACTTTTTTAAAACTTACCAAATGTCGGGGTAGTTGGAATTAATTCGCGGGGAAAAAAAGATTATTTTAAAAATCATTATTATTGTTACTATGATGATTACGTACAATTTTATATTATATTTGGTCATGTGTTTACCTAACCTTTATTATCCTTATGGGTCGGACAGAGTTTTCTTTACATATTGTATACAGAGTAGTGCTGACAATACGACAATAAATTAAACATCGTGTACCTGAACACATTCTCAGTCTACCCATAAAAAAGTTATACAATATGTAAAGAAAACCCTGTCCGACCCATAAGGATAATAAAGGTTAGGTAAACCCTTGACCAAATATAATATAAAATTTTACATAATCATCACAGTAACAATAATAATGAATTTTGAAATAATCTTTTTTTCCCGGGTATTAATTCCAATTACCCCGAAATTTGGTAATTTTTAAAACTGACAACACCATTTGTGACGGAGCGAATAGCGATGCGACCACGTGCCGCATGCCCCGCCCCCCTTCACCCGCGCATACATGCGCGGGTGAAGGGGGGCGGGGGCTATCGGGTTGCCTACCACACATGCATTAAGTTACCTCGCTTTTTCGAAATAATATTTATTTTTTTGGGGGGATTTTTTTTTAAGTTTAGCCCGGCTTTGTAGGCATTATTAGAATCAGTTAACGATACCTAACAATACCTTCACGGATCGGACAGGGTTTTCTTTACATATTGTATAACCATTAGATTAGTCACAGGAAATTATGTTTCATTTTTCACATTTTCTACATGATGTACCTACATGTTGATAAGGAAGCGCTTACAGGTTGATGACCGCCGCATCCAGCGGTACTAAACTTTAATAATAATGGCGCGAAAAAGCAAGTCGGTACAGGAACACGCTGTCGCCCGCTGATCGGAGGTCATTGAACCAATATTTTAAAGGGTGTTTTATTCCGTTTACAATTTTATACGATTTAGTTTGTTTGAAATTTTCATTTTTTTTATTTTTGATGCTAGGTTTTTTTCTACGGCTCAGGATTATTCCTATGAACCAGCATGGTCTGTGTATTCATTTATTGTCGTATTGTCAGCACCACTCTGTATGTATGTTTTTATGTTTGTGCGCGCATATTTCCGGAACTACAAGTCCGATTTAAGTAATTCTTTTTTTGTACTATGTATTGTTCAACTTAGGGAATACTATAAGCTTCATCAAAATCGGTTCAGCAGTTTTTGAGATAGGGATTTTTAGTAGATATCGATGAGAACTTATTCTAATATGGGTTATGGCTGCCACTATTCAAAAATTACTTTTTTTCAGCCCATAACAATAATTGTTATGGGGTGAAAACATTGATATAATATTAAACAGATATGATATATGCTAAGAAACTAACCGAAAAAAATGTGTCCGAACGCAGCAGAGGCACACATGCATATTTTTTATACTGCGTACATTTAACTACATTGGCACAGTGTGAATGAGATGGGGCGCAACTAAAGCATAAAAAAGAAAAAGATGGCTAGTGATTGTCGTTTGCGCTTAAATGGAAAAAAGACGTTTGCCAACCAATCACTGACACTTTGCACACACTGACACTGACTGATTGCCAAAGAATAACAAGAATGCAGATAGGAAATATAACATAGTAGTAGGTAATTTGGTAGGTGGTAGAAGGTGCTCACCTGATAGCAAATCAAAAAACCAAATTGATTTTATAATGTCCAATAAACCTAAATGCTTCACAAACATAAATGTCATAAATAATCTAAATTTCTACACCAACCATCGTATGGTCAGAGCTGAACTAAATTCATCCCAACCAAAGAATCCTAGACCAAAAATAAATCCTGAAGACATAAAACTCAACAGATACTTAACAGAAGAAAACGTCAATTCATTAAACTTAAAACTTAAAGAATACAAGAGAGAAACAAAAGACGCCGGCATACAGGAGAAATACAACTGGCTAGAATGTACAATTAAGAACACTATTAAAGAGAATAAAACTAAGAAAGAAAATTCAAACAACTGGATATCGGAAAAAACCACCAACCTTCTAGAACAAAGATCAGCTCTAATAAGCACGAAAAGGACAGACAATAATAGAAAGGAAATAGCAAAGGTTAGCAAAGAAATAAAAGAAAACATAAGGAAAGACAGGAGACAACGGCGGATGGAAACAATTGAGAGACATATCAGACAGACAGGAGGTATAAAGAAGGCATATAAAGAACTCACTAATAAAAAAGAATGGATTGTGAAGATGAAAAACAGCAGCGGCATTAAGAAAATTGGTAGAAAGGAAATACTAAACATCGCTACAGACTACTACACCGAGCTATACAAGGACAACACAAATGAAAGAGAAATAGAATTACCAGACAACGAAATTATACCTTACATCCTGCAGGAAGAAACAGAAAAAGCTATTAATACCCAAAAAAGTGATAAGGCTCCAGGACCAGATGGCATAAGCAATGAAATACTGAAGCAAATGAAGGCAGATTTAATACCTATACTCACAGAAATTTTCAACAGTGTTATTAACACAGAAATCATCCCAAAACAATGGACTGAATCCAACATAATACTTCTATTCAAGAAAGGGAACCACTGCGATATGGGAAATTACCGGCCTATTAGTCTAATGTCTAATATTTACAAAACTTTTGCTAAAGTTATTTTGAAAAGAATAGAAAGAAAATTAGACGAGCAACAACCAATAGAACAGGCAGGATTTCGCAGGGACTTCTCAGTACTGGACCATATCCATACTGTAAGGCAAACTATAGAAAAGTACTCTGAATACCAACTTACATACTATATAGCCTTCATTGATTATAGCAAAGCGTTCGATTCTCTGATACACTCAAAAATTTGGGAATCCTTAAAAGAACAGGGTATAGAACACAAATATATAAGGATTATCAAGAATATCTACAGTCACAGCACAGCATGCATTCACTTAGAACAGAAAGGAGAAATGTTCCAGATACAAAAAGGCGTGAGGCAGGGAGACCCCCTCTCGCCAACACTTTTCCTGGCTGTTCTAGAAAACATCTTCAGGAAAATTGAATGGAGAGACTTAGGCATAAACATCAATGGCCGCTCAATAACACACTTGCGATTCGCAGATGATATTGTACTATTTGCAAAAACACCAGACGACCTAGGAAAGATGATTAATGACCTAGCATCAGAAAGCGCAAAGTTCGGACTAAAATTAAACCCGGAGAAAACAAAAATCATGACCAATGGCAAGAAAGATCCTGTAACAGTGGAACAGACTCAAATCTCCTACGTCGACGAATACATATATCTTGGCCAACTGATATCCCCAGAGGATAATATAAACAAAGAAGTTGAAAGAAGAATTGCGAATGGCTGGAAAAAATACTGGGGCGCTAAAGAAATAATGAAGGACAAAAACCTACACATTTCAACTAAAAGTAAACTATTCAACACATGCATCCTGCCCGTACTGACATACGGAAGTGAGACATGGGCTTTAACAAGAAACATTGCAAATAAACTATCCACTTGCCAACATGCCATGGAAAGGAGTATGGTAGGGATCAAAAGAAAGGATAAAGTAAGAAATAGCAACATCAGAAGCAAAACTAAGGTCCAAGACATAACCCTGAAAATAAGAAGGCAAAAGTGGAAATGGGCAGGCCACATGATTAGAGGAAAAGACAAATGGAGCAAAATAATCACACAGTGGTACCCAAGGGATGGAAAAAGAAAGAGAGGTAGGCCACAGAGAAGGTGGGATGATGATATCAGACAAGTCGCTGGAACAACATGGGGTAGAGTAGCCACAGAAAGACGGGAATGGAGAAGATTGGAGGAGGCCTTTGCCACCTGGCAAACGGACATTCAAAACATGAATAAAAGGAACATGTATGAATAATAACTAAAGGAAAAATGTCTGATTAAAAGGCTTAAATAAATAAATAAATAAAGAAGGTGCTCAATTTGGTGAATACATATTTTTTTAACATGTTTACACTTCAATCAAGTATTACAAAATTTTTATGGTTGTCATTGAAGTTTTGTAATACTTGATTAAAGTGTACCTATTTAATATTTTGTGACTGTGATTAAAGGAAACCTAATGCAATAAAATAAACAATTACAAACCATAGTAATTAGTGAAATTAATTCGGTTTAATCTATATTTACTATACAGTATGTTAAATAACAGAGGGCGTTCCCTTAAACTCGTTAATATATATCATTAATAGATTAAAATAAAAATATCAGCATAGAAAAATAAGCATAAAAAAATTAGAATAAAAAAAAATTCTAATTGGAAATAAATTTGAAACCTCCTGTTTTAAATCAAAATAGTAGTCGTCATGTATAAATAAATGGCGACGTTGCCGTCTTTCATGTTCGCGTGTACAGTGTGTTTCTTTTACATGTCAATTTAAAATTTTTATTGAATATTTCCTTATTGGAAAAAATTTTAAAACATTTTGTTTTCGAATGGAAATATTTTTTTTAGCATGTATGTATGCTATACTATTTCGGGTTAACGGGAACGCCCTCTGTTAGTTAACATACTGTATTTTAAATCCTATTTTAATTTTTCAAATATAAATCATTATGCAAACATTCTGTATATATTTTTATGTACTAGGCTAATTGTTGTGAGAGTAGGTATTATTTACTAGCTTTCGCCCGCGGCTCCGCCCGCGTGGACTAATATTTTTCGTATCCCACGGGAACTGCATATTTTTCCGGGATAAAAAGTAGCCTATGTGTTATTCCAGACTATTATCTACCCCTGTGCCAAATTTCAACCAAATCCATTCAGTAGTTTTTACGTGAAAGAGTAACAAACATCCATACATCCATACTTACAAACTTTCGCCTTTATAATATTAGTAGGATTTATATTATTGTATACTTCATGTTCATTTAATATCGACTCACACTGTAAGTCACCCATTTAATAATTTCATATCATTTGACTCTATTACTTAACAACGCAAAATAAACTCGTAATTTTATAAATGTTTTACTTAACTGTTGCAATAAGATGTTAATAAATTGTAACTAAGGACACAGCCGCGAAAATAAAGTGAAACAGTACTATAATTGTAGGTATAAAAGTCACCATAAACATTATCGCTTCTGTGCAACTAATCTATGTCATATGCGTCCCCGTCTTTGTCGCACTGGCAAGAAATCCAATTAGCTCTCTCTTTCTTTACTTACAATGGCCGCCTAAGCATTAGCAGTAAGAATGTTTGACAAAATAATTGAAACTATATTATTTATCTAAATATTTTGGAATACTTATTTATGATATGTGATTCCATGACTTTTGTTGGCTTTTCTACCATAATTCGTGCATTTACGCAGTACACAAAACGCCATTTTGAATGCGAAAAAGATTTTATTAGCCACCAAGGGCACACGCGCGTACGGAACGAGAGTATCGGGTTCGGGAGTGACTAAAGCGACTTGCAGTATTTACATAGAATAAAGAGAGGGAAGTACGTTATCTTCATACAAACGGACCGCGCGCGGCTTGTATGTGTGCGCCATAGTATCTATGCGTCGCCGCACGCACACCTAAACACAATATTAGAGTGCCTATGACTGCGCTAGTCGCGGCTAGCACGGAACGAGGTTCGCGCGTCACGCGGCTTTTCGGCACATTCGCTAAATCACAGATTACAGAATATTACGTAGCTAAATTAAAGAACAATGTGTGATTATCGCAGGAGAAAGTATTGTTGTTTGTTTGGGTGTCTTAATTCATCGATTTCAGGATTGTCTCTGTTCAGATTACCTTTTTTTTTTATATATTATAAACTAGCGCTTGACCGCAATCCTGCCTGATGGTAAGCAGTGACGCAATCGTTGATGGTAAAGCGCACTAGTTTATTAAGAGCCTATTCACTCTAGCCTTGAAGACACTCAAATTGTAGTCCGACGGAAACACCGCCGCTGGCAAATTGTTCCAGTCCCTCGATGTACGCGGTATAAAGGAGGAGGCGAAACGCTTCGTCCGGATCGTAGTGGTGTTAACAACGTAAGGGTGGAAACCAGCCGTACGACGGGTCGTCCGCTGGTGGAACGGAGATGGGGGAATTAAATCATGCAATTCCCTCGCACACTCCCCGAAATGCATCCTATAGAACACCGAAAGGCTGGCTACTCTACGCCTGTGCTCTAGGCTTTGGAGACCAACTCGAGTTAGATCAGGGTCACCAATCAGCCTCTTTGCACGTCTCTCCACTAAATCCAAAGTGGCCAGATGACACTTGGCAGCACCAGCCCAAATGTGGCTGCAGTACTCCACACACGAACGGACCTGTGCTTTGTATAACATTAGAAGCTGCCCAGGTGTGAAGTACTGTCGGACCTTTGCGATAACGCCAAGTTTCCTGGCAGCCACCTTAGCCTTGGACTCAATGAACCGCCCAAAGTTAAGGTCCGAGGAAATCTCAACTTCCAAAAGCTGAAGGCGGTCGGAACACTCCAAGGACACATTCCGAAAAGTAGGAGCCAAGGTGAACGGGCTCCTTTTGGCGGTGAAAAGACACGCCTGTGTTTTGGCGGCATTGAATACCTATTGTAGGTAGGTATAGTAACTACTTACTTACAGTTATAAAATCGTTATTAAAAGTAAGTAAGTACCTAATTGACAATTTGTGAATCAGATAAATAAAGTTCAGATCTTAACAACAGAAATAATTAGTCAAAGAGGCAGTTGTCAGTATTTTTATGTTGTTTTACGATTTTTAGGGTTAATAGATATGTTTGTGTTATATAAATTTGTATTAATTAAAAATAAAAATAAATATGGTCCTTTATGTGTACAAAACTACTAATAAATTACAAAATAAAAAATACAAAAAAAAACTGTGTATGACTATATGTATCAATACTAAGCAAATAATTTAAATATGAGCTCTTAGTCTATAAGTATTTGTTAGCGGTTTCGGTGACAACCGAATCCGACGAAGCGTGAACAGTCGTCAACTCGAATTAAAATTTTGCTAAACGTGACAACCCTAAGACAGTAGGCAATTAAATCGCGGATTGGGTCGGAGATAACCTACTTCCCTCTCTTTATTCTATGGTATTTACGTTCTTTTGTACGCTTCATTTTCAGTGCGCTAGTGACGTATCTATTTAATATTTTATCAATGGGTGAAAAAAAAATATTTTCGAATTTCGACTAAGACACTGAAAAGCATGAAATAAAAACTTTTTACAAAATAAAATAGAAACCGACTTCAAAAAAAAACATTTAAAAGGAAAAAAATAATTTTACTTTTGTCACGGCTCTAGAAGTCGGTGTCTCGAGGTTTCTGTTGTTTAGCTCGCCATAATTTTCGAATTTCGACTAAGACACTGAAAAGCATGAAATAAAAACTTTTTACAAAATAAAATAGAAACCGACTTCAAAAAAAACATTTAAAAGGAAAAAAATAATTTTACTTTTGTCACGGCTCTAGAAGTCGGTGTCTCGAGGTTTCTGTTGTTTAGCTCGCCATAATTTTCGAATTTCGACTAAGACACTGAAAAGCATGAAATAAAAACTTTTTACAAAATAAAATAGAAACCGACTTCAAAAAAAACATTTAAAAGGAAAAAAATAATTTTACTTTTGTCACGGCTCTAGAAGTCGGTGTCTCGAGGTTCTCTGTTGTTTAGCTCGCCATAATTTTCGAATTTCGATTAAGACACTGAAAAGCATGAAATAAAAACTTTTTACAAAATAAAATAGAAACCGACTTCAAAAAAAACATTTAAAAGGAAAAAAATAATTTTACTTTTGTCACGGCTCTAGAAGTCGGTGTCTCGAGGTTTCTGTTGTTTAGCTCGCCATAATTTTCGAATTTCGACTAAGACACTGAAAAGCATGAAATAAAAACTTTTTACAAAATAAAATAGAAACCGACTTCAAAAAAAACATTTAAAAGGAAAAAAATAATTTTACTTTTGTCACGGCTCTAGAAGTCGGTGTCTCGAGGTTTCTGTTGTTTAGCTCGCCATAATTTTCGAATTTCGATTAAGACACTGAAAAGCATGAAATAAAAACTTTTTACAAAATAAAATAGAAACCGACTTCAAAAAAAACATTTAAAAGGAAAAAAATAATTTTACTTTTGTCACGGCTCTAGAAGTCGGTGTCTCGAGGTTTCTGTTGTTTAGCTCGCCATAATTTTCGAATTTCGATTAAGACACTGAAAAGCATGAAATAAAAACTTTTTACAAAATAAAATAGAAACCGACTTCAAAAAAAAACATTTAAAAGTAAAAAAATAATTTTACTTTTGTCACGGCTCTAGAAGTCGGTGTCTCGAAGTTTCTGTTGTTTAGCTCGCCAGAGTCATGATAAAAGTAAAATAATTTGTTCCTTTTAAGTGTTTTTCTGAGGTCGGTTTCTGTAAAAAGTTGTATGTAGGTAGAGGAACAAACAGTGTAAAGTTCACTCATCTTCCATAGAAAAGGGAGGATACTCCGACCAGATGGGTATTGTCTGGCGACCACTTACCGTGAAGTTGAATTCGTGCTAGTTGCACAGTGAACTCTGCTTGCGAGATGCAGGATGTGCGTGACGTCAGTATAACGCGTTGTTTGCATCAACATCATCATCCTTTTTATCGTCCCACTGCTGGGCACAGGTCGTCAGTATGACGCGTTGGCTGCATCATCATCATCATCCTTTTATCGTCCCACTACTGGGCACAGGTCTCCTCTCATACAGACAAGAATTGAGCGTAATCACCACGTTTGCTCAATGCGGGTTGGTATAAATAATGTTGAAAAAACAGTAATTAGGAAGTAGTATTACATAGATAATGAGCCAAATCAAGTCTTAATTTGCACTCCGCATTCCCGGAGTCATACAACCCGTTGTTGAAGAGAAAACTTCTTTAGCAAAATGGAGCGCTTTTTGGATGGGAAAAGCATTGAATTCGCGTAAGCGTGACCGACGCTTTGTTTTTTTTTTTTTTTTTTGTTCTGGATGGGGAATCATCAAATGACCTCTCTCGCTCTGGGCGAAGCGGAAGGGCGTGTCAGACTTTTATTGCTAAAACCCACCCGTGTTTCTTCACTTGCCTGTGCGCCACGGTTCCTTTTTTAACCAAAGCGCAACGCTGACTCAGGAGGCATAGGTCTTCGTGGACCCCGTCACGATGTGCTGACATCTCTTTGAGGCGCACTTGAAACACGACACGCCGTCGATTCGGGCCTGGTCCTTACCGGGCGGCGGACTGCCCACTGCTCACTGCCCTCGAGCCCGCGCCTGCGGTGGCCGGGAGTTCGATATTGTCTCAGCGCGGCCGTTTTTTTTTATTTTTTGTCTATCCTGTGTTTATTAATGACTAGCTGCGCCACACGGTTTCACCCGCGTTTTTTTTATATGCCCTGCTCCTTGATCGCGGCGTGATGTTATATAGCCTAAAGCCTTCCTGAATTAATGGGCTGTCCAACGCCAAAAGAATTATTCCTTTTTTTTTTTTTTTTGTTAGGACGTTCAAACAAACAAACTCTTCAGCTTTGCTTTATATATTAGTATAGATTTCAGTTTCAGTATTCAATTCTGACGGTCAGTCCCATTTTTTTATTTATTTAGGTAGGTAATCTATCGGCTCTGTCTTGTTTCCTACATCTTGACCACGATTGTTCGCCATGATTACCTTCGTCCGTAGTTCGTATTTACCGTCACGTATTGTTCACAGTTAAAAAGTTTACACACCTCATTCCTCAAAAAGGTGGCTGGTAGTGGCTGGCGGAGAACTGCCCAGGATCGAGCTTGTTGGAGTGCCATGAAAAGGCCTATGTCCAGCAGTGGACGAGTAAAGGCTGATGATGATGATGATGATGATGACACCTCATTCCTATAATTCAAAATTCCAAAATAGTTATACCTACATACTACTTACCTATTATTGGAATCAATTGTAACAGCACATACCTACTTAGGACCCGTTAACTTAATCAAATTTTATTCCGTGGTGCTTGGCAATCTGGACTTCTCCCAGTTGCAATAATGTCCCTTTGTGCCGATTGGCCTAGTTCTGTTCTGTCTCCTGCTTGTTATGGAGGGAAGTGGAAAAAATATATTTTTTCTTACTCCTTCGCTATTCTTTTCTGATTAATTTCGTTGCGGGACCCAAGACAGTTGAATCGTTTCTCCGGGACTCGTCGAGCTTCATTGCTCGGCGTTTTTCTGGCGGTCTCCACTGTTGATTCTGACTTTCAGGAGTTGCAGTGGGTTGGGAACAGTGTGGCGGGTTTGTCCCAAAAAAAAACTACCTATGTACTTCATCATCACGTCATCGCAACCACATGAAGTCCACTGCTGAACATAGGTCTCCCCCAAGGATTTCCAAAAAGAACGGTTGGACGCGGTCTGCATCCAGCGCTTCCCTGCGATTTTGGTCAGATCATCCGACCACCTACAGGATGGGCGTCCGACGCTGCGCTTGCCGGTACGTGGTCGCCATTCAAGCGCCTTTCTGCCCCATCGGCTCTACGAGCTATGTGCCCCGCCCACTGCCACTTCAGAGAGCTATTCCACTGGGCTATGTCGGCGACTTTAGTTCTTCTACTGATCTCCTCATTCCTGATTCGATCACGTAGAAAAACACCTAGCATAGCCCTCTCCATAGCTCCCTGTGCGACCTTGAGTTTTATTATGACTCGCTACCTACTATCTACTTACGACCACCCAACTACCCAATTTACAATCTATCAGCAGTTTTGGCATATTACAGATATACCCGACCAATCGTGCGATTTACTTTCTAAGCATTATGTACCTGCTATTAATTAGTTAATTTTATGTTTACACATCAGGGCCTGTAGCCAATGTAACATCGCTTCGTAGCGAAGCGAAATCGAATACCAAATCAATTGTTTTCGTTATTGGTCAGTTTGGTATTCGATTTCGCTTCGCTACGAAGCGATGTTACATTAGCTACAGACCCAGGCATTTTACCGACGATCGAGTCTCGTAATGAAAACTCATACTAGACATACTGTTTGTTGTAACTTTAATATCTTTTTGGGTGTTAATTTTCTATATTCCCTTTCCAATTTTAGGTAAATTTACTTTTCTTTATTGAAAGGGGAGTATTGTAGGCACTTTGCATCATGTATGTCGTTCGTGTCGCTATTCACGGATATACTCTTGTTTACTTGTAATAACTACTTATTTTATTCGGATCATCTAAATTTATTTTCTGTGTGGCTGTATCACAATATTAATAATGTAAGTACTGTAAAGAGCCTTTTTTTCTTAGGATGGGAAATCATCAAATGACTTCTCCCGCTCTGGGCGGAGCGCAAGGGCGTGTGAGACTTTTACTGACTAAAACCCACCCGTGTTTCTTCACTTGTGACTTGTGTGACGGCCAGGGCTACGGTTTCTTGTTTATCCAACCCGCAACCCTGACTATAAATAGCCTTAAATCCATACTAATATTATAAATTCCAACGTAACTCTGTCTGTCTGTCTGTTACGCTTTCCCGCTTAAACCTCTGAACCGATTTTGATGAAATTTGGCACAGACAATCTTTAGATCCTGAAAAAGAACATAGGCTACCTTTTATCCCGGAAAAATTTGATGTTCCCGAGGGAAATCTAAAAAGCGCGATATAACCGAACTCCACGCGGGCGATGCCGCGGGCGGAAAGCTAGTTTATACAATAAAGGAGCATTACTGAACACGCATTCGTAGTCTTTACTACATTTCTTCACTACAGTTAGTAATAAATTAACTGAAGTGGGTCTGGACTCTTATCCACCTACGTAAGAGGGAGCGTCCCATCGGTCTGTAAATATATTCAGGATTCCATTGGAGGAGAAGCGCAGGCGCGCTATCATGAAAGCACAACGTTTCCGCATGATCCCGGTGAACCCGTCAACCCTTGCCATCGCGAACATCCTCGACGCGTTACAGCGCCACGGCAACCCCAAGAGCACCGTGAATGCGTTATTTTAAGACTCTTGGTTAGGCTTTCGGACTTCTAAAGATCCGTAACGACTATCAGAGATCACTAATGACAGCCGGGACTAACGGCTTAACGTGTTTTCCCTTCACGGAGGGGGCTCGGTAACCCATCCATAGACCGGCCGCGGCACGCGTAGCTTAACCTAATCATCGACCCGTGCGGCTGCTATTACTTCAGCCGCGAGCCCGCGCCTCCTTGCGCAGCGGCCGCGTTTGCTTCGCTACGCCACGGAGGCTGGCAAACTACGTTTAATAACTATAGGGTACATATATCAAAACACGAAATCTGATTTCTTCACGCGCGAAATTCTTTTGACATTGAGGAAAACTGAGTTTTTCTTAGAACGAAATTATTTTGATGAGTAGGCATAATTATCATGTAGTTTCATTCCAAATTATCTTCACGATCTGCATGGTTTTCTTAGAAAATATGTAGGTATCTGAGAATGTTGTTGAAGAGCCTGGGTTTACGTGAGGTCATAAAAAAGGGTTATTATTGGGGGTCAGACTAATTATCACACTCAAGTCTGACTTCACCCTCGTCCGAAGTTTTCAAGATCCATTTTTCGATTTAAAGAAATGTACTTTCGTACAAACTTCCCGCTTCGTCCGCTTATTGCATACAAAGTAGAACCTAGTAATTATGATTACACAGTGCAATTTCCTCCAGAGTACTTATTAGAAGTTATAATGTAAATACACTTAATACACGTTTCTTAAACCTTATTTTTAAATGCATTCACGTTATCACACTCTCATATCATCCGGCAATCCATTGAACAGCTGTGCTTTAAATGATATGGTCTCGTACTGTAGGTAATTATTTGCGTACGCTGTCGTCATGCAACTTTAAAACTGCATATCTTTACCCTAACTTCTCATAAACTACTACTAAACAAGCATCTTCCTGCAGGGTATAACATTCCATGGCCCAGAAGACGGCAAGAAGTCTTGAATAATAATAATAATTTATTTCAGTCGTAATCCATGTCATCAATCAATGTTAGTCATACAAAAAATTAAAATACAAATAAAACCTTAAAAATCTATTGTTAGTAAGTACACAAAACAGAAATACAACAGAGTCAAATGGAACCGCACAGAAGTGCCAAGTTATGGCAAACCCAGGACGCGACTAACCGTAGTGTGTAGTCGCATCCAGTGCCGCCACGTCGGCGAGTCCCAGCGGTCCATGAACAAACTCAGAAGGCTGTTCGGGCTGGCCAGCATTCGCTTCATGAGAGATGCACAGCGCTTCCGCATGATTGCATGGAAACCATCTACTCTTTTCTCTGCAAACATTGCTGAAGCGCTGCAGCAGCGCCGGAGTGCGAACAGTATTCTGAACGCATTCTTAAGTATATTGTCTTTGGAGACATGAGGTCCAGGATCCAGTGCGTCGGTTGTCGTACAGCGCCTGGTTGAGGCTGGCTGCTGCGTCGACCAGGAGTGATGCTCTTCTTGTTGACCGGTCGAAAGTGCAGTGTGCTGTGCCAAGGGTTCTGATGAGGCTGAGGGTGATGACTAGGTATGCGCAATCGCTGCATGCTTATGGTCAGGATACCCGTTGTAGCCGCCTGGCTGGCTGGGCGACCCGGTGCTAAAGCTTGAAGGAGCGATGATGATGATGTCATGCTGAGGTTTTTGCACGATGGCTCATGGACCCCTGCGCCTGTTATTACTGCAGCCGCGAGCCCCTCCTGATTATCCCAGGTGTGTTGCTCATCATCTAGGCGTTAATCCCAGTCACATCCGAAGCTTTTTCAGCTTTGGAGTCTGGGGTCCTGTTAGTGTGAGTGGGAACGCAACCAAATTAGTTTTGTTTTAGGGCGCGTGTGGCGCCTCTGTAGCTGTCGTTCTCTTCCCGTTACTTTTTTTGTCCACGTTGAATCGTATGTAATAAAACTTTGATTATAATTATAACAGTTTAATTACACACATCAAAAGTGTCTAGGGATCAACATATATTTTTGCAATAACTTTTCTCCTGATTGATATTAATTAAAATTTTCTTTAAGGATTCATCAAATAAAGTGTTTTCGTTTGTCACAGTAACGATAAGCCAAGTCACCTTTGCATTAATAAAGAAATTTGCCATTTTCCTAATAAAGGGATATTTGACATTTGAACCACTAACACAAAAGTTCGAAAAAAAGACTGAAATAACAGTTTTCTCTAAAATTTTATTGGGTAACTTAAACAATTAATAATCCGTGTTTCTACCGCGAACACTAACAACACAAGAACATCGGTTTGGCATACTCAAAATGAGTTCATCCAAATCACGCTGTGGAATGGCCGCCCATGTTCGTTGCAACAACAAAAAAAGGTCTTCTTGCGACTGGATACCCTCCATATTCGGCAGAGCTCTTCTCTGTAGCATATCCCATGCATGCTCAATCGGGTTCAAGTCTGGCGACTGAGCAGGCCAGGGCAGGACATTGATGTTAGCTGCGGCGAGAGTCTGTCTTACAACTCTTGCGGTGTGCGGTCGTGCATTATCATGCATTAACTGAAATAAGGACCGATTTGCACTTGTAGAGGAACGATGACGTCTGATACAATCGTTTCAGCATAAATTTGAGCGTTGAGGTTGCCTCTGATCCAAATCAACTCAATTCTTCCGCCGATCCAAATACCCGCCCATACCATGATGGTTCCACCATAAGGATGGACTTCCTGGCAGGATTTTAATCGCTGTTGGCGTCCAGGGGTTCTCCAGTGTCGTATACGTCTTGTATCCGGTCTCATACCAAAACGAGACTCATCAGAAAAGCACACGAAACGCCATTGTTCTTCTGCCCAATTTCTGTGTTCAAGAGCCCATTGATATCGAATCCTACGATTGTGCATTGCTATAGGTGGTACCCGTAGCGGTCTTCGGGAATGAAGGTTCACTTCATGCAAGCGGTTTCTGACTGTTTGGTCGCTAATTAAGTTCCCTGAAGAGTGATGAAGCCTCACGGCTAACATCATGGCGGTTATTGTTGGAGCTCTTCGAGTTAAGATTTGAATGTATCGGTCTTGTCTCCGTGTGGTGCAGCGATACCGTCCTCCATGGCGCTCAGCCACGGTACCAGTGCTTCGGTAACGTGTCCAAAGTCGACTGATAACACTCTGACTTGTATTCAGAGCTAAAGCCACAGTACGTTGCCAGGAACCAGCTTCTATCATTCCCACGGCTCTGAGCATTTCTTCCCTGCTTAAATGACGTCGCCGCTCCATAATAACGTTGGTTTTAATCAGTAGTAGGGAAACAGTAGCACTAATAATGTCTTCAATGCGTTGTATGTTTTTATAGGGAAAATATTGACAGCTGATTTTCATCTTTTACTCGAATTTGATTCACAGTTCCTGATTCAAATTATGAAATGCACCAAAAAGGATCCATATAAATTTATAAAATCATAAATTTATTACAAAGCCACATCTCAATCTCAAGAAATCCGCATAAAAATGCTTGATCCCTAGACACTTTTGATGTGTGTATTTACCACAACCACGCAGTTTATTCCTTCATGGTAGCAAAGCGTGGTGGCGCAGGAGGCGCTGTGGCTCCAACAATTGCATGCTGAACTCGGGCAAGAAGGAAACAAACCACTCGTAATTTTTAGTGATAACCAAAGTGCTATTAAATTGTCTAATAATGATTGTTATTTGCCTAGGTCACGCCATATTGACATTCGTTATCATTTTCTTAACAATTAAAGTATAAAGTTTTGTTGTGTTAAGGGTGACAAAATGATTGCTGACAACTAAAGGCACTACTGCCGAAAAACATTTATATTGTATAACAAAGATGGGGTTGCGTCCCAAGGGAGGGTGTTAGTGTGAGTGGGAACGCAACCAAATTAGTTTTGTTTTAGGGCGCGTGTGGCGCCTCTGTAGCTGTCGTCTCTTCCCGTTGCTTTTTTTTTTTCCACCTTGTTGAATCGTATGTAATAAAACTCTGATTATAATTATAACAGTTTAATTATTTACCACAACCACGCAGTTTATTCCTTCAGGTCCGCTTTACCAGTCTTAACTGCTGATTTTGGTTAAACTTCGATATTTTCCGTGAAGCGACTGCCGTCGGCACAGCCCGAACGCGATATCTAAGCATTGTAGTTAGAATAATTGTAGGACTTTTAGGGCTCCAACACCCCGTAACGACTGCCACTAGATGTTCGTATGGCAACTGGGACCAACGGCTTAACGTGCTTTCCGAGGCACGACCAGACCACCAGTGCAAATATTCGTTTTTTGTTTTTGTGTTATGGCATCTCGTAGTTGACCATTAAAGGCCGTGACTACTTAACCGGACTTTCCTGTGGATGCCTTAAGTAAAATTAAAGCCTACAGCCAGGGGCACTTAAATCTAAACTAAAATTAAGGCGACAAGGGCACTCCCTGTGGGGAACGAACCTCGGCTTAGGGCGTCGGTAGAGAGGACAGCAAGGGACGGCTGGATCGAAAGGGTTCTTAGTGGTTTGATGACCACGGTGTTTCTTAGTACTAGCTCTGAGAAGAAACGCCGAAACAAACTCAGAGGTCTTTGTTGGAACATTATAATAATTACTGGCTCAGCTGCGGCGCGGGCTGGCATTCATCGGGCAAGGGATGGGGAGGGAAATTAAGCTGTGGGGCGCGTCGCGGAGGACCTCGACGGCGAGGTCGGTATTTCAATTTCTTGTACTTGTATAGGATGCTGGTGGCCTTACTGGCCTCTTGGAGAAGGATTATTGGGTCATCGGGGTCTGTGAGGGCGTGCATATTCATCGCAGCCGCGCCTCCTTGCGAGGCGGCCGCCTTCACTACCGCTACGCCACGGAGGCTGTCGATTTCAAAAGCACTGATATACATTGACCATTCATACTAGCTATAATTAATCTCAGTTGTTTCAAAATATGAATACAACATTATTCTAATTAGAAATAAACCTGTGTCCTCTCGCTACGCTGGTGCCTCTGGCCGCCACTAGAGACCCCTTCGATGTGATGTGAAGTCACTATCAGTAGGAATGGGTTTCATTTTGAGAGGTCAACAACATCCATTACGTTATTTAAGTACTATGTTCAGCAAACACATTTTTGGAACAAATTGAGCAATAGATTAGCAATATGCTACAAATTGAGCAATAGATTAGCAATATGCTACAAATTGAGCAATAGATTAGCAATATGCTACAAATTGAGCAATAGATTAGCAATATGCTACAAATTGAGCAATAGATTAGCAATATGCTACAAATTGACAGCAATAGTGTGTTATCAGGGTGCTGAAGGTCAAGGGCGTAGCCAGGATTTTGTATAGGGGGGGGGGCAGGTTGAGAAAATCCTAGACTGAATTGATTTTTTCATACATTAGGTATAAATGCGAAAGTTTGTGAGTGTGTGTGAATGGATGGATGGATATTTGTTACCTCTTTCTCGCAAAAGCTACTGAACAGATTACGATGAAATTTGGTAGGTATGTAGGTAGCTGAAGACCCAGAATAACGCATACATAGGGGTAGGGTAGGTTTGGTTTAGAGTAGGTGTAATATACGAAAATTTAATAAATAACTTAATTTTTAAACAGCAAATTCAAATTGTTGGTGGAAATTAAAAAGAAAAATTCAGTTCAATCAAAATCATATATAATTTCGTAATACATTTGTATAAAATACAGACACATAGTTTTTATATTCTTGTAAACAGTATAATAATCTTACATCTAAAACATAACACTAGGGTGAAAAGGACAATCGTCAACCATACGTAGGCAATATAATTTAAACTACAATATATCAAAATCACAAAATTCTTTTCAGACACATTATCCTATTCACCCTTCAGCATACAGAGTGGTGCTGACAATACGACAATAAATTAAACATCGTGTACCTCAACACATTCTCAGTCTACCCATAAAAAATCATATAAATATGTCCATTAGTTTAGTCATTGGAAATTATTTATCATTTTTCACATTTTCTACATGATGTACATGTTGGTAAGGAAGCGCTTACAGGTTAATGACCGCCGCATCCGTCGATACAGGTTCGCGCTGTCGCCGATCGGAGATCAGTGAACCAATATTTTTATAGGATGTTCTATTCCGTTTGCAATTTTATTCGATTTAGTTTGTTTGAAATTATCATTTTTTTTCTTTTTGATCCTAGGTTTAGGAATATTCCTATGAACCAGCATTGATCATATTTTCATTAATTGTCGTATTGTCAACACCACTCTGTATAATTAAATGTATATTTTGTTCATAATACATTTCATTTAAATATAAAAATACATGATCTATGCTAGTGTGCGTTTACTGAAAGCTTAGCAATTTTTCATTTAAACAATTACAACCAAAAACATGAAAAAGTCTTAAAAATAATACTGTTCTTTTTTGCACTAATTTAGACTTTATTGAGATTCTTTACACAAATATAATTGCAAAGTTTACAATGGTGATGAAAACCAAGATTTCTTGCAATTATACTAAAAGAAACATTCGAAAGAAATCCTCATTACAAATTAAAATTTTCAAAATTAAAGCCAGAGACAATTATTATGGCACCTAAAAATAAAGAAAAGCAATATAATAATTCAATAAAAATAATTGTGATTTTAAAATTATTATGACCATACTATATTTTAGCATATAAATAAATTAGACAGGTAGAAAATAATACATTTTAGACTAACATATATTACCCTGATTCTCTTGTACACAAACTAAACCTAATTTAAGTTCAGTGCATCTTTCTCTTTCATTTAGAAAAGGACAGAAGATAAATACTAGTTTAGTCCTCTCAAATTAGTCCACGTCTACGTAATCGACGTATTATAGTCGCATCGATCACTTAAGCACTAGATTCACAATCAGCGTAAAAAATGGTTGAACTGAACAAGCGCACAACGCAGCAATTGGGTGCTCCTTTCATTTAATACTTACTTTATAATTCTGACTTTAATGCATGCGTGTAAGGTTGAATTTGGTTTGATGTCAGACTCAGTCGTAAAAAATAATGGCTTTTTATACTGCTTTGTGATAAGAACTTTATACACTGCACTTAAGGCTGATTTTAAATTAATGTATATTAATTTTGACTACTTTAGACTGCTTAATACTTGTCGCCATTTTTGATAAGAGTTTTGTCCGAGACTGTATCTAGTGTATAAGTGATCGATGTATAGTCGCCATGTTTTGTTAACTGTCTATGGAGTATCTTAATTTTGGACTTTTTGGCGGGAAGCTAAGATGAGTGCCACGCTCATTTTTCATTGGACTTTTAAATTATTTATAGTGTCGTTTACTAAATAAAAACGCGTGATTTATGTAGTAAAAAGTGCATTCAGTGAATAATTCAAAAAGAACAGTGAAATCTTGTAGCATAGTGGCCACATCATGGCTTTGTACCAAAACTTCCTCCTAGTGTCAGTTCACGCGAGAAACGAAAGGAGATAGGTTTAGTTAGGATAAGTTTAGGATAAGTTAGGATAAGTTACAAAAGAAGACGAGATATAATTAAGACTTGGCTTAAAGGTCTTAGAAACCAGGCCATAAAATCCCCAAAAAAAAAAGTATCTTAATTTGACAGGACTAAACTCATTTGAGGTCTTCTATCCCTTTCTTAATATAATAGAAGAAAAAGATGAACATGAGAATCGGGACTATTACTGGTACTAAACTACCGCGGAGTCATGAAAAGATGTCCATCTATACTAATATATAAAGCTGAAGATTTTGTTTATTTGAACGCGCTAATGTCAGGAACTACATGTACGATTTGAAAAATTCTTTTTG